>ML782857.1:207914-227784 GCA_009831015.1 Picea engelmannii | reverse complement strand
GTTCTTCCGTGAACCCGAGAGATTAACCTCTCATCTCTGCACTCTTTGCAGGCCTTCCTCTTCCCACCACACCTTCCTTTCTTGTCTCTTTCAGAAATGTTGCATGTGGCTTGAATTCCCAACCCATGGTCAGGTTTGGAAGCCTTACAGATGGGTGCTCTACCCCATCCCCTCATTAACTCTTGAGGAGGTCTTCCCCCCTACCAGCCTGACTGTAATTCATTTATGGGTTAGAGGACTATTCTTGTCCTGAGAAATTAAATCCAGTAAGGTACTGGTTTTATAAAGGCTAACGAAACCATTCCAGGTCCCCTTCACCATATATTTACATAGCATTTGTGGTCTTTCTTAGTACACCCCCCTTTCAGCAGTCATGTAACACTTATCCATTTTCTAGTAAATAACAAAATTTACATTCATTGACCTTTATACAAAGATCCATCAAATCAAACATTCACACATATTGAGTTTTCCATAGTCTCTTGGCCATTATAGTTATATTTACAAACTAGGGGAAACTGGGTGTTACAATTCCCTCCCCCTTAAAGGAACATTGTCCTCGATGTTCTACCTGTCAACATGCTCTATATATACAAAAGTGAACAAAAATTGATATGTGTGTCTCATGGCATCCTCCATTTCCCACGTAGCCTCATCTGGGCCACCATGTTTCCACTCCACTTTGACCTGTGCAATGGTTCAGTTCCTGAGTGCGGTTTCCTTCATGTCTAGTATGCATTGAGGTTCTAGCAAGAATTTTCCCTTCCACTCCACTTGGATCACAGACTAGTCAATTATATGATTAGAGTCATGTACATATATCTTCAATAATCAAACATGGAAAACATTATGTGCCTTTATTGTGGGAGGGAGTGTTAACCTATAGGCTACATGTCCCACTCTATCTAAGACCTCAAAGGGTCCACAATATCGAGGTGCCAGCTTGGCACAAGCTTCCATTCTCAAGGAACTCTTCCTAGGCCTAACTCTAAGATAGACATGGTCTCCTGTCTTGAAATCTCTGGGAGTTCTCTTTCTGTCGGTGTAACTTTTCTGTCTATCCTGAGCAATTTTTAGATTTTTCTTTATTTGAATCACTTGTTGTTCCATTTCTTTCAGCATGTCAGGTCCAATTGTAATTCTATCCACTAGATTACTCCAACTGATTGGAGTCTTGCACTGTCTACCATAGAAGGCTTTGAAAGGGCTCATCTTCAGTGACTCTTGATACCGTTGTTGTAGGAAAATAATACCAGTGGCAGGTAGTCTTCCCACTTCTTAGGCTGATGCATTACATGCATTATTAGCATGTCTTCTAATATTTGGTTTACTCTCTCTATTTGTCCATCAGTTTGAGGGTGATGGGCTGTGCTAAACAATAATTTAGTCTCAAAACCATCCATCAAGGATTTCCAAAAGCTTGAAGTGAATTTTGTGTCTCTGTTAGATACAATCTCCCTAGGCATGCAATGGAGTTTGAATATCTCCTTCATGAAGATGTTGGAAATATCTATTGCCTTGCAAGTTGATTTGACAGGAATGAAGTGAGCAAACTTGCTCAATTTTTCCACCACTACCATGATGGCATCATTATGTCTATCCGATTTTGGTAATCCGGTGATGAAATCCATGGAGATGGTCTCCCATTTCCATTCCGGAATTGGTAGAGGTTGCAACAACCCTGCTAGGTGCCAGTGTTCTGCCTTAACTTGCTAGCATTCTAGACACTTAGCTAAATAATCAGCTATGTCCTTTTTCAATGTAGGCCAATAGAATTGTTTTCTAGTGGCTGTAATCATTTTATGATAACCTGGATGACCAGTTTATGGTCTCTTGTGCAGTTCGTCCATTATGAACCTCTTCAAGTCATCACAACTTGAAATATACAATCTGTTTCTGTAAGTCAGTAGACCTTCGTCCAACATCTGGTAGCTTTCATACTTTATCCCTGTGGGCTCTTGCTTTTATATATGTTGCCACGGTCTTAAAGAATGCATCTGTTTCTTTTAAATTCCTGACATTCGTTTCACAGGTGCTCACCACTGCCAAGTGAATCATTTTCATACTTCTGATAAGGGCAACGACCACCTTGTTTTCCTTTCCTTTGATGTGTTTGATTTCGAAATCAAACTCACTAAGGAGATCCATCCACCTAGCTTGTCTAGCATTGAGTTTTGGTTGATCAAACAGGTGTCTCAACCCATAGTGGTCTGTCATCAGTTTAAATCTCCTACCCAGGAGGTAATGTCTCCACATTTTTAAAGCATGCACTATGGAAGCCAACTCTAGATCATGGGTCACATAATTGATTTCATTCTCATTCAATTTTCTGGATTTGTAGAAAACTACACATCCTTATTTCATAAGGACTCCTCTGAGTCCTTCCTTGCAGGCATCTGTACACACGAGGAAATCAT
The DNA here is from genome assembly GCA_009831015.1 of Picea engelmannii. NCBI lineage: Eukaryota > Viridiplantae > Streptophyta > Pinopsida > Pinales > Pinaceae > Picea > Picea engelmannii. The sequence continues at coordinate 225,367 of ML782857.1, read as the reverse complement.
TATCATGGTTTGTGATCTTCAGCATGGGTGCGTGGGTTAGAAGATATTTCAGTGCCTGAAATCTTTCTTCACATTCCGATGTCCAAGTGAATTTAACCCCCTTTTTCTGAAGGGTGTGATTGTACAACCAATCTTGGAGAATCCTTTTATGAACCTTCTATAGTATCTTGCTAAGCCCATAAAGGATATGATATTAGATACATCCTTTGGGGTAGGCCATTCCATAATAGACCTGATCTTGTTAGGGTCTACTGCCACTCCTTTTTTAGAAATAGCATGGCCTAAGTAATGGACTTGTTTCTGGAAAAAGTCACACTTGCTAAATTTAGAGTAGAGCTGATGCTCTCTTAGTACTTCAAGTACAAGTCTAATATGTTCTTCATGCTCCTCCCTGTTCTTGGAGTAGATTAAGATATCATCAATGAAGACCAATACAAATATTTCTAGGAATTTTTTGAGTACATTATTCATCAAGCATATAAAAGTGGCAGGGGCATTGGTTAATCCAAATGGTACCACCACAAATTTATAGTGACCATACCTTGTCCTGAAGTTTTTTTGGTGGATGTCTTCATCCTTGATTTGAACTTGATAATACCCAGACCTTAAGTCAATCTTTGAGAAAATGGAAGCACCCCCTAATTGGTTGAACAATTCATCAATTCTTGATAAGGGGTACTTGTTCTTTATGGTTGTCTATAATATATGCACAGTCAGAGTGTGCCATATTTCTTCTGCACAAACAAGACCAGTGCTCCCCATGGAGACACATTGGGACGGATGTAGCCTTTATCCATCATTTCCTTTAGTGTAGCTTGAGCTCAACTATCTCGGGTGTACTCATCCTATAGGGTGTCCTAGACACTAGCACTGCTCCTGGTGCAAGCTCTATGGAGAACTCAATGTCTCTTCTCGGAGGTAGAGCTGGTACCTCTTCTGGAAACACATATCTATACTCTCTTAATATGGGGTGGTCCTCTAGGTTTGGTCTATCATCCTCAATAGATCTCAACACATGTATTGCATATAGAGGACATTCCTTTCTGCAATACTTTTTCATTTGAAGGGATTATATTCATCTCACTGAGACAAGCTTCTGAATCCCTTAGAGAGTTATCTTTCTCCCTTCTTCATTTACACATTCTAGGGTTTTATGGTAACAATCCAACTTAGTTTTATAGGAAGCTAGCCAGTCCATACCAATCGACAGGTCATAAGATCCTATGGGAAGTATGTTAAGGGTAGCTTGGGTGGGAAATCTATCCATAATGAATTGGCAAGATGGTATGACCTCTGCTACTTTTATTTTGGTGTCAGTGGCTAGTTGTACTAACCATAGCTTAACATGCCTAACTGGTTGCAATTTATGCTTATCAATAGTCTGAGGGGCCACATAACTCAAATTAGAACCAAGGTAAATTAAAATAGAAATTAGATGGTTGGCGATCATACCTTCCATCTCCACCACTAAAGCTTGGTGGTTGGCTTGTTTATTATCCACGGCTGCATAAATCTGTGGCATACTCCTAGATACATCATTGATAGTTGTAGTGTCTTGGCTATTGTAAACTCTCCTACTGTTCTGTTGTTTGTGTGGGCAGTCCTTTAGTAGATATTCTTCTCCACAACCCCAACATTTTAAGGGTTCCTTCTTTGGGTTATCAATCTTTCCTGGGGTTGCTCCAAAAGGTTTATTTCCACTATAGGAGGGGAAATTATGTTGATATACACTTCTAGTAGGAAGGATTATCCTAGAGTCCTTCCTATAGTTCTTAAATCTTGAGGATTTGGACCCCTTCTTATTGAATCCCAAACTAATCTTTTTCTTCCGGTCCTCGCAAGGTTCTACCTGACTCCCGAACTGTTCATAGCAGTAACTTGCCTTCTAGATAGTGTCTTCTAAGGTCTTTGGATCGTCAAACTCAATCCTATTCCGGTAGGTCTAAGGTAACCCATTAATAAATCTTTGCACTTTCACCTTTTCATCCTTTATGTAGGGTACATGCCTCAACAAATCAAGGAATTTATTAACATATTCCTCTATGATGAGTTGTCCCAGCTTGAGTTCATAAAACTCTTTAGCCTTCCCATCAAGGTATTTCTCTTAAACATACTTCTTCTTGAAGTATTTCTTAAACCATTTCCATGAAAAGTCCTCTTCATGGATTCCTTTCACATTCTTAATATTTTCCCACCAAATGGAAGCTTTTCCATTCAGGTTGAAGATGGCTATTCGAGCCTTCAAGTTTTCAGAGTAGTCATGGACTCTTAAGTACTTCTTTAAACCAAGCCTCCAAGATTCTTCCTCTTCCCCTTTTTTAATCTCACCATCGAAGGAGGGTGGTATGACTTTCTTGAACTCTTCGGGATCACAGCTTTTAAAATGATTTCGCTTCTTTCCTTTCTTTTGAGACTGGGAATTAGTTTTGCTACTAGAAGATTCCTCGGAGTTGCCCGTTTCCTCTCCAGAGGATTCTCCCGATGAGTATCCATTTCCTCCAGGATGGGCCTTCCTCGAGGTACTTCTCCTAGTGTGGCCACTAAAGGGACCATGCTTTTGTATCTCAGGTGGACTCTGACTTCTCGTCGTATGTCGTCAATCCACATGATTGGTTGTGGTTCCATGATGCAACTGCCTCTGTATGTCGAATAGACTCTGCAACAAGATTGCATTAATTTATGGTTTTTTTTTCTTACTCTTTTATCAATCTCTCGTTGTCGGCCTTGCAGCTCTGTAATTCAGCCATGAGGCTCCTTACTATTTCAGCTAGATCTGAATGGGTCTCCACCGCCCTCCTCTCATCAGATTCTTCGTCTTTGTTGTGGGAGCCATCCCCCACCTCATGGCACATCACCATCCTTTATGCTTGTAGTTTCCCCATGGTTTACTGGCTACTTGAGTGCTAAAAAAACACTTGTTGTTAGCTAACAGTCTATTAGTTCATGAACGACACATGGTTCATATTTCTTAAATACACACACACAGTAGAAAGCTTTCATTATTTTCTTCAATAAGGGTTTGACCAAACTCTTTAGGAAATAGGTAAGGTAGGGCGTCACCCTTAAAGTTATTTAAATATGGTTTTTACGCCACTCGTCCATGAGCCCAAGAAAGCCAAGTGTTGTAACCATGCTCTGATACCAATTTGAAACACACCCGACCCCTGAGTGGCTTTCCTAGGAATGTGGCCTCAAAATTTTGTTCTCCTTAAGTGATCAAATCCTTTATTCGGGGTTTCTAGTACACTTTGTTCATCCAGAGTTTTCTAGCCATGGTATCCATGCTCAAAACCGAGTCCAGAATTGGCGGATATACCTCTCTAAAGTTCTTTGGGCATTTATTGGTTGAGGGCCACATGGCTCCCACGTGGATCCACCTCACACATATTACCTCCAAGTTCCTTCCTCCATAGTGGAAAACTATCCACTGTCCGATCTTAGGACTGGACTTACTCCCTTCCCCCTAGTCAACCGTGGAGGGGTTCAGTGCTTTGACACTTCATGCCTATTTACCATCTACTCACGAGACTGCCTGGAGTTTCGAACCTACGAAGTCCTAGAATCTCACCATGTGGCTCCGACTTCTGGATTGTTTCGCTCTCCCTACCATGATACTTCCCAGACCCTCTAGAGTCCCAAACCCCAAACTCTCAGAGTCCCGGTCGCTTTTCCAACCGCGTTGGCCAAGCAGACATGTATCAGGAACTGACACGTAGGAGGGTTCAAGATGACATGTGTTACATGTCCAATGGGTCTATAGGGAATGTGTCACACACAAATTTGAGTGACACGTGGCACGTCAGATGGGGTCCACGTCACCCTGGGGCGTCATTGCACCACGTCACCCCCGGACCGTCAGGATTCTAACACTCCTTAGATCTCACGGTCGATATCCATCCATGTAGGTATATAGCTCTACGGCTCTGGTTACCTCGGGGATTCATTGTTCAGGAGTGTTGCGATGCAAACTCCTCTTATCTCCCAAAGTGCCCAATCTATGAACAAAAGGGGCTAGTGCCATGCATCCCCGACATATCGACCACTGGGAAGGGACCCGAAGGATCCCTTGATCTATGGTTCTGAGTCCTTTGTGGCTCCAGCCTTCAGGGTTTAGGATCCTGGTCTAGTTGATCAGACATGTCCACCTAACCACCTAGGGAACTGCCTAACATCGGTCAACCTTACGGGAAACCAAGTTTCTCGGTTACCTTCGTCCAGTATAAGGCTGGTAAGGTTGGTCATACTCCGAAGTCCTGGACCTCCGAAGCCCCGAAGCCAAGGGAACATAGCTTCCTTAGGATTATCCCAAGGTTCCTGGGTATTTTTCATATGGTTCCTTTTGAACAGATCTTGTCCGCTTGTCTTCCAAACGAAGGGACCTCCCCTTTTAAGGCTTCCACTTCCCTATCCGTCCTGAGCTTTTACCATGAAATGGTTAATGACTTGAGTCTAGAATTTCTATCGCACAATAAGGGGTCTGGAAGAGGCATCCTATTTAGACGGATAGGTTCAAGTCATCATGATATCTCCTATCTTGATCGTCTTACAAGCTTATGTCCCAGGAAGCCTCAAGAGCTAAGCTGGGCATGCAGACTATTGGTCAAAAGTGTAAGTTTACAAAGAGAAGGAGGCATACACATATCATAACCATTCCACACATAAAACATTTATAAATACATATATGTATAAATCCAAGCTTTCGTCCATTATTCCAGTTCAACACATAAAACAAGGAAAATACTTATCAGAACTAGATAACGTGAAGCGACTGCTGAAAGGGGTGCCTGTTTCCACCCAACCATAGTCGCAGTCACTCCTAATGGATTTACGACTAGCCACCCCTGAGCTAGACCATGATGCTCTAGGATAAATCCTTTCTTCCGACTCAACGACAATAGGGATAGAGGTTAGTCTCCTCCTCCCACAGGATCTTGGCAACGGTTTACATGATACCGAGCAAGGAAGACCAGCACTGTTTATCATCTCGTATCATCACTCCGCTAACCATCTCCCTGCGACCAAAACACTTATTTTTTTTTTGTTCTAGTTCTTCTGTGAACCCAAGAGCTTAACCTCTTGTCTCTGCACTCTTCGCAGGTCTTCCTCTGCCCACCACACCTTCCTTTCTTGTCTCTTTCAACAAGGTTGCATGTGCCTCGAATCCCCATCCCGTGGTCAGGTCTAGAAGCCTTATAGATGGGTACTCTACCCCATCCCCTCATTAACTCTTGAGGAGGTATTCCCACCTACCAATCTGACTGTAATTCATTTCTAGGTCAGAGGACTATTCTGGTCCTGAGCAATTAAATCCAGTAAGGTATTGGTTTGGTGAAGGTTAACACAACCATTCCAGGTCCCCTTCACCATCTCTTTTCATAGCATTCGTGGTTTTTCTTAGTACACGCCCTTCCAGCAGTCATGCAACACTTATCCATTTTCTAGTAAATAACATAATTTACATTCATTGACCTTTATACAAAGATCCATTGAATCAAACATTCACCCATATTGAGTTTTCCATAGTCTCTTGGCCATTATAGTTATATTTACAAATTGGGGGAAACAAGGTGTTACACTTGTTACACCTGCTATTCTTTATGGATGTGAAGTCTGTGGACTGTAGTATATCTTGTGAATCCTGGAGAAAGATAGATCAAATGCAAAAGAATTTTATAACCTATAATCTCAAAATTAAAGGAAATACGCCCTATCCCATCCTCCTCTTAGAAACAAGCCTCTCCCCCATTGAGGGCATGGCTATGACTAGATACCTAATGTGTAAGAACAAGTTAAACATGGAAGACAAGAGGCTTCCTAAAATTTCTTCAAAATCGAGTCATAACCACCATCGACTCAAGCGAGGATGGCATAAGGATGCCCGGTCTTGGCTAAACTATTGGGGAATCATGGAAGACACCATTTTGTAAAATAAAGATACTATTAAAAAAATCGTCAAATCAAAATTTAAGGGAAAAATGTGGTGTGATAAAAAGTTACAGGAAAAAAGAAAATTAAGGTATTATAAGGATGTAATCAACCCTAATCTAGAAGATCAAAATTATCTATCTGTTTTTCCAAGTGTAAAGAAAAAAATAAGCATTGCTAAGATAAGAACAAATTCTCACGAGCTCCATACTGAAACTGAGCATTGGTCAATTCCTAAAACGCCATGGGATGAAAGAGTGTGTCACCTTTGTGACACTAAGAAGGTTGAAGATGGAAAGCACTTTCTCTTAGATTGTCTACCCATATTAGATTTCATTTTCAAAATATTTGTCACACTACCAACCTTCCTAACCTCTTAACTCAACAAAAGTATGGTGATCTTGGAAAGCTTCTCTTAATGTTTTAGAAACAAAATTCTAAAGAATCTCAAGTAATCACTTACCCTCTTAAGGTCCAATAGACCTTAGTGGACGTTAATCATCATCATCATCATCATCATCATCAGCGTTATCAATAATAATATTAAATTATCTATTTTGTATAATATGAATGGATAATAGATATGATGGATATACGACCTTATTTGCCCTATATACCCATATAGAAGCTATGTGCGTGGATATTAAATCTAAATCTTATTTATTGTTTTTTTCATTAATATTTTTTTCCTTATCTTCATCTCGTACAATGAAGGGTTTGTGATCATGTCCTCCATATCCCGTGATCTACAAAACTGAAATATTTAATGCAGATAAATGTGAACTGATAAAGATTCAGAACTCACTTCTCCATTGTCCATATCTCCTTTCGTAAATTTTCGCAAATTTAGCATAATTTTATATTGAGAGGATCCATTTCCCAGTGCCCATATTGTGCTGATTTACATATATGTTGTTGCAGTTCCACTGTTGTTGGACAGCCGAAAATTTCTACCAGCGGAGTGGAAAACACAAATATTCCTTCCACCGGAGTGGTAAACGAGAATATTCCTTCCACCCAGGAGGTAAAGTATCTCGCTTCTCTCTCGGTGCGACAAGATTGTGATTTAATGAAATGGGTCTTTTTCTAACTTGCAATGAACAGAGTATATTAAAAAATAAGAGTTTATTACGTCGAAAGGCCTATACTTATTGATAACGGGCAGATTTAATGCAGATTTAATAGGGGTTTAGTGTTTAATAGTCACACAAAATAAATGGTTGTGATTTTAATCATTAACTTCCTAACTATTATAAAGACATTCGTTTATGTGTTTACTTTTTTACATTTACCGAATTGTATTTAAAAATTACTTTGATAGTTAACTGATTACCACGTAAGTGATTAACAGAAATTAAAATATTAACACCAGATAAATGAAAAGCAACCGTTTATTTGTTAATAATAAAATTTAATATATTCTTTTAAGGATTCGTTTCATCTTATCAGCGTTCACCATCAGCTATTTAGCTGCTGTGCTAGTTATTTGTCATTGAGTATACAAGTTCATGTATACTGTCTGTGTATGCTAGTTTCTTATCATGGATGATTTGAAATTAGACTTTATTGTAGGGTCTTTGTCTGCACTTCTATTTTCTTTTCTTCATTTAGGCAAGCTAAGTGATGTTTGAAATGTGTGCTTGAATTGGTGATATCAACTTTGGACAGATTGATTGTGCCCAACTAAGAGAAAGAGAAACTGAACTAATCCGAGTACAAGGTGGTATGTTCGAGCTTGAGTGGTATAAAATGATTTGTCATGAGAAGGGTGGCGGATATTATGACACTTTCAAGAGTGATATCAGTTCTACCAATGCTATTTTGCGTAGGGCAGAGCTCAACGAGTTTTGGGATGAGATTATTGGAATGTGTGAGAGTCGTGAGTTGCCACGTGATTTTCAATCCCGAAATAAGTGGATAAATGCTGGCACTGTCTATAGAAAACTTGTAGAGCCTCTGGATATTGCACATTATTATGGCTTGTGTAAGGGTAAAGGAAACTATCTTTCAGATGGAAGACCCACTCGTCATGAAGTCCTTGAGAAATGGTTGGAAGGCAGAAAAACTAATCGCAGTTCAAGAGATCAGAAAGCTCGTACAGAGCTACCGTTCCTCACTCGGGATTCGTGCTTTTGGGCGCATGTAGAAGAGGCTTTGAAAGATCTTAAAAAAGGCGCATGGGACCAAAAGTTTGAAGGTTATGTGACAGAGATGATCAATGATCGCAAGATTTCTTTGGATGTTTTCCTGGAACGAAGCAGCTTCATGTTGTGGTGGCAAGGCTACAAGCAGAATCAATCCGCTGAATGGAAATTAAACTCTCCATTGTATAAGCTAATGGAAAGTGAATTTTGGAAGCGTTCAAAGGCTTTTCTGCAACTTTCAGAAAAATGAACTTCCTTCAAGTAAGTTCCTTGTTTTTTAATATAATTTACTTTCATTTGTTTAAATAGGGATGGCTGTAATGTGGTTTGCTGGCAAATCTCGTGTACTACATGTTCCCAATGCTGGAGAGATGTTTCTGGATGCCGATTATTATTTTGAGAATTGTGTTGCTGAATAAATCGCTGATTGTTAATGGTTATTTGAATCGCTTTACATTAGTGATTTTTTAATTGTTTTTTAATATGTATGTGTATTTTAGTAATTAGAATAGCAAATATTGGTATAAATCTATTTTGTATTGAAGTATTAGATTTGATATGAGTAAAAGCTATTTTAAGATATAATAACGTTCCAAAAAAATTGAAAGGCTAAACATGTAAACATAGTAACTATTTAACTTTATGTTAGTAGAGCACATCATTTTTTCAGTTTTTATAATTGTCTTCTTAAAAAAATAAAAATATCCATCTTTTACATTATTAGATACTATTTAATAAGCATTAAAAGGTACAAACCTCCAATTTTTCAATCCTCTTAAATTATTTGAATTGTGTATTTCCTAATTGTTTTATTTTTCTTAATAATATATAATAGATTAAAGTAAAGATGTATCTATATTTGTTTTATTTATTGCTATTTAAATATAGTAAGTAAGATGAGATTTTCATATTATGGTAATTAAAAATATAAAATGTTTTTTTTTTTTTATATAGACACATATACATTTCTCCCAAGCATGTTGTAGAGTGCCTCATTTCTCTTGGTGTAACTAAAAGTAAGAGTGAGTAAGCATGTTGTTTGAGACTTTTAGAGATTAAGGAAAAAAATAGTGAATACTTTATTGAGAATTAACTATCTTATAGTTTATTGGCAATATACTAGAAATCTATGAAATATATTAGGGTAAAAATAATTTGGATTTTAAATATATTTATCACATCTAATGTAGCATAAACCTTCTTTATATTTATTTGAGAAGTGATGTTGGTGGTTTTTTGTTCTCTTAATAATTGAAAAATTCTTTCATCACTTTCTATATGATACAAAACTAGGTTGTTCAATTGAAATTAGATTATTGATAAAGATACTTAATTTCTTAGTAAAATTTTCATCATTGTTTTTGTAACTTACATTACAAAGAGATCTCTCCACTTCCTTGTATCATTTAATATAGGTTAGACTTTAAAGAACAAATGTATACATTCTAATTTTTTTTTTAATTATTTATAGAGAGGTCAACATATTTATTATTAAAATTAGTTTTAAGGATTCCACCATAAAACCAATAATACTGGGTTATCATATTTTGGAGTTGCTTTAATAAATAAGTTCTTTTGTATAACTATTTTTTTTCTAGTAAGAAAGCTCTTTCCTATATTAGATCATTTTAATAACAATGTTGGAGGCAATTGCTACTTTGCCTCTATAACTTTGTGTATTCCATATTAATAAGTTCTTAGTATAACTATTTTTTCTAGTAACAAAGAAGCTCTTTCCTATATTAGATCATTTTAATAACAATGTTGCAGGCAAGTGCTATTTTGCCTCTATAACTTTGTGTATTCCATAAATTTTAGGTGTAGTTGAGAAACTTTTTTATGATTTGATCTTGTTAGTCATTAACACATTTTCATAACTGTTATGTTTGGAAATCAAATTTTATCTATTTTATCGATGGATGGATGAGTTGGCATGGTAGTCTAAATCATAAATGCGATGGGATTGTAATACCCCTAGGCCAAACCCCAAGTTGTAAATGTACATATAGGCTAGTGAGTTAGGTCATTTTGGGCCTAAGTGCTATTGTAAATATGCTTTGAGGCTAGAGTGCATGTGTGGTTACAAGCCTAGAGAGACAAAATGCTAAAAGGATAGCAATCCTATCATTGTAATATGTATCAATCATATTATTAATAAAATGCATCATTGTTGCAGACCAACTAGACAAGAAGGGTATGGGGGGCTAGAACTCCATTAGAAGAAAGGGGGATAAGGGACTTAAGAGAGGGGCTTAAGCTAGCGGGTTAAGCCAAGGAATATAATAAAATATTCCTTAAGAAGTCCAAGCCTAAGTTTTGACATGCTGATGTTTTTATCTAAAGTCTTTGGAAAGGAACGAATTTCCAAGAGGGAGAAAGTGGTTACTCTTGCGCTATTTGTCTCACTGATTTCATGCATTCTTATGCTGGAGACTTAAGGTGTTTGAGGACTCTTATCCATCATTCTTCCATCATTTTCTCTTAACATCAGTATGCGGTGATCACCATTTTTGTACCTATACGGGGAAAGCTTTGGGAGCTGTTGGTAACAAGAAAACCATAATATTTGGAGCCAAAGAAGCAAGTTGTTAGGCCTATGTGTGTTTGAAGGGGGTGGGTTTTCAGGGCCATGAGCAGTCCCTCTAGTGAGAGAACTGTTGAAGATTGTTTGTTGGCATGTTGGGAAATTAGCTGTAGAGATCTAAGACTTTCTTTCTGGGCTATTGTTGAATCCTTAGAAGGGAAGTGGGACAGTGTAAGGATTGTTGAGAAGAGAAGGGGTACACTTCTTCAGGTGGTAAAAACATGTGGGAAATGAGAGGTTGTAGGCTAGTTGCACTATTGGCACCTTAACCTTAGATTTATCATGTTGGATAGACCTTAGTCTAATTTAGGAAACCTTCCCCGACGGAGTTTTCTAGACTCATCTCGGGGGTGACCTGCTGCTGAGAGTTTATGAGCAACAAAGTCTATGGATAGGAGGAACGTCTAGGTTTTGCACACAATTGGTGATTTACCATTAAAATATAAGTGTTTTTTTATGTGTTTACATGTTATTTGCTATGTGTATTATTCTGTTGAATAATCTATATACATGTATGACAATTATATATGCTTAAACATATATCTTTATGCATGAATTGGTATACTGCTTGCATTGCATATATTGTATTCATATGCATGGCTTGTTATGTTATTTAAATGGTATCAAAGCTAAGAATAGAGGTAACAGGACTTAGCAAGGTGGTTGGGTATGTTACAAAGCCATATGAGGCAGAAATTCAATGAAATTCGAAAACATAGCCGTGATAGAAGTTGGTTTTTGTGTGGCATGGCCCAACTTAGGTGGTTGGGGATGTTACATAGTGGTATCAGAGCTCAAGGTTCAATATTGAGCTTTCATGGTCCAACTAGCACAACGTTGGAGATAGAAGTTGCATAAATCTTTAATTTCAGAGAATGTCTCTGATATGTTTGACAAAAGCATCCTTATGAAATTGGGAAAGAATTCATGGGGAATTTGAGAAATTCAACACCGGGGTTAAAAATCGCCAATTCTAATTCTCACATTAGGTATTTTCAACCTATAATTTAGTGAAATTCGGAAATTGCAAAGCGCCTGTTATCACCATAACAATTTTCGATGGAATCCGAGTCTCAAAAATTAGCTAAGGGATAAAACAAGTGTGGAGGCATGATAAACTGGAGGGGGGAGCCACATCTGGCGGAATATGGATAAATCTGGTAGAGATGGGGCCCAACGAACCATGGATCTCAGACACCACAGATCAATGGTCAGCAACCGTATCATGTAGAGAACTAGCACGGGGTTTAATTATGTAAAAGCAGGCCGAGGAAAATACTGCGGTTTCAGCCTGCAGACACGTGGCACCATCAAAGGCATATCGGGGCAAAAAGCGGTCTACTCCAAACCGCTTTGTCTCGTCCCCGATATGATGAGGCGTGATAGTTTGGAGGACCAAGCTACATTAGCAGAGAAAGGGCTAAACATAGCAGAGATGTGGAAGTGATGGGGACCAGTGGACCATGGATCTTGGGAAGCCCAGGTTGACGGTCAGGAGACATATCAGGCGGGAAATAGTGCGAAGTTTAATTTCTCAAGAGCGGGCCGGGGAAAATACCGCGGTTTCACCCTGCGGACACGTGGCGCCACCAGAGGCATATCGGGGCAAAAAAAGTATACCTAAAACCATTTTTCCCCGCCCCCGATATCAAAAGGCGCATATAAAAGGAGGGCTCCGGTCATTATTTTATGATATTTCAAATCATTCGAACGCTTGAAAATTGGCACAAACCCTCCATTTGAAACTGAAGTTCAACAGTGAACCAGACTCCCGCGCTCTTCGTTGAGTCATAGGTATTTTTCATCATGGCCATGAACCCTGTCATTTTATTCATAACAGAGAAAAACCCTACCTCTAAAGAAGAATCCCTAATTGACAGGGATTCCGATGTATTTGATACAGAAATAACCATCTCACCCATTTCTGTATCCATAGCCAATTTGTTAGAAAATGTCGGGAAACAACTACCCTTCCTCGAAGTGGCCCAAGCCTCCATTACCCCTTACGCCATCGAAGTCGCTTTTCCTTTCCCAAAGTTCATAAGTTGTTGTGCAGAATAGTATTCGTAAGAAGAAAAGGTCATTTTGAATAAATTAGGGCCAGAGGTCTTATGCAAAGTAGATAGCCTGTCAGTTTGGCACACCCTCAGTTTACCAGAGTCTTCCTTCGTAGTGTCGAAGCCCTTCGAGGAAGAGAAACTAATCACAGTCTACAGAGAGTGTCCTCCCGAAGTCAAAACCCTATTTTTTCAGACCATTGTTAAACTCGAACATCATTCTGAGAGTCTGTCGTTACTTGTCAGTGTAAGTCTCATGGTTATTGAGGTCCAATGGGTCTGCTCCATACTCAGTGAAATTCTAGGATTGGATAACACTAAGTTTGTAGTAAAAGTCATGTTAGGTTTCCTGTTGACCTTTTTTCAGTCAAAGTCTAGTCAGTTAGTCAGTATCAGCTTTGAAGATTTCATCGCCGATAATGTACACAATCAGTTAGTAAATTTTCAGTCACTGAGACACTTCAGTATTACACAAATTTGCTGAGACTGTTCCTGGAAACATGTAAGAAAAAATTCCCTGAAGCCGCATTCATCTTGACTGAATGCAAAAGGATCACGATGCTTATTTTTATAAATAAGATTATGTCCAGGGTTTATAGCCTAATCTTCAGCACGGGCCTGCCAAGGGTTTTGGAAGAAATGAAAAGATCTTTGCAACAAAATCCAGAGAACAGGGTAGGAGATTGGATGTTGTTCATGCATTCTACTGTAATTTGGATGCATGGTTATCAAGAAGGACCTTACCTTTTACCAGTATTTTTGACTCCCAGAGTATTTTCCTTAGAGTTCATCAGGCAAAGGATCATTTCAGAGACAAAGCATTTTCTAAAGACTTACAAAGCATCTAACTTAAAGTTTCCCTTCATAATGGGACCCTTTGTGGTAAAAAATAGATCTTGTTTGCCTCAAATCCAGGCCAAGATCAATGAACTTGGATTCATACAGTTACAAGGGAGGAAATATGATCCGCATCAGATCATATCTAGGAGAAGACTAATGAGTAGACAAGGCCCTTACAAGCATGAGCATGTTGAAGGATTTGATAAACTGGCTAATCTGGAAACCTGTGCAGATATGCAAGTCACTTTGCAACCTGACCAGACACAACAAATAGAGTCTGCCCCTCAACAGATCCAGACACAAAATAATTCTCCAAGGTTGATTATTAAAGCTCCAAGGATGAGTGTTTATAACAGGAGGAGAAGTTCAGAGGCACAAGGTGCCAGTAGTCAGCAAAATATTCTCATGAAAATGAAAATCACACCATCTTCTCAGATAGTGGACCTAGAAGAAGAAGAACCTAAAGAGAAAACGAGCATGGAGATGGTGTAAAGTGAAACCAAGAATGAAGAGGCTGGTACAGGAAGCATGCCACAAAGTGAAAGCAGCTCAAGGGTTTTCAGCAGCAAGAAACATGTATTTAGTAAGACACCTAGGGAAATTTACCAATCGAAAGAAGACTTAATGAATCAGTATGTTGTGAAAGGAAGTTTGGCCAATAGTGAAATAAGAGACTTGTTACCCAAGGTAGAAAAGATCTCTCAGCATAAAGCTTCCCTTTTATTAGTCAGGGATGTGGAAAGAAAGACATTTAACATAGCAGTGGCAGATGATGATAAAGTGTCTGAAATCAAGGTGCATTATGAAAATATTGGTGCCCCAGACAAGGTGAAGTTCCAAAGAAACGCCAGTGACATGCTATATTCAGACTAACTGAATTTGAGTCTGAGGGTTTCAAGACCGACAACACATGCACTCAAATTAGATGGACAATTGAAGCAGGAGAAAGCATCCAGAAAATCCTGGCAGACATAGGTCAAAAGAGTGGAATCCGAAGGCCCTCAAAGGGTAAAGGCTTCTTTAGATGAGAAAGAAAAGATGATCCAAATCCTGAAGAAGAAGCTGAGGATGTCTGCCACAGAACATCCACAAACAACACAGCTAGATTCTCTAGAGCAAGGAAAGGAGACATTAAGACAAGAAGCAATAAATTACAAAGCCAAAGTATTGCAACTGGAAAAGGAAAAATAAAGTTGGTCACAAAAACAAGCAACAAAATCAGACATGGTGGCTACTGACCCTTCTACTACAAAGACTGGATCAAGAACTAATGGATTGGTTCAGGCTATGTCCCAAGTAAGCTTAAAGACAGGGGAGATCAAGAGCCTTAAGGAGGTCATAGAAAAGCTGCAACAAGAGATGAAAATGAAGGAGGAAAAGATGGCCCAATTCCAAAAAGAGAATCAAGAGTTGCAGGAAAGAGTGAGCAAATTGAAAACGAGGTTGAAGGGTAAGGGACTTTTGCAAGGAGCTAAACATGTAATCTGGGATGTTGTTGCTGCTGAAGCTGCTAAGTTTAGGGTTTATATGAATTTTATAAATGACAAAGACAACATGGCTGTCACTTCCCGAAGAAGATGTACTGTTGTTAATGAGACACTGGGAAAAAAACCCTCGGAATGGGCCCAAAACGTTATTAATTTACTGAATTTTGTGCCCACTGTTGATCTTCAGATCATTGGGGTAAAAGACATGATTGCACTGATCATTTGGGCCTGGAGGATCATCGCTAAGCACAATTTTCTGAAGTCGTTTCAAACCAAAGTTGTGCAAATGGAACAAAGTATACAAGAGTTTAAGGATACATTTGAACAATTGTTTATCAAAGTCCTCCCACCATTTTGGGATGGAAAAGGGAAATTATACGATCAAGAGGAATATAATTCTCTCCTCGCCCAGTGCAGAATGGATCATTCCAAATTTGAAGCTATGGAGGAGAGTCTGAAGGGACCAAGTTTGGTGGAGTATTTGGCCGCAGACTTTGAAATTTTAAATCAGTTTAAGACAATGAAAATCGGGTTGCCAACTATGTCTTACGCTACTTGCATTGATATAGAGATTCTGATAAAGGAAATGATGGATTATGAGATTCCTTATGACTCACAGTGGAATGAGATCGTGCGGCTGGGTAGGACGAAATGCAGTTTTCCCGGGACCAATAAGTAACCTCTAGGTGTCACCAAACTAGCAAGTTTGATAGGAGATCGGAGCAAGACAGATGGCACAGAGGAAGCCAAGCAGTAAGAGAGATCCATCCTTAGTTTATGAAACGTTTTTTTTTTAATCATTGTAAAATGATTTTCCTACCGAAACCATTGGCTTGTAATTATTTCAATCAGTTTTAGAAATTGAAACGATTCAGTTTCAACCATTGTAATCAAACTGTATAAGTACCAAGAGTTTTGAATGAATTAATGTTGGCAGAAGTGCAAGGGTATCTTTTTGTCTCTGAGCTCTATTGTAATTTTTTGAAGATGAATTGAATATACATTGAGAAGCACTTTGAAGTCTCTATGAAAAGATTCCAATGGTGGTGATATGAGTTTTGTCTCCTTTCATTGTATGTATTTCCTGTGTTCTTTGATTTCATTTTCATTGTATTCTGTTTAAATTGGATAGTGAAAAGCTCAGAATTCATCCTGTGATGCTCTCGGCTTAAGAAATTTAAACTGTGTAAATTTCCTCTTAACTAATTTAGAATTCATTTCATTAATTCTCTGATGTAGTTATTTGTTTTCTCTTTCCTCTCACTCCCTGCTTAAATACAATTTATAACTCAAATTCATTGCCTCATTTGGATTTTATCCTCTGGAGAGTTCTAACAGCCATTCATTGTTTTCGTTCACTTTCAGAATTTCGACTCCATAGCCCTGAGTGTTCCTCCCCTTATTTTCCAGCAAATTTTATAAAAACCCCCAAAGCAAACCAAATCTATCCATCGATTCCTAAAGAAATATCAAGTGACATGAGAGAGCCCTCTCTGAGTTGAGCAAGCTAGTGCCTCAACTCTAAAGTAGGTTGAAACAATTACCTCTATCGTTTGTTTATCAGCCGAACAAAATTTACAGAGTGCTAACATTCTGGCGCCGTTGTCAGGGACGAAATTGAAAAATATTCCCTGGGAAAAACAACTTTAAACTTAGTCTCGGTCCCTGAGGGTGACAGTGGATCGAATACCTTATTGGCTGAGGTTATTATTATTACCCTGGCATCTCCACTACTGAGAGACCAGTCACACCAAGTAGTGTGAACTTGAAATCCTATATCCTAAGAGAATTCACACCAGAAGTAACCCAGACCTAGAAGTTGCAATCCCTGTGTCTGACCCTGAGAAGATTGTACATAAAAGAAAAGAAAATCCAGTAACCTCAGTGTTGCGTCCAGACCGATATCTGTCCTTACCTAAGGACGGAGTGACTAGTGTCGAAGACTTTGATTTTGATGTGAAGTTTGAGCAAACTCTATTTAGAACTAAATACGAATCATGTTTGGATGAAACCATCTTTGACGAAAAGAGGTTCCAATATTTGATCTTAGCCGCATCTGCCAGGGCTATAGTAATCCCCACTTAGAATCAACAACTGCTTAGACCCCTCACAGTAGCCATGGAAACTAGATTTGCTCCTCTTCTACTACCTGCTCAACTACATGATTTACCTCAAGATTATAACCTAAGGATCAAGCTATATGATGTTGAAGGTAACATATCAGCCTAGAAGAACCTAGACTAGTTTAATGATTTCATAGACTTGGAGGAGGTGTGTTAAGAACCAAACATCAATATAGCATAGAAAAACCTCAGGAAAAGTACTCAACGCCTTGAAAAAGAGATAATTTCAGATAATAAGCCTCTTCAAGGGGGCAACCTCCTTTTACCCCACTTAAATGTTCCAGTACAAGATG
>ML782857.1:191096-202171 GCA_009831015.1 Picea engelmannii | reverse complement strand
TTGGTATATATAGGAGACTAGGAGGTATAATTACAACTAATGGCCTAAAGCCGACATAAATAAAATAACATTACTAATCTAAATTACAACTAATGGCCTAAGGCCGACATAAATAAAATAACATTACTAATCTAATATGCCCCGATTAAGGGGTAATGAGCTAATATTAGGGCTTAACAAGGTGGACTTTTCATATGTAAAAATGAGACTGTTTACATAGAGTCTTGCTGGAGAAGTGAGGAAATGGTTCAGATCTCTTCCACCTGCTAGCATCGTAGATTTTGAGGCCTTTGAAACCATCTCCCTTGCAAAATGGGGAGACAAGAAAAATCCCCTTCAGTTGTTGACCCAGTATAACAACATGAAGAGATCACCTGACGAAATAGTGCAAGAGTTTTCATCCAGATTTATGAAGGTCTATAATTTGATTCCTGCAGAGGTAAACCCCTCCCTAAAGTTGCTCAGCTCAGATATGTTGATTCTTTTGAAAGTGATTTTGCTTTATTATTAAGAGAATGAAGATCTGCTACATTAGATGATTGATTCCATATAAGTCAAAGTGAATCTAATGGCTTTAGGAAAGATGAAAGATAACTGTGGCCGAGACATGAAAAAAACTCAATATAAGACCCAACCTTCGACCTCACAAACCTCAGAAGAAATGTTTGAAACAATGATGAGAAATATGGAGAGGATGATGGAAAGAATGGCCCTGGGTAATAGGTCTAACCCCAGAGAACATGTTGATGGTCCACCCAGAAATTCGAGGAGACCAACAATCCCACAAATTAGACAAAGAGAGCAAAGGAATCAGGGAAATCAAGAAAATCAAGTTGATCAGGCGAATCAAGGAAATCAAGGAAATTAGGGGGAACAACAAATAAGGCCTCCTTCAAAATAATTATCTAAATGAGAATTATGATGGATATTTTTAAGACAACATGAACTGTTGTAATGATAAAGAAACATAGGTATTTTTTACTAAAGAAGAACACAACCAGTTCATGGAAGCAAGTGAGATCTTTTTGCAATATGAGGAAGAAAGGGTATTAGTAGAAAGGGAAGATTACGAGACAGGATTGCAAAATGCTATCATGCAATTCCAAAGACAATATAACCTTCAGAATCAAAAAGCACCTCCAAACCCTACAAAAGGAAATCCCCTGAAGGGAAACCCCCCCAAATAATCTCAGAGTAACATACCCTCTTCGAGTCAGCCCAGGAGGGATTCTGCTGCAAAGGATTTTGCTGCAAAATATGTTGTAGACAAAGGGAAGCAGAAAGAATAGCCTCAGAAGAGAATACTGGAGACAAGGAAAGAAACAGTCACCAAAGAGGTAAAGAAAACCCCATCCTCCTTTAATTTTGAAAGTGAGATGGCCAAGATTAAAATTTGTGTGCCTTTCAATGAATTAATCAAGAACACTGAGTATAGAAATCAGATCATCAAAATCCTGAAGATGGAACATACCTCTGATACCCTAAACATACAAGATGATCACCCAACCATCTTATTTGGTCCACACGTGGAGGAAAATAGTGGTACTGAAGAAGTCCCCCCTTTTTATGTTAGTCTAAAGATCCACTATATGACTCTGCACAATCCTATGTTGGATTCTGGAGCATCTCATAACCTGATGCCTAAAGTAGTCATGGACCAATTGGGCCTAGATATCACAAGACCTTATAAAGATCTGTTCTCTTTTGATTCAAGAAAGGTGAAATGCCTTGGCTTGATAAAAGACATGATGGTGTCCTTGGCACAAATCCCAGCAAAGAACATGGTTATGGACATAGTGGTTGCAGATATTCCTCCCAAATTCCGCATTCTGTTGTCCAGGGATGGGCTGCAAAATTAAAGGGAACCCTCCAGATGGACATGTCATATGCCACCATCCCTGTCTTTGGTTAAGACAGGAGATTATACAGAGAGGTTTTACTCAAATATATGGTCAACAATAAGTCACAACCTAGTAATCATCCCATCTACTCTGTGGAAACTGAGTTGGGGTCTTCCATTTTCTTCAATGACCTGTGTCTTGAAGAGGGGGAACCAGAAATCGACATGGACGAAAAAGAAAGATCTGAGGAGCATATTGAGAAGCTTTTAGAGTAGTAGGATGATGCAAAAGATTAGATATGGAAGATGAGTTTTGATGGGGCTGCCTGTAGAGAAGGAGCGAGAGCTAGAGTTTGGAACAATCACCCCAAAGGATATTTGAAATCGTGTTCTTATAAACTTGTTTTTGAGTGCACAAATAACATGGCAGAATATGAAGCATTAATATTGGGGTTGAAAGTTTTGGAAGAATTCGGCACCAAAAGAATTGTTGTACATGGAGACTCTGAGCTAATTATAAATCAAATCAAAGGAATATACCAAGAAAAACACCCCAGACTAAGGGCTTATAGGAATATGGTACTAGACCTCCTTGAGAAGTTTCCAAAGTGTAATCTTTCAGCAATTCCAAGAGAATAGAATCAGGTTGTTGATGTATTGGCTACTTACACAACAGTTTTCAAATTCCCAATTTTCCCCGACAAAAGATACAAGGTTGAGGTCAAATACCGGCCAACAGTACCGGATAATATGAAGCACTGGCAAGTTTTTGAGGACGAAAAACATATATAAATCTTCCTCAAGATGGAGAATTAATTTGAGAGTTTGATTATCGATGATGAATTCTGTGATGATGAAGTGGATGCGACTGCTTTCACAAAGGAGGGGTATTTTGACAATAAGATTGTAGGCAGGGATATTGTTCAACTAAAGAGAAACATCATTCCCAAGGGTCTAGTTCCATTGGAGAAACTCTTTGATAATAATGATGTGGCCAAAAGTCCAAATATTATAGTAAATGAAGGGGATGTGGAAGATTGCGATATTAGGACCCTGGAGGATCCAAAGATTATTAAACTGTCCAAAAAGCTCAGCCCCAAAGTCAAGGAAAGGTATGCCAAGTTAATGAAAGAATTCCCTGATGTTTTTTCTTGTAGCTATGATGATTTAAAAGTATATGACACCAGTATAATTCAACATGTTATCCCAATCAAAGAATATCACAAGCCATTCAAACAAAAATTGAGAAGGATAAACCCTTTGTTGCTACCCCTGATTGAGAAAGAGGTGAAGAAACTATTCGAAGCCAAAATCATAGTATCCCTTCCAAATGGGTAGCAAATATGGTGCCAATCAGAAAAAAGAGTGGAGAGATCAGGTTGTGCATGGATTTTAGAAATCTGAACAAGGTGTCTCTAAAGGACAACTACTCGTTGCCTAAGATGGATCACATTTTACAGAAGGTAGTAGGCTCTCAGAAAATGTCAATGTTGGATGGTTTCTCTGGATACAATTAGGTCATGGTGCACCCTAATGATCCAGGAAAGACAAAATTCACAACACCATGGGGAACATTCATGTATGCCAAGATTCCTTTCCAGCTCATGAATGCTAGGGAAACATTCTAGAGAGCTATGGACATCTCTTTTGCTGATGAAAAAGATAAGTTCATTGTTATCTACCTGGACGATATCACTATGTATTCTGCTTCGGATGAGGAACACCTCAAACATCTAAGGAGGGAATTTGAAAAATGCAGGAGGTTTGGTATATCATTGAATCCTAAGAAGTCAAATTTTTCCATGGAAGAAGGAAAGCTATTGGGTCATATTATTTTGAAAGAAGGGATAAAAGTAGATCCCAGCAGAGTTGAGGGAATCTTGAAAATTGGCATACCCGGAAGTAAAAAGGAGGTTCAATATTTCCTAGGGAAAGTAAATTTTCTGAGAAGATTTATCCCAAATTTGGTTGAAATCATAAAGCACATCACCAACATGCTCAAGAAAGGAAATGAAATAAAGTGGATTCCAGAGGCCAGAAAATCATTTGAAGACATCAAGGTGGCATTGACCAAGGCTCTTGTACTGGCCAGTCCTAATTTTGAAAAGGATTTTATATTGTTCTCTTTCGCCTCAGAGCATACAATTGTTGGTGTTTTGCTCCAGAAAGATGACCAGAATTTTGAAAATCCCATAACATATTACAACAAGACCTTGAGGGATGCTCCTTTGAAGTATGCCATCATGGATAAGCAAGCGTATGCATTGGTCAAAGCCTTGAAAGAATTTAGAGTGTACATATTGCATTCCCATACTACTGCCTACGTACCCAGTAGCTCAGTAAAGGACATCCTAACCCAGCCTGATCTTGAAGGAAAGAGGGGAAAATGGATAACAATGCTATTAGAATATGACCTTGAGATCAAACCCACCAATTTGATCAAGGGACAAGGTCTTGCAAAGTTGATGGCTCAAACAAATTGTGAACTCTTAGGAATAAATTTCATTGCAGACCTTTCAAAAGGTGTAGAAGAGGAGAAGGCGACTCCACAAATATCCCAGAATTTTATTGATTCCACATGGTATGTAGATATCATCTTTGTTTTAAGGAATTTGTAGGCCCCTCCTGAATTAAGTAAAACAAAGGCAAGATTCTTAAAACCGAAGGCAACAAAATTTTGCATAATAAATAAATCTCTATATTGGAAAGATCCCGGGGGAATCTTATTGAGTTGTCTGCTAGAAGAAGAAGCTGAGAAGACCATCAGAGAGTTCCATAAGGGTGACTGTGGAGGTCACCATTATTTGAAAACCATCATACACAAAATATTGAGAGTCGGGTTCTATTGGCCCAACATTTTTTCTGATGTCTATAAAGGGGTTTCAAGATGCCATGAATGTCAGATTTTTTAGGGGGAAAACAAATTGCAACCTCTACCATTGAAGCCCATCTCCGTGGAAGCTCCTTTTAGATAGTGGGGTCTTGATTTTATAGGGGAGATACATCCACAATCCTCAGCTCAACACAAATGGATTCGGACGACAACCGATTATTTCACTAAGTGGATTGAGGCAATTCCCACCAGGCATGCAACAAATGGTGTTATCATCCAGTTTTTAGAAGACAATATTTTGTCCAGGTTTGGGTGTTCGACTAAGATCATAACGGACAATGCAACAACATTCAAATCCAAGAAAATAGAGAAATTATGCAATGAATACAATATCACCCTTGGTCATTCTACATCATACTACCCTCAAGGAAATGGGTTGGTTGAGTCTTCGAACAAAATCTTAGTCAGAATCATCAAAAAAATGCTGTAAGAAAATAAAAATCCCTGGCACAAAAAGCTCATCCATGCACTGTGGGTTGACAGAATATCCCCAAAGAGATCTATCGCCACATCCCCTTTCCATATCATCTATGGTACAGAGGCAATCTTTCCTACTGCATTAGGGTTGCCGGTGATGAAGTTGTTACAGGAGAAGGATGCAAAAACGGACGCCACTCGGAGAAGAAAGGAGGAACTCATCAATGTACAACAAACTAGAGAGAAATCTTTCAACAATACTCAACTGCGCCAAGACAAGATCAAAGAGGCTTTCAACAGATGTACCAAGGTGGATAACTTCGAACCAGGAGACTTGGTACTAAGATGGGATGCCAGAAATGAAGATAAGGGAAAGCATGGGAAATTTTAATATTATTTTAATGCTTTATATTATATGGACATTTCTTATGAGATGTAGGGTCCCTGTCAAAGTACAAAATTTCTCTATTTCTAAGCACAAAACTGCATAAGGGCTTAAATGCAAGAAACAAACACTAATAACATGACAACATGACAACTGGCTCACAGAGTCCAAACAACAATAAAAATAAATTAGGGAGCTGAGGTATCCATGCCCGCATTGGGAGAAGGTCATCTCTGTTCTTGGGCGACAACCCCATCCATCCATTGCAGGGTCTAGAAAACTTTTATGCAACTTTCAGGAAGATGAACTTCCTTCAAGTAAGTTCCTTGTTTTTAGATATAATTTACTTTCATTTGTTTAAATAGGGATGGTTGTAATGTGGTTTGCTTAGGCACTCGCAAATCTCGTTTACTACATGTTGCTGAATAAATCGTTGATTGGTAATTGTTATTTGAATCGCTTTACATTAGTGGTTTTTAATTTTTTTTTTTTAATATATATGTGTATTTTAGTAATTAGAATAACAAATATTGGTATAAATCTATTTTGTATTTTGTATTAGATTTGATAGGAGTACAAGCTATTTTTTCCATCCTCTTATATTATTTGAATTAATAATAATAATAATAATAATAATAATAATCCATTTTTAAGGTCACGACCAAGCCAGCACACCAAATTGGTGTATAAGACCCCCTTATTTCCTAATTGTTTTATTCTTCATAACATAAAATAGATTAACGTAAAGACAAATTTATTTTTGATATTATAATAATTAAAAATATAAAATGTTTATTTTTTTTTTCTTTTATTGGCTTTACAAAACACACATATATAGACACATATTTCTCCCAAACATGTTGCAGAGTGCCTTACTTCTCTTGTGTGTAAGAAAAAGTGAAAGTGAACATTCTTGTTTGAGACTTTTAGAGATTAAGAAAAAAAAAAATAGTGAGTACTTTAATGAGAATAAACTATCTTATAATTTATTGGCAATTTACTAAAAAATTATGTTTAAAAATAATTTTGGACTTTAAATATATTTATCACATCTAATGTGGCATTGAGAAGTGATGTTGGTGGTTTCTTGATCACTTAATAATTGAAAACTTCTTCCATCACTTTCTATATGGTACAAAATTAGGTTTTTCAATTGAAATTAAATTATTAATAAAGATACTTGATTTCTTAGTAAAACCTTCATCATTATTTTTGTAATTTACATTACAAAGAGATCTCTTCACTTTCTTGTATCATTTAATATAGGTTCTATATGGTACAAAATTAGGTTTTTCAATTGAAATTAAATTATTAATAAAGATACTTGATTTCTTAGTAAAACCTTCATCATTATTTTTGTAATTTACATTACAAAGAGATCTCTTCACTTTCTTGTATCATTTAATATAGGTTAGATTTTAAAGAACAAAGGTATATATGTTGATTTTTTTTTAATTATTTCGTTAAACATATTTATTATTAAAGGTTAGATTTTAAAGAGTAAAGGTATATATGTTGATTTTTTTTTAATTATTTCGTTTGGAATTGCTTGGAATTGCTTACTTATCAAACCAATAATACTTACTTATCATAGTTTGGAATTGCTTTAATAAATAAGTTTTTTGGTATAATTATTTTAATACTGACTTATCATAATTTGGAGACATATCATAGTTTGGAGTTGTTTTAATAAATAAGTTTTTTGGTATAATTATTTTAATACTGACTTATCATAATTTGGAGACATATCATAGTTTGGAGTTGTTTTGATAAATAAGTTCTTTTGTATAATTAGTTTTTTATAATAACAAAAATCTTTCTTATACTAGATCTTTTTAATAACAATGTTGGAGGCAAGTGCTATTTTACCTTTATAACTTTGTGTATTCCATAAATTTTAGGTGTAGTTTAGAAAAGTTTTCATGATTTGATCTTGTTAGTGATTAACTCATTCATTTTCATAATTGTTATGTTTGGAAATCAAATTTTATTTTTTATTTTTTAATATTTTTTAAAACAACTTATTGAATTAAGATGTATACTTAGTTTGAGATAGATTTGTAGCATGAGTAATGGTAATATTGATATTGAAGTAGATTTGTAACATGAGTAATGTTGACACTGTAAGAGCATGTAATATTTAAGAAAAATAATTTACATTATTAAAGACATATATAGGGTTCACCAAATATAACAAAAATCAATAATATTAAACAATAATAATATCAATTAAATAAACACTTTATAATATTCGAGAATAAATGGCTCATCTTACATGATTGATTAACATGATGCATGTTAACCCCAAATAGATCAAATCCGTTGAGATGTAAAAAAATCTCAAGTTAGCTTTGTAGTTAACATAGGCATATATTGATTATCTTTATCTTTGTATTTATTAATCATAGTTGTGATTTATGTACCATGTATAGTCTACTATATTCATTGAATATTTCAATAATAGAATTTGTTTCACATCAACACTCTCCCATGAATGTATACCATTTCTAATATTTTTCATTTTCTAATTCAAAACTTCAATTTCCAAATTAACTATCATTACATTCTAAACTTAGAACACCATATTAAATTGTATATCAAAATCTTAAACTTGGATGGTCATATTAAATCTAGTGAAATGATATATTAAGTTGGTGGAGATAATTGTACAAATTGATAATGCAAAGAATTAAACTATATTTAACCATGTGACCCTTATCAATTAACAAATTATATTGAATTAGTTTTGGACTTTGGAAAGAAATTATGCAACATAAGACGCTAAATTTTCCATAAGTCCAAACCTAAAATAACTATAAAGGATACATTTTTTTAGAGTCAAGTTCATGATATAAAATATAACCATCCAAGAAAACATAAGTTTGATATCTACCCAGGTCCATGTACTCAATAAAACCATAAAATGTGATTAGTTCTAGTATCAGGATCAGGAAAACTTGTGAGAGGAAACCAAGCATGAAGTCTAAAATCTGCATAGGTTCATGGACTTGCAACCTTTATAAAGTACACATCATTAATGCTTCAAATATGTCCCTTATACTTAAATTGAATATTTAGGCATAGCCTAATGACCAACCATTTGACCCTTTTTCGACCTCCTCTCCCTCCATGAATTTTGGCCATCCATTTTTTGTCTGCCCCTTATCCTGACACCTTTCTTCGTCTCTGTTAGCACCACCTTTGTCGTTTGTGGGTGGTTGAGTTAGAGAAACAGTATTATCGAGGGATGGATGAGTTGGAATGGTAGTCTAAATAAAAAATGCGATGGGATTGTAATACCCCTAGGCTAAACCCCAAGTTGTAAATGTAAATATAGACTAGTGAGCTAGGTCATTTTGGGCCTAAGTGCCATTGTAAATATGCTTTGAGGCCAAAGTGCCTGTGTGGTTACAAGGCTGGACAGCCAAAATGATAAAAGGATAGCAAGCCTATCATTGTAATATGTATCACTCATATTATTAATAAAATACATCACTGTTGCAGATGAACCAGACAAGAAGGGTATGGGGGGCTAAAATTCCACTAGAAGAAAGGGGGATAAGGGACTGTTGAGGGGTCCTGTTATCCCCAATTTTTAGGGATAACTAGGAGATCATGTCTCGAGGCCCACAGGTCCTAGACATGGAGTATCGAGACCAGGATTGACCAGAGCATGGACCTGGAGGGCGCATCCTTTTCTTATTCCATCAGTTTTGTCTTGTCAGCAGCAGCAACATCCATCACCATTGGCTTGGTTTTATATCATAAGAGGTTATTGTTCCATGAGGTATTTGGTCCAAGTATCATGGTATGTGTCACTTTTGATCATTGAAACCTTTAAATATATGCATCTAATTCCTTTTATCTCTAACAACCACTTGGATCTTACATTAGCCCACTTGACCATGCTTGGGGAGATTGACAGGGTGCCCTAGCAAGCCTGTGCCCATAGGTATTGGTTTTCCACTAGGGGGATTTTTGAAAATCCATTGTCCACTCCCATTATAGCACCATTGTTTCATCTTATCTCCCGCTTATTTATCCCATTCCCTTGTCCGAGCATTGGGTTGACCTGTTTGTAGGATTGCACCTTATCTCATGGGAAGAAGGGGCTAAAGGCTCAGAAGGTAAAAGCAGCTAGTAAAATATGAAAGCCTAGAAATAAAACCTCGAGATGCTTCGCCCAGGGATCCCCGAGAAGGCAATAAAAGGCCTCTCAGTAAGAAACAAGAGGGACCCCAAAAATAACAAACAAGACCTAGTCAAGAGGATAGGGGGTCTCATCATGAGCCAACCTATTAGGTTCATGGGTACCTAACAGTATGACATTGCCACCATCTGGTTACCACGCCAGGGTAGTGACCTTTGGTTGCATGGCCAAGGGAAAGAGGGTCTCATCACGAGCCAACATTCTCATCTCTGTGAAAGTACTTGTGGGTAACACTGTCAGCTCTGGTCACCATGCCAAGGCAATGTCCTTTGGTTAGCCCTTGAATAAAAATAAAAAGAAGAAGAAAAAGAAAATAAAATAAAAGAATAAAGGCAAGAACGGGCTTGGAAAAATTGCATCCATGACAGGTACAACTCGCCTTCTACAAAGGCACCCACAGATAACATTATGCATCCCTGGCTCTCACTTCACCCACATGTCTGGACATCCCCTAGCCACATCACCTCACTTACATGGCTTAGATGAAACCTTCCTGGAGACTTCCCTTTTCTTGTGGATACTAGCCCAATAGGACGTCTTGTCTTTTTCTCCAATCTTGTATTGTAGGTTTTTGTAATGTCTTTGAGCTATTGACCGATGTATCAGGGTTTTTATGCATATTTTTAATAATATTAATGATGAAATGTGATTGACATTGATATGATCCTTGTGACTAATGAGCCCATGGAGGGCGTAGCTTTTGATGTGCAGGACCATGCCCGAAGGACATGTACCATTTAGACTGGTACACATGGGGAGATGATTAGTTCGGACCTTGTTGTGGGGTTATTCTACCCTACGGACTAACAAGCTAGGGCTTAAACTTGCATGCAGATCATGACCCTCAAGAAATAACTTTTAACCTTCTACCCCAAACCTAAAACCCTTTTTCACATGCAAACATGGGAAGAATCAACTAACCTTTTTTCCGTCGGTTGATGTAGATCCTCCGTTGCGCTTTATCCCCTTACTTCTGCTGCTCCTTCCAAAAAGCGATCCTGCAATCAAGACAAAAATACACATGCATGCTATTGTTCTACTAGAGGGTTAGAGATTAAACACAAATTGAATAAAACACATAAAACTCGTGTATTTGGGACGGGAAAAGCATATTTTTATTAATCTCAAGATGAATCAACTTACAATGATTATAGAGACTGGCCACCGTTCCTCGATCCTGATCCTGAGCTCCTCCTCTTCTTTGTCCTCCAACTGCTTTGCTTGAATTCTCCTAAAGCTTGAGGAAAGGCTAAAGGGTTGGGACAAAACGGATTCGACAATTTGGCAGAGTTTCTTTGCTATGATTTTCCTCCTTTGAATAGTACCCCTA
>ML782857.1:160833-189515 GCA_009831015.1 Picea engelmannii | reverse complement strand
GCCGGACAGACGTGACTTCAAATTTCAGTTTAACGAGCGTGAAGGGTCACAAGATCGCTCGACAATCTTTTCATGTTTAAAGGGTCTGAAAAGGGCTTAAAAGGAGACCCGTTATGTTTTGGGAGTCCGGAGGGTAAGACAAAAAGTGAAAAAGACCCATGCAAATGAGGCTCAAACTCATATTCAGGAAAGACTATATGGACTCCCGAGCCTACTATGTTTTCAAAAACGGCATGGACACCATAATGCAACCAGGAACTACCTAGGGCATCCATGTTTGGGTAAGGTCTACCACCCAGTTGCGACACTTCTAGAGCAGATATGACGGTTCCGTGGCACAACCGGATGGGATCGATCCTATATCATAAGAACAAAAGGCAACGAGATGCAACAGTGGGGATGAAACCCTACCCTATATGCTCAGGTTGATTTTTGAAATTTTTTTTATGGACCGTCCTTATGTATATATATATATATATATATTTTATTTTTTTCTGAAACTCAATGAAAAATGTCCCAATACCTGATCAAATCCTTCCCATATAACTCGGAAACCACTCAAAATGGTTTTTGGTATAAAGAAACTGATAAAAGGGGCCAAAAGGGTGACAAAAAGAGGTCAAAAAGTCTATAAATAGAAGCTGGCAGCTCATTATCACCATTGCTGATTTGGAAATTGACTCTGGAGCCAAAAGACCCCCTTCGCCAGAGATCATGATTCCGGGAGCTACATTGGACCAAACAGACTTCTGCTTGGACCAAGTAAGTACAAACTCCCTCCTCTTGCATTTTAATACTTCATTTAATGTTTTTGGGCGCGTTTTGGGGGTGGTCATCGCCCTCCAAGGGGTCGGCCCTAGTAAAACACGGGCTGTCCAGGGACAGCCCGCGGGTATCCGCGCGCAGAGTCAAAACTGCGTGCGGGTACCCGCGACTGTCGCCTCGACAGCCCGCGGGTTACCCCCGCGCAAATGAAAATTGAGTTGGCAAGATCTGACTCCCCTTTTTTTTGTTTTGTGCTTGACAGGATGTATGTTCATTGGAGAGAGAGGGAGCATGAGGCTGCTAATGAGGCAGTTGCTGCAGATCCGAATGTGATGGCCGTGCTGACGTAGTGTGGCTTAGTGAAATTTTTTCTGTGTCCGTTTATGCGTGCGCAACCAAGGCTGTTGAATGCCCTGGTTGACTATTGGCACCCCGATGTAGAGGCATTTATGATAGAGGGGCAATCCTTGGTGCCCACCACCGAGGATATCTATTTTTTGACGGGCCTCTCGAGGAGAGGGGAACCCGTTAACTTTCAGACCTTTCCTGTGGGGCCGAGCAAAGTCTTGGAGTTGATAGCAGAATATTGCGTGGCTGGGACCAATCAGGGGACTTCCTCGATACCGGTTAGCAGTATCACTAGCCTTACTCTACAGACTATCTTATCGCTCATTGGGCAAATTACCGGCTCTGCAGCCGTACATTAGGCATCGTGCGCACAGATGAACTGTGCAGTTCAGTGCATGAATGCACAAATATATGACTAGAGTACCACACTGCTAGAGAGCATGAAGAGGCAATTGACAGATTGCCATCAGCGGACACATAGGAACTTCGGGTTCGGGACTATCTTGTGTTCATTTTTCTTTGAGAGAGTTCCATGCTTTAGCCCTCGGATGACAGTACGAGGACATCTGGCGACTTTCCCTGCAGTATGTAGATGGGCAACATTACTGCCGTGACAGGGTGGTGGAAGGACCGTGGAGGCCTTCAACGACGACTTCTTTGCTTGGTTGTCACGGCAGATCCCCGCTATCGAGGACTACCCATACGCAGGGATCGACTTTTCCAGAGATCCAGCTATACCAGTGCCTCCTGGTGAGGAGCGAGGGGAGATGGGCAAGTCTCCACCTGTACAGTTTTTTTTTTGTTTGCATATGTAATTTTTATGTCTTTTTGATATATATATCATGTTTTTGGGTAACAGAGTTTCTGATGGGTGAACATTGTGTTGCGTGCAGATGTGGGACCCGTGCGGCCTGCCGATTTTGCACGGAACAGGCACCACCCACGGCCAGAGGCCGCAGCCGCCGCCGCCAGGGGAGCAGCAGTAGCAGGGAACCCTCTAGCAGGAGAGGTTGAGAGGGATCTTAGGCAGATTGAGTGGAACTTCACTGAGCTCACCCGCACAGTTCCCATGATAGAGATAGAGGACTTGCCACCCTCCATGCAGACTCATATGGTGGGGTTACCTCGGACATGGGTTCGATTGTTTAGGCGTTTGGGTCGAGCTATACATGATTATAACAGGGCCCATAGGCCCTGAACAGACTTTTGTAGACTTTTATGTGCCTCGAGCACTTATATGTATATATTTTTTGAGGGCATAAGCCCTAGTGACTCGTTATGGCTCCCACTTTTTGAGGTGCTTGCGCCCATCTATGTACTCTGAGGATTTTATGATGTATATATATGGTTTTTATTTCTTTTCTGTGTCTTGATGGATTATGTGTACAAAAATGTATTTGCATGTGTTTGATCATGATCTTTTTTATGTGTGAGCAATATGCCAATCTAAAATGTGATTAGCTAGAGTATCCGTGATTTGATTTAGACTCCTAGGAACATGAAAATATGTGATATAATCAAAGTTGCGTTCCAAGAGACGTACCCTAAGGAATCGTCGATGTAAAGTAGGATCATGCACACGGTATATTCTGTTTAGCTGCGACACAACCAGTTGAGCATCTAGATAGACCCGAAGACGAGAGATACCCAATGACAAAGCGTCATGAAGCAACTCAATAACTGCGCTATACTCAGCAACATTGTTTGTGGTGTCACCTAAGCATATCCCTCCGAAAGATAACAACTGACCCTGTGGTGTAAAAATTACCCAAGCTGTGGAGGCAAGCCTCCGCGTGTGTCGACTAGCACCGTCCGCATACCCAATGAACACCTCGGACTCACTTGACATCTGCCATAGTGACGAAAGATAACCTTAATGACACGTCCATGACACGTTTTTCAAAAGAAACGAAAGAAAGTAATAGCACAAAGACTATACATATGTTACAAAAAGTTACCCACAGTGACTGCTCTATGAGTAATACTTCTTGAGGTAAAGCCCATTTCTAGGCTCTGCCAAAGCATTCCCTTCAAAATCTACCAAACGATAAGAACCCTTCTTTAAAACCTCCTTAACAATGAAGGGTCCGAACCACATGGGTTTAAACTTTCCTGCCCCCAGGGGGTCCTTATCTTGGTTGTAAACCAGGACAAGGTCACCCTCAGAGCAAACCCGAGGACGAACGGACCTATCATATTGACACTTAACCCTATTCTTATGAGCCTCGTTGGCCAGGGCTGCATCATGACGCTGTTCATCAAGCTTCTCAAGGTGTACTAACCGTTTTTCAAGTGGAGATGTGTCTGGCAGTAACTGTACTGCCAACTTCAGAGATGGAATTTGACATTCGATGGGCAAGACTGCCTCCAGCCCGTAAACAAGTTGGAAAGGTGAGAAACCGGTTGCAGTCTTAACTGATGTTCAGTAAGCCCATAATGCCAAGTATAACATCAAATGCCAGTTGGATTTGGCTGAGTTGATGGTTCGCTGTAGCATTGTCTTAAGAGTTTTATTAACAGCTTCCACCTGCCCATTGGCTTGGGGATAGTAAGGTGAGAAATGTTCTTGCCGTAACCCAAGCTTTGATATTAACTCGGACATCATTTGATTCTGAAAGTGACTGCCATGGTCAGTGATAATCTCTCTCGGGACTCCGAACCGTGCTGTAATCTGGTTAAATAAGAAGAGAGCTGCAGTCTCTCCATCATCTTTGAACGTCGGCATAGCTTCAACCCACTAAGTGAATTAGTCGACAACTACAATGATATAGCAATGCCCCCTGGCTGATGGGGGGTTGCAAGTAGTGTAATCAATCCCCCACTTGGTGAAGGGACCGACGGTGATAACAGGAAACATGGGAGCTAGATGTGCCCTCATCTTCTGTGAGAAGATTTGGCACGGATGGCACTTCTTGACCAACTTGATACAATCTTTGATAAGTGTGGGCCAAAAGTAACCTGCTCGTAAAATCTTTTTGGCTGTTGCCAACCCGGATAAGTGACCGCCACAAGCTCCTGTATGACAATCGTTGAGCACTATGACGGCCTCCTCATGAGTGGGACATCGACGCAAGATACAATCTACACCTCTCCGATACAAAGTATCATTGAGTATAAGATAGTTCTTGGCTTGATGGCGTATCCGCCGACGCTCATCACGAGAAGCTGAGGTAGGACACTTCAAAGTCTGGAGATAGATCAGTATATCTCCGTACCAGGGGTCAGATGATTCGATAAAAAACATATCACCCCGGATAGGCGATTCCTCAGGCACAATGTCACCTGACTCAACCGGAAGTTCCGAAATAAGTTCTGCGAAGACCAGTGACTTCTTGGACTTTGCTGAAACGAAGTCTAAATCAAATTCTTGGAGGATAACCATCCATCTACTAATTTTTCCGCCGATAACTCGTCGTGTCAACATGTACTGAAATGGATTCACGACGGAAACGACAGTGGTCTTATGAAACAGAACATAGTGATGGAACCGTTGAACAACATGGACTGCCTCCAATGCAAGCTTTTCGAGATGGGTATAATTACATTTCAGTTCTGCGAGGCCTCGGCTCAGGTAATAGATCACGTATTCAGAAAACGAATCATCTTCCTGAACTAAAACCATGCTTATGGTTGACTCTGCGACAGCCAGATATAATAGGAAATCCTTGTTATAATTCGGTGGCTGTAGCAGAGGTGCGGTTGTAAGGGCGTGTTTCAATGCGTCGAAAGAGCGCTGCGCTCCTTCGTCCCAGAGAAAAGGAACGTCTTTCTTCAGTAAACGCATGAAGCCCTTGGTGATTTCGGCATAGTTGGCGATGAAGCGTCGTAAGAAGTTCGCCTTGCCTTGAAGACTTTGAAGCTGTAAGATGGTGCATGGGGGGGGCAACTGAACTATTGCCTCCACCTTGAGAGGATCGACCATGATCCCCGTTGTTGAAACAATGAAACCTAAGAACCGTCCTGACGTGACGCAAAAGCTGCACTTGTTGGGATTCAAGCGAATCCGGAAGTAGCGGCAGCGTTCAAAGATTAGTCGGAGGTGCGTAGGATGATCCTTTCGCTTGCGAGAGCGTGATGCTAAATCATCTAGATATGCCTTGACTATATGTTTGAGGTCATGAAACGCAAAAGACATGGCCCGCTGGAAAGTGGCTCCAACGTTCTTGAGACCAAAAGGCATTTTTCGATAGGCGAATGTACCCCACGGACAAATGAATGTCGTTTTGTGTTGGTCCTCAGGTTTGATTTGGATTTGGTTATAGCCTGAGAAACCATCCATGAATGAAAAGGCTTCACAACCGGCGCACTCATCAATGATCTGGTCGATGAATGGGGTTAGATAATTGTCTTTTGGACATGCCTTGTTCAAGTCACGGAAATCGGTACAGACGCGAATCGTGCCTTGTTTTTTATCGACTGGCACGGGATTTGACACCCATTGAGTCAAGTGAATAGGGTATATGAACCCTACCTTAAGCAATTTCTCAACCTCAGCTTTGATAGTTGCTGCTTTCCTAGGATTAACTGGATGAAGTTTTTGTCGAACAGGCTTAGCATCCGGATACGTAGTGATATCATGTTCAACTATTTTCGGATCGATGCCTGGCATTTCCTCGTAAGACCAAGCAAAAACATCGCGAAATTCTTTAAAAAGATCTGTGTAAATATGAATCTCTTCGTGGGAGCAATCTGCTCCGACGAAGACATTCTCCATGATGCCGGGGTTTCAGGAGATATTGATGGGTATCGTGGCAGCGATAGTCGCCATATTTCCCTCAGCATAAATATCCTGTGTAGCTAAGAGGTTAATGGGACAAGGCTGATCTCCCGTCATGGTGATAGTGAATTCTCCTGCCTCGATTTGGTGTAATTCTGGGAGGAAATATGATCTGTGATGAAGATCTTCCCAGGGTTTGCTCGGACCAGTCATTGCTTCGATTATTACTTCGTCAGAAGGCAAGACTAAATCTAACGAATCTGTGTTGACAAGAGAATCCTGAGCCCAGATAGGCTCAAGGAGTGGATCCAACTCTTGTGCGGGAAACGGATCAGGAGTAGTTGAAGCTTGCTGAACTAAAGAGTACGCTACTTCAGCAGCCGACAAGGGCGTAGACATGCCCGCATGCCCTGTTGCATCCATCGTGTCTGATGGGGAAGGAAGAATCCACGGATCCTGAAAGTAAGTCGTGCGGAGCGACGAAACATGGAAAATCTTAGCTTTGTGGTGATTCGATATAAACTTGACATCGCTATGAGTAGGTGGGTAATCGAAAGTACCCATCAAAGATGGGCACAAACCAACTCCTACGTTAATGACACCGGCTTGAGGATTATCAACCATGGGAACCATGGATGCCCCCAATGCTGGGTCAGGTCAAGAGAAGGATAACTGATCAATGGTCACTATCCGGCCTTCATGTGGAAATAGTAAAACTCGAAAAACGGTAGCGACCACCGCTTGCATTTCATAAGTCCAACTACGACCTAACAATAGATTGTAGTCGATGGGGGCGTCAACTACTTCTACTTCGGCGCACATGGTCTTCCCCCCTAACTGCACTGGGAAAGAAGGAATGATGCCATGCGGTCGGAAAGAACGACCATCGAACGCAGTGAGGAGAGTAGGTGACGGAGACAACTCAGGTTGACCAATAACTTTCCAGCATGCTAACGCCATAACGCAAGTCGAAGCGCCCTCGTCAACCACCGTGTGGAAGATATTTCGTGTAAAAATTTTCGTGGGATGAGCCACTACTTTCTGAAACGCGACGTGGTAAGGCAGACGAGGTTTCAAGTCAGTCGTATCTAACATGATAGTACCCGGGTTACAAGTCTCAGTAGAGCCTAAAGCAGTCAACAAGACTTTTCTCTGAGCGGGGCAACTTTGGAGGACCTCCAAAGCGGACATAGCACAAGGGGTTTGTGATAAATCTTCCACCACAGAGTAGTTCTGGGCGGCCCTTGCGTTTGGATTGTGAGAAGCTCGCTTGAATGCACCTTTTGGAATGTGTGTCATTGTGTCACCCAACGTCTTCTCAATCTGTAGAGGAAGAGATGGGATCTCGGCTTCTTTGCCCTTCTCAGAAGCGCTTGGTTTGCTATAATCGTGAGCTCTAGTCGTTATGAAAGCATCACTTTTCACCATATATACATTCACGGAAGATGAATTTTTTGGGGGAGGGCAGTTTTCTTGGCTGCCCACCTCGGCACTTGTAGAGGCTTGGGTTAAATTTTGCCCATGCTGAAAGGGATTAGTCAACACGGCTTGCTGTTGCTGCGTGACAAACTTCTGGGCCTCTCCAAGTCGAGGGCATAGATGGGTTGGGTGGTCTTCCGCACATAGGTTGCATGGATACCTCGCCTTCCTCTTTTCCATGGTGCCCTCGCCAGCATTATCATTTTGTTTCTTATCCCCCTTACTCTTCTTGCGTTGTTTTTTCTTTCCTTGAGGTTGCTGGTTGGCCTTTGGGTTAGTCGTCTGTACGGAGTGTACTTCCGATGTTTGAGTAGGAGGAGCAGCCAAAGTAGGAGTCTGGCTGGCCACTGAGTGTTGTATAGATAACTGCTGCAATTGTTTTGTCAATTGCTCAGCGGGCTTAGTTTGTGCCGAACCAACTATGCCATCGACATGTGGTCCGACTCTCTGTCTGGTTTTATCCAGAATCGATCATGGTGCATCCGGTAGGATGGTGTACAATAGACCAGACTGAGAATAGATAAGCTCAAATTGTTGAGCCCTCATGATGGCATCTTCCTCTGAGAAGACCCCTGAAGTCGCGACGTCTTTGGATAACTGCGGAACTAAAGACTTGAGGAACCACTCCAGCAGGAATGCTGGTGGGACGGGTACCTTGATAAGACTCTTTCGGTGTCGCCACTCTCGAATATGATCTGAGATATGGTCCACAGATGTCTGTGAGAAATTGGCTAGCAATTCTGTGCCGGCGTCGTATCTCATAGGTAACTGGAAATGGTTAAGGAAAGCCATTGCCAGTTCACCGAAAAAAGAATATCGTGAACGATCAAGCTCTATGTACCATTTCGCGGCACTCCCAATAAGAGTGCGTTGAAACAATCGCAACTGGACGGAGTCATCTTTCAGTGAGTTAGATGAACACCATAAGTGGAAAGTAGTCACGTGATCACCTGGATCTTCATTAGGCTTGGCCTCGAACTTTGGGATGTCCGAAGGCAACTTCGTCGGCATAGGAGGCCAACGCGGATCGTGACAGATAGGATCATTCAACAACCGTGTTAAATCTGGCAAGTGTAATGTCACCAAGAAAGGTAGTTTAGGTTGCTGTTGATAGCTAGGATAAAAGGGTCCTGGGGTTTGGCTGGCACCAGGTTCCCAGGAAAAGTTTGGCTGCTGGCCCGGGTTCTGGTAGAAACCGTGGCCCTGACCAGCGTAAGGGTTTTGCATTTGAGGAGACATCATTTGTTGATTCCCCATGAAGGACATAGGATGTTGGGCGTTCATTGTGTTTGATGGACTCTGGGAAGGATTACCCCATGACGGTCCCGAGGGGAGAGGCATAGAGGTCTGTCCGGGGTTCCATTGACTGTGGAAAGAATTACCCCAGAATGGCATTCCAGATGAAGGAACGGATCCTTGTCCTGAGTTCCAAGGTCCTGGTATATGTGCCCCCAACGCAGGAATAGTACCCTGTGCTGGCGTAGACTGTCCAAAAATTGGTGTGCCCCCTGATGGGAAAGCAGTGGATGCGAAAGTGTTATTACCAAACGTCCCGTTACAAACAAACGGCGACAAACCTACCGGCAGAGTTTGCGCAGGTGTTCCTTGACTCCCGGCTCCAAATGGACTCGTGTGTGTAGGTGGCCCGGCGGACTGCTGATGCAGTCCACCAAGCAACGGGGACGAAGGAGGGATATGACCTCCATCGTAAGGAAAAGCATTGAAAGGGACAGGAATGCCCCCAAGTTGACCTTGCAGAGAAGCGTTTGAGCTCCCTGCCCCCAGACCCAAAGTCTGTGAAGTGGAGGAAGTGAGTGCAGGACTAGTACCTGAACTAGGCATACCGTATGAAAACGGAGGGCCCGTCGCACTAGGTGTGTAAAGAGGTGTGGCCGCCACGATAGATGGGGTCGGTCCACTGTGCGACGTAGTTGCGGCCGAGACCATGGTGGCCCGGACCGTTGACAAAGGAAAGTTAGGAGAAGCTTCTCCTGTGGTAGCAACAATGATGGGAATGGAAGAAATCCCAGTTGAAGTAACAGAGTGTGGTTCCATCACTGGGTTAGGCGCTGATAGGCGTTCATAAAATTGAATTGGCACAATAATGTCTGGCCAAATATCAGCGTCTGAGGTTTCAATCGATCCAAGATTGGCGGTTGATTCCTCCGGGAGTTGTTCGGGCTCAATGGTTTGAAACCCGGTTGCTTCGAAAGACCCTCGTTGGTCTAACTTCCGCCTCTGTGGTGGCGGGGGTGGCTCCAGTATAACCGGCGGCAGGCCTAGAAACCTTCGTGACCGGCGGAGCTCTGAATCCTCCACTGTGTGAGAAGATTCATGACACACTAAGGTATTCTACATGAACAAACAATAACACACACTAAAAGAAAGCCCCTAGAAGATAAATCAAGCAACCACTAAACTAGTTGGAAGAACAGTTACAACAACCAACACTAGAGCAACTTACTGGTGCAAGTGCAACTCGAATACGGAAGCACCCTCTGGGTATACTCTGCAAATCATGGCTCGATGTCTGTCCTAGGTACCGCGGTATACCCCCACAGTCACCCGTGTATGTCCCTAGAAAAAATTGGCAACTAGTTTGCCAGCACGTGAACAGTCACCAGGCGGGTACAGTCGACAGTCGGGTAGACCACAATGAGCAGGGTATCAAGCCTGAAACCTGTCTAGGGTATCGAGAGCAAATGGTCCAGAAGACAACTGAGGACCTCGAACGGATTCGAGACCCACGAAGCTCCGTGGCAAATGCAAACGACGAAATCCCTTAACAAATCCTCAATATGTGTTCTCCACAACGCTCGGTCCAGCTTTGGAGGGGTTATCTCCACTACCTTTCCTTATGCGACCTCATGTTTAGCCCCTGTGTTAGAGAGGGGTCCCGGATAACTTTTCGTAACTGGACTTCTACACTCCCTATTGACAAACTCCAATGTTTGGTTTGGGTGGCCTTGGAGAATTTACTCTCCAACCTATTCCAAGGCCCTATTCCTGAGCTAGTGTATGCACCCTACAAACAGAAAAGTCTACTTGATTTTAATTAGCGTTGCTTTTAATGGGATTTTTTTTAAGTCACAAGGTGCGAAAGTGAAACTGATGGTGTGTAAAAAGACTCAAAGAAAAATGAACAAGAAATGTTTAGAAACAAAAACTTTTACTAAAATGCAAAACCAACAACTTTTCCACAAGAAAGACTTCTTTTCTTTTCAAAGTTACTAAGATTTCATGCAGTAAATATGAAGGACTTTCGCTCAGATCTGCGAGCTACTTATACTTGAAATGCACTGCAAAAACTTATGCAAAAGACTTCTTTCCAAGCTACTGATGTAACAACACAATCTTCAAATCAAGAAGAAAATGAAACAATTTTTTTTTATTTTATTTTATTGCAAAATAACGCAACAAGGAAAAATGATGACAAGAACAAAACCAAGAGAAAGAGAAGAAAACTCTGGCTTAAAGCGCATATCGCAAAAAGAATCAGAGCACAAAATGTGAAAAAGCAATCAAGACAGCACCGATTCTAACACTTGCCTAAAAACCATAAAAAAAAAAAAAATTCTCTTTTGTTTTTTCTATCAAAACATCAACTCACAAACACAAGCTAAGGATAAGATGCCCTAACCTACTGACTGTGCAACTCCAGACTCTATACCCCTGAGAGGAGCTCTTCTCACCACAGGAGGGGATGACTGCCCCACCCAAGCTGAAAATCTACCAATCAAGCCCGCGACTGTCACCAATACAGCACGCGTGCTGAGCTACGACAGCGTGCGGGTACCCACGGGCAAGACTTAAACAGGCCGCGGGTCTGTATAAAAGCCAAGATTAAACAACACACAGGCAGTCCAGACCTGAAAAAGGCCTCTGGTATTGACAACCAGGGTCTTTAAAAGGTTTGGATGCTATTACTTCAACATAAAAGGAAAATTTGCGAAAAAGAAAACAAATGCGAAGAATAACTAACACAAAAAGGCAGACTGAGAAACAAGACAATAAACCAACAGGACCCAGATAGGATCCAGAAAGCCCCTTGAGAAGGTAAACTTCTGATAGGGAAGAGGGGATTGCCTCTCAAGCTTTCTGAATGCTACACGCTACTGAAACCTCTGCAACAAGCGTTCAAATGCGGGCTACAGGAGGTTAGGGCGCGGGTTACACGCGTGCAGGCCTTCTGCAGGCCGCGTGTACCTCTGTGTGTCCCGAGACAAAATGTCAAGCAACAGTCAAGGAAAAAATGGTATTGATAACCAGGTTCCCTCCTAGCATTGACCTAACAGACAACAAAATAAACAAAGAAACATAAATTGAACTTCTTTGAACTACCCAAAAGACCTTTAACCAAATCCAGAAACCCTAAGAGTAAATCTCCCGAGTGGAGTCGCCAATTCTGTTGTGGGGTTATTCTACCCTACAGACTAACAAGCTAGGGCTTAAACTTGCATGCAGATCATGACCCTCAAGAAATAACTTTTAACCTTCTACCCCAAACCTAAAACCCTTTTTCACATGCAAACATGGGAAGAATCAACTAAACTTTTTTCGTCGGTTGATGTAGATCCTCCGTTGCACTTTATCCCCTTGCTTCTGCAGCTCCCTCCAAAAAGCGATCCTGCAATCAAGACAAAACTACGCATGCATGCTATTGTTCTACTAGAGGGTTAGAGATTAAACACAAATTGAATAAAACATATAAAACTCGTGTATTTGGGACGGGAAAAGCATCTTTTTATTAATCTCAAGATGAATCAACTTACAATGATTATAGAGACCGACCACCGTTCCTCGATCCTGATCCTGGGCTCCTCTTCTTCTTTGTCCTCCAACTGCTTTTCTTGAATTCTCCTAAAGCTTGAGGAAAGGCTAAAGAGTTGGGACAAAACGGATTTGACAATTTGGCAGGGTTTCTTTGCTATGATTTTTCTCCTTTGAATAGTACCCCTACCCCTTCTTTTATAGTCTAGAAGGAGCTAAGGTTTTAGACGAACTCTCGGCCATGCATGGTGGGGAGTTCCAGTTAACTGACCAAAAGCTTCTCGTTCCGTCAGCAACTTTCTTGATTTTTTGCTTTGTTAGGTAAACGCTGGCTGTAGTGGGCCAGCCCGCGTTTCAACGCGTGCAGTATAAGGCCTGCCAGCGTTCCAACGTGCCCAGTGATAGGTTAGGGCGTGGGCTACTTAATTAAGGAGGTTTTTGAAGAGTCTGTTCAGCATGGCTTTGGCAATGAAGGGCAATGAGTAGGCCTGATGCCAGGTAAGCATGAATGGTGCAATTTAGGGTTATAATAGACCTCCATGGGGCTGAAAAGCCCACCAGATGGATGTTGAGACCCCATCAAGGGGCAGAGACAGGACGGTGGTTGATCATGGTTTTGCACCGGGGAAGGAGAGGACGTTCCATCAGAGGCACTTTGGTAGAGCCCGAACTAGGGGGGATGAACTCTTTTCAGTGGAACGCTAGCCTTGGAAGGCTTAGGACGTCCCTATCTTCACCATGACATTATCCATCTTCATGGACATTTTTGGAGGCACACTGGGCAGCAGTGGCATGTGTGGCATGTTGAAGAGGCCCCTGGGAGGCTAACGTTTTTCTCCTGGATGTCTCGTTTGCACTAGAAGGGCTAGCACCTACCTTGAAGGGGATTTTACCTTCTTTACATCTCAATTAGGGTTTTAATTTGACAATTTAATG
Organism: Picea engelmannii; assembly: GCA_009831015.1. Classification (NCBI taxonomy): domain Eukaryota; kingdom Viridiplantae; phylum Streptophyta; class Pinopsida; order Pinales; family Pinaceae; genus Picea; species Picea engelmannii. The sequence goes on along the minus strand of ML782857.1, from coordinate 176,500 downwards.
TAAAAACAATATTATTTTAGTATTATGGCCTTGTCAGCCTTTTTATGACCTAAAAAAGTAAATTAGGTCATTGATACACTATATATTGAGGAGTTTTAGCCTCATTTTATCAGAAATCATCACTCACTCATTAGTGAGATATTATTTTTAGCGCCCTACTTGGGTATTTTGCTAGTTTAGTGAGGCGAACTTGTTGAAGGAAGGCATTTCTTGGCATTTTATGGTGTTTCTCTTGAAGGAAGGTGTTACAACTAGGGTTTGCATGGTTATTTCTTGATGAATTGTAACTATTTTTCTGCAAAACTTCTTGATTGAATGGTTGTAGTCTTATTTTCTTACATGTATTTATAATTTGTTGAATCAAAACCCTAGGTGACAAACATACAAGTAGGTCCTTGTCTCAAGTCCCCTAAAAGAGAAACTTTTTAGCCATTGAAGAAGGGAAAGAGCCTAGCCTTTGCTACACTCTTCTCATTTTCTTCCCCTATTGCTAGTCGTACTTTCCAGAGGTCAAGAAGGAGGAGATGTCCCAGGCCTGGGTTATCTACACCTAGGGCCATTTTTCTTCTAGGGTTTGGTGATAGAGCCTTATTGTAGCAACACTCTCCCTCATTACACTCTCTTGTCTTGATTTATCCTTCATGTTAGCCGTCTTTGCCAAGTCAACCTAAGGAAGGAGGAGAGAGCACGAGGCCTTGCTTTAGCAACACCGAAGTGAGCCTCTCTCCCCTAGGGATTTGATTTTGAGGCCTTGCCATAGCAGCACTTCAAAACTCTTCCCTCTAGTCCTTAGTCGTCCTCCTTCAACCCTTGCGTCCTCTACTAAATTGACTCCATTAACCCTAAGGCACCGATCTCCAATCTCAAACGTTGAAGTGAAATTGATCAAACAACTCTCAAAACTCTTTGACTATCAAACCCTAACTACACTAACCCTAGCCTAGATTAACCTACTAACCCTAAGTTGTTGACGTCATCTTTGGTTATTTCATCTTTGATGCAACAACGTCTTGTTTTAAGAGCAATTGAATGGTGGTTTAGGCATTAATTGAATAAAGTGTTGATTGGTTACCTTGAATGCCACATTGTTCCAATATTTATTGGTGAAGTGTTATACCTTTTCATTGCTATTGATAAACGTTGGCTTCGTCAACATTTATTGCTACATTACTCATATATATTTATCAGATAATCTTATGAAGTACTGACCCATTGAAATATAGCTTGCATATATTAGTTTTTTGTTTCTTTGTTCCAGGCAGGTGTTCTTCATTGGGGATTTACTTTATTATTGGCTGTTTAGCCGAGACTATCTATTTTGGTGGTGACTTGTGAAGGGTGAAATCTTATCTTTGTCCTTTTAGCCTTTGCCTCTTCAAAACCACAACTCACCGAGGACGTCTCCCCTGGGCCTAGCTTCCATAAAGATAAAGAACCTCCCCATCATGGTGACATTGGGTGGGATAGGTTTCTATTATGCCAGTTTGGCCTTCCATCTTATAGCCTATTCTCCTGGTTACAAACTGTGCGATAACATTTTGGCACCATTGTTGGGAAACACTGAGTCAATTATCCTAAAACGACAAATCTTTTCGGTAAGCCTTGCCTCAAGAGCCTTATTTTACAAGCTTACTTGGCAACTCCACTAGGGTGTTTTCCCTTTCTTTGATAGTTTCAAGTAAATTATCTGGAAACTCCACCAATGACAACCCGTAGCGGGTGACAGTACTCAAACCCCTCTATGGTGGTGATTGTCACTCTAACGAACCCTACACCCCCACTTAATCCACACAAGTGGTCTCACCCAGAGACTTTCAGCTGTTTTGACCTAAGTAACATCCAAGGTGGGTTACACGACTTGCCTAAGGATGCAAATTCTTGGCTACGACTTTTCTCTGGAAAAGCAGTTCCTGGTAACTCACATTGGGCCCTGTTCTATGATAGCTTTGATTTTCATTTGGCTGGTCAGGAACACCCTGATGTCTTTATGAGACTTTTTGCAAGCTCTCTTATAGAGGATGCTAAGATTTGGATTGATGCCTGCCCAAAAGGAAGCATAAAAAACCCTGAAGAACTGCAGAAGGCCTTTAGAATAAGATGGTGTGACAGTGAGCATTCACAAGATTCTTATTCTCAATACCTTAGAATTTTCAAAGGGTCCTGTGAAAGTGTTAGGGATTTTAGTGATAGGTTCAACCTTCTCCTAAAAAAGGTTCGATCAAAAGTAAGCTTAGAACAAGCTATCCTCGATCATTACCTATACTCCTTAGAAGGAATCTTACAGCTCACCCTAAAAAATCGATCACCTACAACTTTAGAAGAAGCATAGGACTTAGCCTTTCAAATTGAGAGAAATCTTGAATTCAAAGACTACATTTGTCAGGTGGACCTTTCACGAGGTAATGACCCATGGGACCTTAGTGATGAGCTTGCCTCGGAACCTGAGCCCCCAGGAATCCTTCAAGTTGAACTTGCTCCCACAAAAAGGAAGTGGAGCCTTTCCCATGAGGGAAATACCCCCTTTCAAGAACTGCCTTTGGAAAATGGGCCCCCTCAGGGAGAGAGGGAGGATTTTGAGACCTTCTAGCCTGAAACTGTTAAGCGTAATCCTCCGAAAGATTCTCCTCTTTTCATCCACCAAGTGGGACACCCTTTCCCCAAGAATGATGAATTCACACCTTTCTATGTCACTCTCCAAGTCAAAGATTCCCTCCTCCACAACTGTCTTCTGCACCTGAATGCTACAGCCAATATGATGACATAGGAGGTTATGTATCAGTTGGGCCTAAGCCTTTCACAACCAAATACTAGGGGTGACTTTGCAAAAGGAATCATTAAAAACTTAGAAATTTCCTTTGATTCCCGCCCCAGTGCTCCCTTCTTGATAGATGTGGTCATTATAGATGCCCTGAACAACTTGGGTATTATCCTTCACAAAGACCTTATAGAGCACTTGGATGGAAGCTTTCATAGACAACAATCCAAGGCAACTATCCCTCATCCTGAAGGAGGATTCTTCAACCTCTATAATGAACCTCTTGTAGGCTCCCCAGTTGAAACCTCTGATGAGTCGAGTGACCAAATCTTGTGTATCAACAATTACCTCAATAATTGGTTTGTCCAGGAAGGGAAGTTAGATGTCGACACCATTGAAGAAACTGAAGGAATCTGGACCTTGGAGTTTGATGGATCCCACTCAAATTATGGATTAGGCATTGGAATGGTTTTGACAGCCCCGTTCGGTGAAGTTTTTTACCATTCATATAGGCTGGAGTTCCATTGCACCAACAACATTTCCAAATATGAGGCCTTGATCCTGGGTCTCAACTTAGCAATTGGCAAAGGTGTTACTCACCTAAGGGTAAAAGGAGACTCATACCTCATTGTATCGCAAGTTATGATGACATTTGCCACTAAAAATGAGAAGTTGAAGAGGTACTAAGACATGGCTTAATCCCTCTCAAAATCCTTCAGAATAGTGTCACTTGAAGTCGTTCCTCGAGAATAAAACCACGTGGCAGATGCTTTGGATGTCTCTGCTTCTACCTTAGAACTGTGCGAGGGACTTCTTCATGACTTATGCGAGATGGAGGTTCTTTTTAGGCCTTCTGTCCCCGATAACTTGGAATAATGGCAAGTTTTTGAGGATGACGATCAAATTATCAGGTTCATGGAGAACAACAAGGAGTTCACTGATTTGCATATTACTTTCCTAGCTGATTCCATAAACCTGGAAGTCATTAACCTCCAAAGAAATACTTTGCCAAAGGGTTGTGTTCCCTTAGAAAACCTTTTCGATAGGCATGATGTTTTCAAAGGAAAAATATCTAATAAACAAGTTGATGAAGCCCTAGAATTCAATATCGGCACAAAAATATATCCAAGAATGATCAAAATAGGTAAAGGCACCACCGAAAAAGAGAGGATAAAAATCTTGGCACTGGCTAGGGAATTCAAGGACACCTTTGCTTGGAACTATGATGATTTGAAATCTTATAGAGGGGACATTATCCAACATGCTATACCTTTGGTAGAAGGAGAAAAACCCTCCCAAAATACAGAAGGATCTCTAGAATATGGTTGACGCTGGCATCATAACCCCAATCAGGTACTCTTCTTGGATGTTAAACTTGGTAGTTTTTCGAAAGAAGAATGGTGACATACGTTTGTGTGTTGATTTCCGTAACCTCAACCAATTGCCTTTAAAAGACAATTACCCGCTCCCAAACATGGAACATTTGCTTCAAAGAGTCACAGGGGTTGGGATGATGTCTATGCTGGATGGGTTTTCAAGGTACAACCAAGTCTTACTTAAAAGAGAAGACCAGCTCAAAACCGCATTTACCACACCATGGGGAACCTTTATGTACTTACGGATGTTGTTTGGTCTTATGAATGTCGTTGCCACTTTCCAAAGAGAAATGGATTTTGCCTTCAGGGACCTTATACAAAAAATCATGGAACTCTACCAGGATGACCTTACCGTTGTGTCCAAGGATAGGAAAGACCATCTCTCCCACCTCAGGATTGTTTTCGAGCGATGCAGAAAGTATGGTATCTCGTTGAATCCCAAGAAATCCGTTTTCAGTATTGATGAAGGAAAGTTCTTAGGTCATGTGGCTTCGCAAGGAGGAGTTTCCATTGACCCTGAAAGAGTCCAATCAATAAAGGATGTCTGCCCCCCAACCAACATAAAATCCTTACAATCCTTTCTTGGAAAAATCAACTTTATTTGAAGATTTGTGCCAAACTTTGTCGAGAGGATAAAACCTATGAGCACCTTGCTAAAGAAGGATGTTGCCTTCAGGTGGGATAATAAAACCAACAAGTCCTTTGAAGATATTAAAGATTCTATCTCCCAATCTCATGTCTTGATCAGCCCTGATTTCTCATGAGATTTCATAATATTCTCGTCTGCCTCCCAAGATACTATTGCTGGTGTCTTAATGCAAAAAGATGTTGATGACTATGAACATCCCATGGATTTTATGAGTAAGGTCCTTAGAGATTTTGAGTTGATTTATTCTATCACTGAGAAACAAGCTTATGCCCTAGTAAAGTCCCTCAAACATTTTAGAAACTACGTCAGCTACAATAAAATTAAGGCTTATGTCCCATACCCAGCCGTAAAGGATGCCTTATCACAACAATATTGCATGGGTACTAGAGGAAAATGGGTTTCCAAAATCCAAGAGTATGACTTAGAAATAAAACCCACCAAAATAATAAAGGGACAAGGTTTAGTCCAAATGTTAACCGAGGGCAACCAAGAGGCCATACAGATGGGTGAGAGTGAGAAAATAAACATAATGATCAGCGAATTAGAACATGTTGAGTGGTATTATGATATCGTCTACTACCTAAAGAACTTGTCTTGCCCTAATCACCAGCTAGACTACAAAAGAAGGGCTTTGAGATTGAAAGCTATGAAATACTACTTGACTAAAGATGGACTTGGATGGAGGAATCCTGACGAGGTTATACTTAGATGTGTGAACAAAGAAGAGGCAAAGAAGCTACTAGAAGAATTACACTCTGGACATTGTGGTAGACACTTTGCAGCTCGTACTACTGCCCAGAAGATCCTGAGGGCCGGTTATTATTGGCCAACGCTTTTTTTTGATACCCACCAGCACGTCAAATCTTGCCAACCCTGCCAACACTTCTCCGGAAAACCAAAGCTCCCATCAGAACCCCTAAAGCCCGTAGTAATAGAAGCACCTTTTCAACAGTGGGGTTTGGATTTTGTTGGTGAGTTTAAGGAAAATTCAAGTAATGGCTACTGGTGGATCCTAATAGCCACATACTATTTCACTAGATGATTCAAATCTATTCCTACAAAGAAAGCCATCGAGGAAGTAGTCATGAGTTTTCTGGAGGACCGAATCATAACTAGGTTCGGTGTCCCTTCCAACATCACTACAGACAATGCCAAAGCTTTCAGCTCATATGCTCTGGTAGAATTTTGTTTCAAATATGGCATTGTCCTGTCCCATTACTCCAACTATTACCCACAAGGAAACAGATTAGCAGAATCAACCAATAAGAACCTCATGAATATTTTAAAGAAGGTTGTGGGAGAAAATAAAAAATCATGGGATAGCAAAATAAAGTATGCAGTGTGGGCAGACCGAATAACAACAAAAACCTCTATAGGAAAAACTCCTTTTGAGCTGGTATATGGACTAGAAGCAAAACTTCCTGTGAACCTCCAGATTCCTATCCTTGGTTTCGCTCAACAATACACCACAAATGCAGAAGCGATCCAAGGAAGGATCAATCAGCTAATAGAGCTAGATGAGAAATCAAGAAAATGGAAAGAAATCAAGAAAATATAAAGAACACCTTTGACCATAAAGCTAAGGAAAGAAACTTCACCAAAGGAGATCTTGTGCTACTCTGGGATAAGAGAAGGGAAAAACCTGGTATGCACAAGAAGTTCGACAGTTAGTGGGGAGGTCCTTACAAAATCTTGAGTTGTGCAAGTACAAACTCTTTTAACTTAGAGACCATGGAGGGAGAAGTCTTGAAGCTGCCAATGAACGCTTTACATATCAAGCGTTACTACTCACTAGAGACCTAACTTCACATGAAAGTGCAGGTAAGTAGGCATTTTTCTTGTATTATACCATTTGCATTTCATGTTAGTTTGCTTTCACATTTGCATTGTTGATTGTTTTATTTACATTTATATATATGTCTATATATGCTGGGGTGGCATTACCGCCCCATTTTTGTTACTAATGCCCCATCGAGATTGAGTAGGTCTGCAGGTTATGTCAGAGATGTTGAGGTTCTGATGTGTTCTACGGTGAGCACATGTCCCCGAGTTGGAGCCAGATGTTATCCCCGATTTTTAGGGATAACTAGGAGATCATGTCTTGAGGCCCACAGGTCTTAGACATGGAGTACCGAGAGTAGGATTGACCTGAGCATGGACCTGGAGGGCCCATCCTTTTCTTCTTCCATCAGCTTTGTCTTGTCAGCAGCAGCAACATCCATCACCATCGGCTTGGTCTTGTATTAGAAGAGGTTCTTGCTCCATGAGGTAATTGGTCCAGGTATCATGGTATGTGTCACTTTTGATCATTGAAACCTTTAAATATATGCATCTGATTCCTTTTATCTCTAACAACCGCTTGGATCTTACATTAGCCCACTTGACCATGCTTGGGTGGATTGATAGGGTGCCCTAGCAAGCTTGTGCCCATAGGACTTGGTTTGCCACTGGGGGGATTTTTGAAAATCCATTGTTCGCTCCCATCATAGCACCACTGTTTCATGTTATCTCCCGCTCATTTATCCCATTCCCCTTGTCCGGGCATTGGGTTGACCTATTTTTAGGATTGCACCTTATCTCATGGGAAAAAGGGGCTAAACACCCAGAAGGTAAAAGCAGCTGGTAAAATATGAAAGCATAGAAATAAAACCTCAAGATGCTTCACCCAGGGATCCTCGAGAAGGCAATAAAAAGCCTCTCAGTAAGAAACAAGAGGGACTCAAAAAATAACAAGAAAGACCTAGTCAAGAGGATAGGGAGTCTCATCACGAGCCAGCCTACTAGGTTCATGGGTACCTAACAGTATGACATTGCCACCATTTGGTTACCACGCCAGGGCAGTGACCTTTGGTTGCATGGCCAAGGGAAAGGGGGTCTCATCACAAGCCATCCTTCTCATCTTTGTGAAAGTACTTGTGGGTAACACTGTCAGCTCTGGTCACCATGCCAAGGTAGTGTCCTCTGGTTATCCCTTGAATAAAAAGAAAAATAAGAAGAAAAAGCAAATAAAAGAAAAGAATAAAGGCAAGAACGAGCTTGGAAAAATTGCATCCATGACAGGTACAACTCGCCTTCTACAAAGGCACCCACAGATAACATTATGCATCCCTAGCTCTCACTTCACCCACATGTTTGGACATTCCCTAGCCACATCACCTCACTTACATGGCTTGGATGAAACCTTCCCGGAGACTTCCCTTTTCTTGTGGATACTAGCCCAATAGGACATCTTGTCTTTTTTTCCAATCTTGTATTGTAGGTTTTTGTAATGTCTTTGAGCTATTGACTGATGTATCAGGGTTTTTATGCATATGTTTAATAATATTAATGATGAAATGTGATTGACATTGCTATGATCCCTGTGAGTAACGAGCCCATGGAGGGCATACCTTTTGATGTGCAAGACCATGACCGACGAACAGGTACCATTTGAACCGATACATATGGGGAGATGATTAGTTCGGACCTCCATGGGGCTGAAAAGCCCACCAGATGGGTGTTGAGACCCCATCAGGGGGCAGAGATAAGACGGTGGTTGATCGGGGTTTTTCACCGGAGAAGAAGAGGACGTTCCATCAGAGGCACTTTGGCATAGCCCGGCCTAGGAGGGATGACCCCTTTTCAGTGGAACGTTAGCCTTGGAAGGCTTAGGACATCCCCATATTCACTATGACATCATCCATCTTCATGGAAATTTTTGGAGGTAGACTGGGCAGCAATGGCACGTGTGGCATGTTGGAGAGGACCCTGGGGGGTTAATGTTTTTCTCTTGGATGTCTCGTTTGCCCTAGAAGGGGCTAGTGCCTCCCTTGAAGGGGATTTTACCTTCTTTACAGCTCAATTAGGGTTTTAATTTGACAATTTAATGTAAAAACAGTATTATTTTAGTATTACGGCCTTGTCATCCTTTTTATGACCTAAAAAAGTAAATTAGGTCATTGATACACTATATATTGAGGATTTTAGCCTCATTTTATCAGAACTCATCACTCACTCATTAGTGAGATATGATTTTTAGCGCCCTATTGGGTATTTTGCTAGTTTAGTGAGGCACACTTGTTGAAGGAAGGCATTTCTTGGCATTTTATGGTGTTTCTCTTGAAGGAAGGTGTTACAACTAGGGTTTGCATGGTTATTTCTTGATGAATTGCAAGTATTTTTTTGCAAAACTTCTTGATTGAATGGTTGTAGTCTTATTTTCTTACATGTATTTATAATTTGCTGAATCAAAACCCTAGGTGACAAGCACACAAGTAGGTCCTTGTCTCAAGTCCCCTAAAAGAGAAATTTTTTAGCCATTGAAGAAGGGAAAGAGCCTAGCCTTTGCTACACTCTTCTCCTTTTCTTCCCCTATTGCTATCCATACTTTCCATAGGTTAAGAAGGAGGAGACGTCCCAGGCCTAGGTTATCTACACCTAGGGTCATTTTTCTTCTAGGGTTTGGAGATAGAGCCTTGATGTAGCAACACTCTCCCTCATTACACTCTCTTGTCTTGATTTATCCTTCATGCTAGCCATCTTTTCCAAGTCAACCTAAGGAAGGAGGAGAGATCACGAGGCCTTGCTTTAGCAACACCAGAGTGAGCCTCTCTCCCCTAGGGATTTGATTCTGAGACCTTGCCATAGCAGCACTTCAGAACTCTTCCCTCTAGTCCTTAGCCGTCCTCCTTCAACCCTTGCGTCCTCTACTAAATTGACTCCATTAACCCTAAGGCAGTGATCTCTAGCCTCAAATGTTGAAGTGAATTTGATCAAACAACTCTCAAAACTCTTTCAATCTCAAACCCTAACTACAGTAACCCTAGCCTAGATTAACCTACTAACCCTAAGTTGTTGACGTCATCTTTGGTTATTTCATCTTTGATGCAGGAACGTCTTGTTTTAAGAGCAATTGAATGGTGGTTTAGGCCTTAATTGAATAAAGTGTTGATTGGTTACTTTGAATTCCACATTGTTCCCATATTTATTGGTGAAGTGTTATACCTTTTCATTGTTATTGATAAGCATTGACTTCGTCAACATTTATTGCTACATTGCTCATATATATTTATTAGATAGTCTTATGAAGTACTAACCCATTGAAATATAGCTTGCATATATTAGTTTGTTGTTGCTTTGTTTAAGGCAGGTGTTCTTCATTGGGGATTTACTTTATTATTGGTTGTTTAGCCGAGACTATCTGTTTTGGTGGTGACTTGTGAAGGGTGAAATCTTGTCTTTGTCCTTTTAGCCTTTGCCTCTTCAAAACCATAGGTGACTGAGGACGTCTCCCTTGGGCCTAGCCTCCGTAAAGAGAAATAACCTCTCCATCGTGGTGACATTGGGTGGGATAGGTTCCTGTTATGCTAGTTTGGCCTTCCATCTTATAGCCTATTCTCCTAGTTTCAAACTGTGCGATAACAGGTCCTAAATCCCTTTAACTCAACAGTAGGAACCAAACCTGCCACCAAGGCCCAATTAGACTCTACAATGTTTGATAGTGGAATGGTTCTCCAGATCTTGTGATTCGACCAATTAATCGATGGGCTTTATGTAGTGATTTATAAGATATCTTCTCGTGATAGATCCTCCTTTAGTTTGAATGTTCTATTTTTTGTATTTACTCTTATAGGTGGGTCTGATAAAATATAGGTGTTGGTATAAACCAACTAGGTAAAAGAAAAGGGGGAAAACTTAACTATTGAAGAAGGCTAAGATCAGGTTAACCCTCTTGCTCAAGCATGCAGACAAAGATTTTCACACCTACGACAAGCCTAGTACTAATACATCAACTTGCTGGTATTTCAATTATTGACTGAGATACAATTATCAAAAGAAAACATACATGTAATAAAATGATGGAAAGAAAATTAGTTTCCTTAGCTCTAATCAATAATCACACATTAACACAACGATTTTATTTCCATCATTAGAGATAAGAACTATAAAAATATTGAATCAACTAACTTATCAATAGATTCAAAAACTCTTACTCGGTATAGCATCCATTCATGAGATAAAGTCAGATGTAATTCCTCCTTATGATCTAATCACGCACGCCTTTGATGTAAAACAAAATCTTGTCTCCGGTCCTAAACAAGACTTCTTAATTAAGGTACTTCCGAAATAGTTCTTTACAATTTAAAAAATGAGGGTTTTTGCAAAATCCATCGACCTCTTCTAAAAGGTCGATCCTCTTATTTATAACAAATTGTTAACTAAAAATAACTATCAAAAGTGAAAGCTAAGTAAAACAAAACATCGCCACATGGCACTTCCATCTCTCTGTCTTCTAAGAGTCATCAAATGGTTTCACTTAAGTGGATGACTCTTCTCATACTCTCACCATTTGACGAAGAGTTCCTCGCATGTGTTGGCATACGGGAATCTGTGTTGGTCCATCGGGGCCGAAAGGATCTCCTTTATCTCCACCGCTCGTGCCCGATACTTGATTACTTTAACACTTAACTGTTGTAATACTATTTGAGCCTTGATCGGGTGCTCCATGAACTGTTGTACTTGACCTGGTGCCATGTTTTCCACCTTTGTTATCTTTGTAGTCCACAATGAGTCTTGTTCTGCATGTTGTTTTACTATGTCATGCAAGTCGACAAAGTCCTCGAGTGAGCCGAATTCTAGGAGACCGATGTCTCTCATCGCCCGATTGATCTTAGTCCAACTTCTTTCACAATCGACCCATTTCTCTTGAATCTCCTGCTAAGGTTCTTGGGCCATCTTAACCCAGTATTCGATCAACTTCCTTATATGGTCGATGTTGTTGTCCCTTAGCACCTAAATGTCGTGTTCTTCGGCATCTCAACCCTTTTGAACTGAGCTGATGTAATCAATCCTTTCCATCGCTTGGTGGGCCTTCTCATACCTTCTTTCCATGTCTTTTCACGTCGCTAGCGCCATAAGGGTGTCTTATTGGAAGTCGGCTATCCCTGTAGTGAAAAGGTTCCGCTCACTCGTGAATTTGTTGTAGGCATCTTGGAATTCGCTTAAAAATATCGTGGCCTGTGTGGAGTCCTGATAGTATTTCTCCAAATGGCGCAGATGCTCCAAATACTTTAGTGCAACAGCTAACTCCTATTCATATTTCCTTCCTCTATCCAGGGTGGCATCTATGATTTCCATTCCTCTGCCCATAAGCTCAGACATCTTGGCATGCTCTGTGTTGATCATATTCTCCTCTGTGGTGATGAGGATGGAACTGTCCAAACTAAGCCTCCTTTTCTTGGTGGTTCTCTTCATGATGGCTTATCTCTTTTGGTCATATGCGATTTATTGTGTATCAACGACCTCATCCACAGGTTTGGGGATTTGTTGCTCTCCAAAAGTAAGAGTGTTTCCCAAGCTCCTGACGGTGTATATATGTTCAAGACTAGGTTCCTGAACCTCTTATGTATGTCCTGAACGCTCAGCCTTTGGTTGTTTCTCATTGAGGGGTAAAGTATTGGCCAAAATTGATGAATCAAGGGCAGGTTCGGTACTTACTTGGTAATCGACTATCGAGATGTCAATTTCCTGTTGTGGAATTTCTTCCCCTTGTTCGCCCGATCCTAGCTCATCCCTTGAGCTGTCCATTGGGGTTCCTGGTATGTCGAGTGGCTCAGCATCCAAGGAAATTTCTACCTCATGCTCATTCTGCGGACGACTGTGACTTGGAGCATCGGGACCTAGGGTGGATGCTTTCTCAGGTTCTTTCTCCTCTGTGATTTGCACCATAGTCACCGAGAAAACCTCCGAACTCTCCTCATCATCATAGATAGTTATTAAATCATACAAGGGATTTGGTATGCTAGTCCTCCCTGGTGTCCCTGATATCTCTGGCTGGGTTGAAATTCCCCCTGGTGATCCAATTTGTGGTGGTGGAATTTCATGGTTTTCTGGCCCGGTGATTCCTTCAAGTTGTATCGGCTCTGAGCCACTTGGCTCTCCTCTCCTTGTGATTGGGTTCTCGACGGGAACCCTCGTCATCTCTATGATATTCAGGTCATTCTGCAACTGATCAATGACTCTCTATGCTTCTACCATCAAAATAAATCCCCTTGTTTGTGCCTCTGGTGTTAAGAACAATCCCCTTCTCTATGCCTCTGTTGTCTCTATCGCTTTGATTTCTTCCCTTGCTCTTAGGGCCTCTTGAGCTAACTACTCTATCGTTTCCACCTGTTCATCCACTCTCATGACCTTGAACCTAGTCATTTTTGGGTTTGCCATCCTCTGCACCACCTCGTCCCAGTCCTGGGTGCTCTCTGTGAAGACTTCATCCTCAAACTTATCATGAGCATACGACCAACATGATGATACTTGCAAAGCATGTTGGAGGACCAGGCTTTTGGGGTCGTGCTTACAGAATCGTCCTATCGGGAACCTGAATTCAAGTTGGCTCAGCCCTTCTTGCTTGGCTTGAGCAGTATCCTTTACCAGATAGAACCCCACATGGAAACCGTAGGGTATAAAAACTTGTTTCTTTTCTTTAACCAATGTGGCATTATATCCCTGTAGGATGGTCTGATAACATATTTCTCCCATGCCGAGCTGGTCTGGGACATGAGCGAGTTGGAGATGTGGTGCTCCAGTGGCCCTGAACACCCTGATGTAGGTTGAGCGTTCGTCTAGGTACCAATGACCTGCCTTGGATATCATTTTCTTGGTTGTTTTCGATAGCCTTGGGCATTCCTTCTTAAAAATAATAAAATAAATGCGGGCGATGAATTCATCGCAAATGAGTGCATAATATTTCTTGTACCTGTTCTCCCATAGTAGGCTGAAGTAGAAGTGGACCGGGAGCTCTGCAACGTGCCAACTTATATTCATGTTGGCGAAGACATTCCTTGTGCACATGACATTGAGCAGGTACGAGGCCATGTATAAATTTGGTGCCTCTCCTTCCTTCAGCTTCTAATCCTGTTGTACACATATGCTTAATTGTTTCAAGGTTATCGCTCCCCAATTGAAGATGCTCCCAACGATTGCAACTATGTATGCCAAATTCATCCATGCTTCCGAAAACTTGGAGCAGTCCTTTTCTCCATATAACCGACAGATGAGAGCCATCAAATAGATGTATGGCTCCCTCAGATTAATCGTTCCATACTAGGCATTGCTCTGGTTAGTGAACTTCTTGTCCTCCTTCCACCATGAGGCCATCAACTGGCTTGTGTCATGGAACTCATAGAACTTTACAATTAAGTCCGTGTTGAGCTGCTCCTCCGGGTCCCTGATCTTTTAGTACTTCTGGACTTCTGTCGGGAGGAAAACTATGATGCATCCGCCATTCTCATCATTGATCAAGCATTTTTTTCTGTTTGTGTGGTCGATGAGACATTTCAAAACCTCTGTGCAGGAAAAAAATGGGGTTCTACTTGCCACCATGTGTAAATATGACCATCAGATTTTTAGGAACACCTGGTCATCGAGCATCCTTACGTACAGATCGTTGTGTGGGATATATTTTGGGTATTCTTCTCAGCTGATCTTGTTAAAGAGATTCCCCCACTGTGGGAGAATTATTTTGGACCCAGTGCTTGCTTCAGTATCACCGAAGGCTGGAGGCTAGAAAAAATCTTTCTTTGTCAAGGTTTTTATGACACGCTCCATCTTGGGAAAGTAATCCAACTACCTTGCAGCCCCCGGAGAAGAGCCTTCGCATGTTTCAACATACTTTAGCTTTGGCGCCCTTGATGAGTGTCTAGTGGTTGGATTTTTCGGCGACATTCTTCCTGCAACTAGAGAAGAGTTTAGAGACTATGTAATAAACCATATGTGTAAGTTTTAAACCTGTGAAGTAAATCTATGCATATAGATTCTTAAGTAAAACATAAATTAATCAATGGCTCATACACATAGTACACAGAGATTTATAACGGAAACCCTCAACTGGGGAAAACCTTTCTTATATTCATCATGTCGAATTTCACCATTCACCATACAATATATACAATGTTTTTAGGTATTCCGTAGATACCAAAACCCTAATCCCTTAATCCGATATTAATTTAGAAAATCGCTAAAAATAGCAAAATCCGCTAAAAATAGCAAAAAATCGCAGTTGTCGAATCTGACGCACCCACACACACACATGCAAAGAATATAACATATACCCAACATTCTCCCACTTGTTGCTTTCTTTGCATCCAAGGGCCCACGAGATTATATAGTCAACAATCCAGGGCAACAATGCCCATTGTTACTCTACACCAAGAGAACTTTTCTATGCTCACAGACTTTGTCAATGAATCTGCAACATTCTTCAAAGTGTTAAACTTTTCCAGCAACACCTTCTTTTCTTCAACCATGTCTCTCACAAAGTGATACTGAACATCAATATGCTTTGTCTTCAAATGATAAGATGGGTTCTCTGCCAGGAAGATTTCACTCTGACTATCACAATCTAATCTCACTGCTTGTTGTACCAACCCAATACCTGAACACAATCTTTGTAACCATACTGCTTCCTTTCTTACATAAGTGGCTACCATGTATTCAACTTCTGTAGTTGAGAGTGCCACTACAGCCTATATTTTACTCATCCAACTGATTGCTCCTCCAAATAGGTTAAACACATACCCACTTGTAGATCTTCTACGATCCAGATCTCCAGCCCAATCTGCATCAACAAAACCATGTATGTACACCACTCTGTCCAATCCTGGTCTTCCTTGGTAGCACAATCCATAACTGGTAGTGCCACAAAGATACCTGAAGACCCTACTTACTGTTGTCCAATGCTCCTTCACTGGTTTTGACATATACCTCCTCAAAACTCCCACTACATGTGTAATGTCCGGTCTAATACAGACCATTGCATACATCAAACTGCCAACTGCACTGGCATACGGAACATGGGACATGTCCTCTTCTTCTTCCTGTGTCTTGGGACACTGATCTGCAGATAAATTTACA
>ML782857.1:138982-158241 GCA_009831015.1 Picea engelmannii | reverse complement strand
GCATCTGTGCTATGACTATCCATGCTTTTCTGCCTCATCTCTTCAGATAACAAGGATGAAACTGCATCCTCATACTTCAATGTAGATTGAGTGGTACTACCAATTGCTACAACCATATTATCCCAAGACTCTGGAAAAGAACATAGCAAAGTAATACACTTATCTTCTTCTGCAATCATAATATTAACAAAGACAAGAAGACTTACCAGAGTATTAAATCCATATAGATGTTCTGTCACAGAATCTCCATCTTCTATCCTAAGATGATACAGTTTCTTTCGAAGAAACAACTTGTTTACCAGGGACTTTGATTGATACAATTTCCCCAAATTATCCCATAGTTCCTTGGCTGTAGATTCTCCTGAGACATTCAACAACACTGAATCTTCCAGGCAATGTCGAATAGTACTCCTTTCTCTTCTGTCCAACTTCTCCCAATCTTCCTTCGACATACCAGTAGGTGGTGTACTAGTAGTTTGTGTACTAGTAGGTTGTGTACCAATAGCCTATGTGCTAGTAGACTGTGTACCAGTAGGTTGTGTACCAGGATCCACAGTGATCCATTGTTCTTTGTCTACAAGAAGGTCCTCCATCTTGAGCTTCCATAGCTCAAAGTTTTTACCGTTGAACTTCTCTATCTCGATTCTAGAAGAGCTCACCATTCCTCTTTCTACGCTCGAATAACCACTGCAAAAGCTCCCACTAAACCCAGGTTTATCACAGACCCAAGATAAACTTGATCTATCAAGACCGAGCCAAACCCTTAGCAACAAAGGCATCCCTCTGAAGCCAAAAACGATCTTTTATACCACATGTAAGTTTTAAACCTGTGAAGTAAAGCAATGCATATAGATTCTTAAGTAAAACAGAAATTTATCAATGGCTCATACACATAGTACACATAAATTTATACCGGAAACCCTCAACCAGGGAAAACCTTTCTTATATTCATCATGTCGAATTTCACCATTTACCATACAATATATACAATTTTTTTATGTATTCCGTAGATACCAAAACCCTAATCCCTTAATCCAGGATTAATTTAGAAAACCGCTAAAAATAGAAAAATATGCTAAAAATAGCAAAAAACTGCAGTTGTCGAATCTAACGCGCCCACACACACACATGCAAAAAATATAACATATACCCAACAATATGAACATGTATAGATTATAACCACGAATTAACATACTTGGATACATACCTCTGAAACTTGTTAAACCTGGTTTAGATAATCAAAGAGTCAGTGCAATCTTGCAACGCTTGCTTTGCTCCTTCAGATGCTCTAGAATTCAACTTACGCGTAGAATGAATTTGTTCAAAACCATCCTATAGATTTAAATAGGGATGATCTTACAATGTCGCATCAGCCATTCAATTCAGGTTATGAGTGAAATTTCAACAAATTTGTCACCGGATCTTCAGAGGTGTTTAAACTTAAATTCATCATGGGTTGACGACGGAGGCACAGGTGCTAATGCGGTCTATCGACAATTTCAAATTGTTGTTGTCTAATCGGTGCACAGGGTAGCAACTAATGCAGGATCGAGCATTAACTAGTTCCTTAAATGTCTAAAATCTGATTGTATCTAATGTTGCAAATGTCCCAGCGTTACGCTCTTTCAGTTGGTGGATCGAGGGTCGGGATTGTGCTGAGAACTTTTTTGTGGATATCCTCCTGCAAAATATCTAACGCCGATCAATCTTTCCATACAGAGATGGCATGGAAAAACTAACTAGGAGGCGTGACTAGGACCTAGGGAACCAAAAATGACTCGGGATAAAACTTAGACCGTACGATCCTCTTACGTGGGGAAGACACATGGCATTCGAGACTGGTGGCTTCATTCACTCATGTCAGTCGGAGTCGGGACTTTCTTTAAGCCATATGTTTCTAAAACCCAAACCTGACTTGTTGATGCCCAAAAGTGTCGAGGATCGGCAATCGGTGATAAACCTACCTAGGTGCTCTCAGATTGGCTCTCTCAAAAAACTCCCGATGCCGAAAACGCATCAGGGATCGGCGATCGGAAATAAATTTATCACGATCGAAATGATTTTTGTGATCTTTTTGGATTTCCTGAATCCTGATAAGGCGCATCGAGCATTGGATATCGATGATATCTTTACGTCCTTTGTTAACGTCTTTCTTTCTCATATTTTCCCGATGTCGAAGGGGATCGACTATCTATTGAACCTTCATGCGAACAACTTATGCAAACCAAAACCGCCTTCTGTCGATGTCGATGAGGATCGATGCTCGGTGATTTTTGTTTTTTGTGTGGTTTCTTTACTCACTTGAATTCTTTCCGACGTTGAATCTGAGCGCGTTAGGTGTAGTGTTTAACTGTTGATTCTTAATTCAGGTGTTAAGGTCCTTTAGACATGAGGTTTTAGAAGTTCAAAAAAACCTGACTAGATGATAAGAGACATGAAAACAAACAAATATAAACCATTTCCCAAAACAAAATCAAGTCATACAAATGAAGAAAACAAGTGGTACCCAAAAAGTGAAAAAAATTGATAAGGCTTTTAGGGTGTGTTGAGTGTTCAACAAATGGAGACTCACTGGGCGAGAGCATAATATTTGTTCATTCCTTGGGCTTATTTGATGCAGAGGCTGGTTAAGAAATTAAATGGTTTTTTATCAGAGCCTCTTCTGTCCTTGCATTTGAAATTCCACGGTTGGTGAATCTGGGCTTGCGTGTGGGGTTTCAACCTTTATTCCACCTTTGTTTCCTTTAACCATGACCCATGCCCTCTTTTGACAAGAGTCGAGTAAAACATTCAAAGGCACTAGGCATTTTAGTTATCATCATTCACTTGCTACGGTGCTGCTCCGCTTCCAGTGAGCGTCCATAGCCCTGACAGAGTCACCCCGACGTCATAGACCTTGCTCCGCTGCCAGCAAGTGTCCATAGCCCCGAAAGAGTTATCTGCATACCCTCTCCTACTTTCCACTCATTTGATATAATTGATTTTATTTCGGCAGAATTTCCTGACCGAGTGGGAGAAGAGGATGTCTGTTATTTACAAAATGAGATGGTTAAGGTGAATTTTTGCTAGCTCTTTCTTGAGGCACATGTGGTACTTTCCAGCTAACCATATTTCCCTTTAGTCTTTACCAAACCACCAGGCGGACACTTCATCACTTTGCCAAGGTTGTTTATCTGCACAAGTTAGATAGAGAACTACTTGAAATAACCACAATTCTCTCAGTGCTTCTTGTGTTGTATGTAAGCATGAGTCAGGAACAAAGTTCTTTATACTGCATGAACTAAGGTCAACCAATGCCTTACTGAACCCAAACTTCAAAGTGCAAACAATACTATAAAAAAAAAAAGAAAAATGAAGAACTCCGCAATCAACCTACCTAAAAACACAGTATCATGAAAACACACACATTTTTATTTTATTTTATTTTATTTGTTAACAAAAATATTGTTTTAGGGCTTGGCCATTCACCGGGAGGGCGTCAGATTCCCCCCTCAAATTTTGCAACCAACAAGTGCCTACCCCAATTTTCTCGGCTACCTGAAAAGGTCCAAGCTATAGACTCTGAAACTTCGAATGTTTTCCCTTCGGTTCATTCGCTTTGTACCATTTCAAGACTAATTCTCCTACTTCAAAATTCTTCTCTTTGGCCATATGCTTGTCAAACCACCTTTTAACTATCTGTTGATGAGAAATGAACTTTGATTTTTATTTCTCCCTTTCTTCTTCCAACATGAGGAGGGTATCAATTCTTTTTTCAATAACTGATGAGGGTTGTCCTCTAAAATACTGAGCAAGCTAAAGAGATGGAAGATATAGCCCGTCCGGGAGAATGGTTTCCTGTCTGTATACCACAAATTATGGGGAATTCCCTATAGCTTCCTTGGGTGTTACTCTATCAACCCATAAGAAAATATGAAGTGAATTGTGCCAATTCCTTTGGTTGTCTGCAGCTGTTTTCTTTAATATCCTCATTAGGTTCTTATTGGTTGATTCTTCCACTCCATTCCCCTGTGGATAATAGTTTGTAGAGCATCTGATTATGATTCTTTGTCTAGAGAAAACTCTGTTAATAGGGTGGAAGAAAAGTAAGCAGCATTATCGAAAACAAGGATGAAAGGCATACCAAACCTTGTGATCAGTTGTTGTTCTATGAATTGGATCACCACCTTTTCGTTTACATGAGTCAGAGGGATGGCCTCTGCCTATTTCGTGAAATATTTTGTGGCAGTCAGTATGTATCTATGTTTTTTTGAAGAACTTGGTGCAATTTCTCCTATAATTTCTAACCCCCATTGCTCGAATGACCTGGAGACAACCACAGATTGGAGTGGGACAACTGCTCTCTTTTCCCTCCCCAAACTTATTTGACAAGTTTTACAGTTCCTAGCATATGTGTGAGCATCCAAATAGAGTAGGCCAATAATAGCCAGCTCTCAATATTTTGTGAGCGGTGGTGTTCCCTGCAAAGTGTCCACCTGTAGGACCATCATGGAGCTCCTTCAAAACCTTGTCTTCATCTTCTCGTTCGAGACATATTAAAATTATCCCATCATAATTAACGCAGAAGAGCACCAAATTTATGAGGCGATATTGTGTTGATTTTAGCCTGCGAGCTCTCCTTTCCCTAGGTTTAAGTTTTCTGGGAAAGTCCCATGATGCAGGAGATAAGATAATTTTCTATACCAAAACTCCTGCCCTGGGAATACGTATGAAGCTTCACTATACCATAATGCCAATTCATTCTCCCACCCATGGTCTTCATTCGCTTGGTCCTGGGCTTCAACTGCTAGTTTACATAATCCTTGTCCCTTAACCAGTTTGGCAGGTCTTATATTGAGATCAAATTCTTGGACCACTGCCATCCAATTCCCTCTTCTTTCCCCCATCTCTTGTTGAGTGAATAGGGATCGGATTGAGGGATGAGACACAATGACTTTGGTGTGGTTCTTTAGGATGTAAGATCTAAAGTGTTTCAATGCCTTGTATACCGCATAAGCCTGCTTGTCTATAGCAGGGTAATTTAGTTCGGCCCATTGGAGATTAGTTCTCATAAATGAGAGCGGGGCATCATTGTTGTCATCATCTTTCTGAGTCAATATTGTAGCTAACAATTGGTTGGAGGAAAAATTGTAGAGGAAACAATATTTTCTAAAGGATAAAGTTGGAATAGTTGAAGGCTCTGATTGAGCCCCCAAAATGAATATCCTCGACGATACCTTTCCAACGAGCTATCGTGCACCCCAAATAGAGATCATATGCCAAAGTTATACCCCCGAGAAGTTACACCAAACTACCCAAAATGGGGTCCAAAAAAATGTTGGTTTTTCATCTTCGGGGGTTAGGATTTTGGATTTTATTTAGGATAAAAAGGCCTTTGGAGCCTCATTGTAAAATCATCTTTTCACGGAAGTGAGTAGCCATCACATCTCTTCTAAGAGATAAGTTATCACCATTCTAGCAAGTCATTCACTCTGTACTTTACAGTCTTCGTACACTTGCGCTCATTAATAGAAAATTGTGTATTATTGTATGTCTGTGTTTATGGTTGCATCTCTGATACATTTCTATTATAATAATGGATATCTGAGATATATCTATACATTTCTTTATTATATCTCTACTCTCATTTTGTGCCAAAAATAATCTGGATCAGTGGTATCAGAGCAGGATGCTCTTGATCATTTTTTTTTTAGTGCATGTCTCCGACAAGGTCCAAGTATAGCAAGTTGGGTCTCGATATTGTCTCTCTTGAAGACAATCTCTCTCGCACACCCAAGAAACCCTCCATGGTGGAAGAAAAGAAAAATGGAGCAAACGATTCTATCAATATGTTTCTTGAGCAAGCTCTCACATGACAGAGGGACAACATAATAGAGAATTTTTCCAACATCCTTCAACACCTGTCGATAGCAACATGTACATATTCATCAAACAACCACTTTGGAAGCACCTCTCCTTTCAAGGTATAGATTAATTTTGATATTCCTGTATTTGAAGCTCAGATAGATGTGGATTCCCTAGACAAATGGATAAATCTGCTCGAATGTTATTTCTCTGTTCACCATTTTTTCAACAAGGAAAATATCACCTTCGCACTCCTTAAAGCTCTCCCCCATGTCAAACATTGGTGGGAAACTTAATGGGAGAAATTTTTTAACAAAAGATTCTGGAATATATGGGGTCGATCCCACTTGGGATTTTTTAGTGGATGCGATAAAGGAATAGTATTACCCTATTGGAAACTATTAGGAACAGTATATGAGATGGACCACACTGCGGAAAGAGAGGGGTCAAACAGTTCCCGAGTTCACCAATACCTTCCATACCTTGTGCACCAATCTGAGTATCAAAGACTTCGAATGACATTTGGTTCTAAAATACCGTGGGGCTCTACACAGATACATCCAAACTGAAATGGATTTTTTGGAAATCTCATACCGCGATGTTGCTTATCGATATGCTGATAAAATAGAGCAGAAATTTAAGCACCAAAACAAACGAGAGTTTGGGTTTGCAAATCCACAACAACCAAAGTATGATAAATACGACCCTAACAAACAGTGTCTTGAAAACCAGTCCAAGCCACATGAAAAGAAGGGTCACAGGAAGATGAAGGACACCAGAAATTGGTGTGATTTCCACAAAATCCCCTAGCACAACATCGATGAATGTCGCTCAAAATAGTCATTGGTGGCCGAAATTAAATACAAGGAGCCTAAAACCTGATTCAGAATCTGATTAAGAAAATATTGACAGAAGACATATCATCGACGCAGACCCCAATGCTATTGTCGTGACCAAAGCAATTCAACTAGAAGAACCAACAAATCCTGAAGAGGGGGAGCACTTTTTTCATTCACATATGTGGGTGAAGGGAACCCTGCTGCATTTTGTTGTTGATAGAGGAAGCCAGAAGAACCCCATCTCAGCAGAGGTCGTCAAAGAGTTGGGATTGTGGACAAAACCACACCCAAAACCATACAAAATCAGGTGGTTTCGTGAGGGACGAGATCTTCATGTCAGCCAGCAGTGTCAAATGTCATACAACATCCAACCCTTCAAGGATGAGGTATTATGTGATGTTACCCCACTGGATGTCTGTGATGTTATATTGGGCCAACCATATATGTGGAAGTGACATGCTATCTATGAGTCTCGACCTCGTAGTGTCATTGTTACTCTGGGGGGTCATCACTACAGTAAAACAGAGGTGGTTTTGACTACTATCCCACCTAAACAGTGTCACAAGGTAGTATCTCATACTACAAAATTTAGCTTCTTCACAATCTGTTCAAAAGGTGAACAAAAGGATATTGCAACCACTATAGCCTTGGCCCAAGCACCTTATATCCAACAGAAGCAGGTTGACAAGACTGCAGAAAATATCAAAGATTCCTTTTGCACACAGACATCTCATACAGTCAGACTGGTTAAAAATGTCCAACCCTTCCAGCCATAGGTTTGTGAAAGCCTTCAAAAAGCTAAGAAACACAACTTCTCCAACAAGATAAGAAACTCATCAAGATGCAGATTCAACAAACTCTTTTCCCTCTTCCCTAGGCAAACAACACAATGGATACCATTGCTTCCTAAGGAGAGAGTATTCATCTAGGTGGATATTGGTGGCCACCCACCTTTTCCAACTCTCTTAAAACAGTTTTTTGGTTATTTTAGCAATTTACTATTTTTAGTCTTTTTTAACTTCCGGGGCCATTTTGAGGGCCTAAATGAAGGTTTTTCAGGATCACGTTTCTCAATGATATACAAAGGCTCTAATTGAGACCCCAAAATGAATCTCCTCGACGATACCTTTCCAACGAGCTATCGTGCAACCCAAACGAAGATCGTATGCCAAAGTTACGCCCCCGAGAAGTTGATACACCAAACTACCCAAAATGGGGTCCACAAAACTTTTGGCTTTTCATCTTCCAGGGTTAGGGTTTTGGATTTTCTTTATAATTAAAAGGCCTTTGGAGCCTCATTGTAAAATCATATTTTCACGGATGTGAGTATCCGTCACATCTCTTCTCAGAGATAAGCTGCCACCATTCTAGCGAGTCTTTCACTCTGTACTTTACAATATTTGTAAATTTTCATTCATTAATAGAAAATTGTGTATTAATATATATCTATGTTTATGGTTGCATCTATGCTACATTTCTATTATAATATTGGATATCCAATATATCTCTGTACATTTATTTATTATATCTCCACTCTCATTTCGTTCAGAAAATAATCTGAATCAGTGCATGTCCCCAAGAAGGTTCGATTATAGAAAGTTAGGTCTCGAGCTTGTCTCTCTTGAAGACAACTGCTCTCGCATGCCCAAGAAACCCTCCATGGTAGAAGAAAAGAAAAATGACAGAGAAAATGATTCTGTCAATATGTTGTTTGAGCAAGCTCTCACGCGACAGAGGGACAAAATGATGAAGAAATTTCCCCACATCCCTCAATGCCCGTCGATAGAAACACACACATCTTCATCAAACAACCACTTTGGAAGCACCTCTCCTTTCAAGGTACATGTTAATTTTGATATTCTCGTATTTGAAGGTCATATAGATGCAGATGCCCTAGACAAATGGTTAAATATGCTAGAAGGTTATTTCTTTGTTCACCATTTTTTCCGACAAGGAAAAGATTACCTTCACACTCCTTAAAGCTCTCCCCCATCTCAAACATTGGTGGGAAACTTACTGGGAGAAAAGTTCCACAAAAGAGTCTGGAATACATGGGGTCGATCCTACTTGGGATTTTTTTGTGGATGTGATAAAGGAACAGTATTATCATGTTGGAAACTATGAGGACCATGTTGGCAGCCAATTCATTTTTTTCCATTACCTTCTAAGCTGCCTACACCTATTGTCTCCTGAACGTCAAGTTATCATCGCATTTTGCAAATAGACAATGTTTTCTTTCCTTGTGACTCTTGCAATTTGGTTTTGTTTCAGTTTTTCATGACTGAAAGCGTGAAAACTCCTTTATCGTTATTTGAACTATAATGATCTTCTCATTGATGTTCTAAAAGGCACTTACCTTTGGTTTGTTATTTGGCTGAAATAATTTTTCGAACTATGTCCATTCGCCTATTCTTGCTTTGATTGCGCAACTTGACTTTTTGACAAGGCATTAAGCATGCAAATTGTATGGATTATATTTGATTATATAGGGGTCAATAGTTGATTTTGGTTTTTATATGATATGATCCTCATTAATACAAGCTCTTGGCTTATCGATTTTATGAAATCTCTTATTGCAGTGTTTTATAAACTTTGATTATACAACGAGCGCATGGGTGACATATGATTTCATATTGAATGGCAATAGTTTGAAGTTATGCAATGGCACGTTGGTTAAATTTGTGGTTTGAACTATTACTTGGTGTATGTTTAATTTATGGGTGTGATTTCACGTTGAACATTCATGGTTTCAAACCATAGATTGACACATTGGTATATTATCATTCACCGTGTAAATCTTGGGCTGGCCGAGTATTTTGGTTTATGTTATGATTGATGGAACAACGTTGTACTCCACCATTAATGTTTTGCATGGCGGTGAACTAACCCACCACCTTCGTACGCGCACATTGATTCCCCCCCCCTTTGAGCGCTTGCAGCTGTTATCCCTATCGATTTTTTCTCCTGTGTATTGTTGTGTTTATCCAAACCCTACCATGCACCCGCACCATGTCTCCAGTCATAAGGGCTGAACCCAATGGGTGCTAGGCATTGTTGATGTTTGATGGTGCTTACAGTGACCTTGAGGAATTCGGATGGCTCCCGTTCATCCGAAAGTTTGATGGTTTTAACCCTGGTGTGGCTTGGCAATTCGCATTAACCTTTGATGGCTGTCGAGCCAAGGTTGGGGATGTGCAGTAGGAAATCAACGAGCAGTTTCTCAGTCTAGCTACCGATCTACCTGCTGTCGGACAGAAATGGTCAAAAAATTGTAAAGTGGAAGATGTCCCGTGGACATTGCTCTTCCAGTCACGAAGGGTGAATTCCTGTGACAAAGGTTTGCTTACGAATATGCTCAAGCAACGCTGGCATGACCTGCTGATGATAACCAAGCAATTTATCACTTGCGAGGGCCAGTATGGTTTCGTTTTCCTGTATCATCTTCGGCTACTTATGGTTTTCATGGGCTATGAACTTAATATGCCTTACTACTTGCTCAGGAGTCTGTTTAAAATGGCTAAAAGGTACAAATGGAACCAGGCCGATAATAGCCTGTTTTATTTTGGGTTAATTAAAATGCTTGTAGTTTTTCATTTGGGGTTACGTCGGGACTGTTGGAATGATTTTCTTAAACGCAATAATTTTGATGATTCAAGCCCACCACAGGTTGACAAACCTGTGGTGAGCGAGAGTAAGTCAGTACCCCCTGTGCCTTATAGTGCTCTGTTACCTAAACCCCTACCCGAACCACCTGTTGATCTACCCGGTTCTATGACCACAGATATGGAAGTTGCTAAACCCGTGGCCAAAATGCCTAAAGCCAAACCTAATGCAAATTCTAAAGGTAAGAAGAATGCCCGGTTAATCTCTCGCATGGCAAGAAACAAACCGAAAGTTCCTGTCAACCCTGACCCAATCATGGTGAGTGAAAATTCTGACTCAGAGATTGAACGCTACCTGGCAAGTGAGTATCCCTATTCAGAAGGTTTGTGTGATAAACCCGCATATGATTTCATGAAGAACCTACCACCTTATTTGCAAAATGATCCTAATTATCCAGGCATCAAAATGCCTTGTGAAACCCCTGGTGACTCGTCGAAACCCCTTCCCGCTCTATCTCAACCAGCTGCTCCACCATGTGATTAGTGTGGCTCATGGTTAGAAAGGTATTACCTCGATGTGCCAATGCTACAGTGCATAATTCATTCTCTAGAGGATCAAGTTGCAAAGCTCACAAGTCAAAAAGAGAAGATGCCATCCACTGATAAGAAACAACGAACAACTGGTTCAATTTTGTTTAAGAACGTGGAGTCGGCAACAGCATTCGTCAATTCAAAATTGGCGTAGCTCGAACAACCTCAATGGTATGATTATCACTTGTTTATATGACGAATTCATAAGCTCTGTTTACAGTGTAGATTTGCCTTGACACATAAGCATGCATTTTTGTATATAATTTTGTTTTGATAAATCTAATTTCATTATCGTTTTAAATTTCGATTGGATTTGGCTTTGATTCGATTGATCGTGGGATTAGATTTGATTGTTTGAATTTAGTTTCAATTGAGTGCTCTGTGCTTATTGAAGTTGTTAATATATTTTCTAAACACAGGCTGTTTCTGGTATTCCAATGTTGAACACAGTCAATGATTCGATTTGAATTGGTTGTATTCCATACGATATGGTTGGCGTAATGGTTAACTGTAATATTTCGTGTCTGATTTGACCAATTCGAATATCATTTTGTTAATGCTTAACCAAAATTGCAACTGTTCGATTCGCATTATGTGACCGTGTTATCAGCGCGATCCACGTTTCAACAAACATACTGTTTAAAGTTAATTTGGGAACGGAAGTGATTATGCCCAGGATTACGATTTGTTTCTATTTTTAACTTAGTCACAATTCGATTTGGTTGTTGCCCAGTTTATGGTTATCACTGTTGTTGGTGGTTATGATCACTATTTTTGGTCCTGTCTGTCGACTGTGTATCACCCAACGATCGAAATATATGGCGAAGTTTGTTGATGCTATTTCATTTTCGACTATAATCATAATTGTCTTTCCATATTGACATTTGATTAACACAATCTGAATCTTATACAGTCGTAACAAATCGATTATGATTGAGTTGAATTAAATTGTATATGATTCGATGTCATTCACTGCTTACTTTCGTTTGGATATGAAAAAGTTTGGTTATCATTTGATCCGATTTCATAGCAGCTAAAACAGAGCATTCTTATCCTGTTTTGATTGCATCTCTTTCGATTTTGTTTAATTCGAATGATAAATTTGCTTGAGCCATTGGTAATTCGATTTTAATGTTTATTAAAAGAAAATTAAATTGGATTGTTTTAAAAAAATATTTCATTTGATTGCTATCTGATTTTATATGTTGTTTTAGACTAGCTACAGAATCAGATGATTCTGTAGCTAAGTCTGTAGGATCAATTTTTTAGTGTTTTGTTATTGAAATATCTTTCTAATTTGATATTTGTGTTCTATTGCAGGTAAATTCGAAATTGCAATTGAGTTTATGAGTAGTTAGGGGATATCTCAAAGATTTTAATGGCATTTTGATTTCCTAGTTTAGTCGATTTTGGGATTTTTCCCTGATTATGTAAAACATTTTGACATTATCCACAGGGAGGTTTTACCCTGTGGAGAAACTTATATATACTTATGATTTTTGTAATAATGTTCATCCTCATTCATGGGAGAACAAGGATATGAAGTTATAATACAGACTGAAGCAGAATTTGGTGTTTTGTCACAGCTTTAGCTTCTCAATATATCAATATCTCTGTTTCATGTTGTGTATATCAATTTGTCTATGATTTATGACTACTTTAGCTATCTGGATCATGTTCAAATGATATAATTTTAATCACTGTAATTCATATATGGTTTCTTCCAATTGTATAAAAGACATAACAATTGTTAATTCAGTTTGTGAATGACAGGTTTATCTTCTTCATTGAATGAATTATAAAATATAAGTTTCTTGCATAACAGGTTTCCCTTATTGCAGAGATTTATAATCGTAAGATTGTTATAATCTTTTATGTCTTGTTTGTCTTGTTAACAATTCAAAGAGCAGCACAACCTATCGTTTACGAGAAGCTTATGGATTAATCCGGTGCGAGTTTCCTTCCTCCGACCAGCTTCGAAGTCATCACACACAGGGCAAACTTGGAGTGCTTCCAGGTCAGTTTTTCATTTATATGTTTAATATATTAGATTGTTTAATTTTAGTAAATGTTATTTCTTATTTATAAAAAATCAACAAAAAAATATCTCGCTGTCTTAGGGTAGGAATCAAATGAGTTTTACAGGTTTTATTCAAATCTGACAGTTGTGTATATTGTATATTTGTGAATAAGTTGTAATTCAATAAGTAGTTAGGCAACTAATTATTAGAGTTAGTGTAATAGTAATTTGTATATAGAATAGTTAGTGTAGTTTATATTTAGTTTTAGTTTAATTAGTAGTTTGTTTTAATTAGATTAGTGTATTAGTTTGTTTTTATTTATTGTTAGTTAGTTTAGTTTCTTGTTTTTAGTTTTAGTTAGTTAGTTTTATTTAGTTTTAGTTTGTTTTATTAGTTTTAGATAGATTAGTTAGTTTAGATTAGTTTCTTTTCTTTGGTTTTCTTAAAAGACCTTAGAGCGGCCAACGGAGCCGTTAAACCCGTCAGGGTGGTTCATTCCAAACGGATTGGGTTATTAGACAACCCCAGACCGGTTCCACTCTCTCAATTGACGGACGGACTGTTTCGCCCGTCAACAAATGGCGCTAGAGGGAGGGCCTGAACTTAATTAATGGCACAAGGCGGTCGCAAGACTCCTCCACCACCTAATCGCACACCTATAGTGACTAGAAGCCATTCAAAAGATAATATCCCCCCTCAACAGCAACTACTTCAACCGAAGATACACAGATCACAGTTGAGCCAACAACCCCTAATCCTACAGGTGGTGATATCCAAGAGATCGTTCATCAATCTCTTATCAAGACACATAGTGTCTTAGCCAGTCTTAGGCAACCAAACCGCCTATGGGGTCAACCTTTAGACTTCTCTGATATCAGAGAACAGTTAGGTGATATAGACCTCATTGTGAATCCTACAGATCCAAACACAAACCCTGCTGCAGGAGGATCTGGGATACCTCCTTCACCACCTCCCTCATCTCCTTCCTCTTCTGGAGGAGATTCCTCTTCTAACGAAGGCAATCCACCTTCTCAGCCTCCTACACCCACTACCCCAATGGAAAATCAGAACAACCCCGCTAGACCCTGGTTGGACCAGGATGTTGTAGCTATACCTGGAGCCCAACACCCTTTACCTAAGCACCCGGAGAAATGGCTTCCTAAGTTTGATCCCGATTTAAAACAGATAGCGGAAGACCATATCAAAAAATTTATGTTAGCCATCAGACTCCGTAACGTTGAACATGAAGACGTTGTTTGCAGGTTGTTCCCTTACACTTTTGAGGGTAACGCATCCACTTGGTACTTTGCACAACAACCTCATACAATAGTGTCTTGGGAAAAGTTTGAGTCTTGTTTTTTAGAAAAATTTGGAGATGGTAAACCTCTAGAAGTCTTAGTCATGGACCTTTCGAGCTTAAAAATAAACCCGAAAGAAAAAGTCAAAGATTTTAATCAAAGATTTCTAACGCTTAAAAATCGAATCCCTGCAGACTCTATGTCTGCTGAAAGTCTTGTAATAGCTTACTACACTAAAGCTCTACATCAAAGTATAGCTATTTGGGTTAAAATATCTAAAAAGGCCACGTTGTTAGAAGCTTTTGAAGAGGCTACTCAGATTGAAAAAGATATACTTAGTCTTAAGGACTCTTCCAGCAACGAAACTGAGACTGCTTCCTCTTCCAAAAAGAAGATTGAAATTCTCCCCAGACCTACACAGAACAAAACACAACCTGAAAACTCTGATTTGGAAAATTTAACCAAATTTGTACAAAAATTGTCTAATCAAGTTATAGATTTAAAAAGGTCGACAGAAGAAGCCTCCTCGAGTAAAGGACCCTACAAACCTCCTTTCCGAAAGCCTTTTCCCAACCGGCCTAATCCAAACCCTGATGGCTTGAACCTAGAAAGTTTGCGATATGCTCTCTAGTCAATTCTAGGAGCCCAAGATGACTTGATACCTTCTGAAATCCCTCAAGAGGAAGTCGAGCAGGAAACAACTCAAGAAGAAGAGTCTTCTCCAAACATCTTTGGACACTTCTTGGACAGCATCTTCCAAGCTAACTTCGAGATTGTTCACCCTTACAACACTAGGAGTAAGACAACCAACCAACCTCCTACCAAGAACACTATAACTTCACCTCCAAAGCAATCTAAATCAGCAGAAACTAAACAAAGTAATGCTGGCCCTAAATTAGATTATGATGTTGTTGAAGATCTTAAAAAATTACGGGCTAACATTTCTATTTATGAATTGTTGAAATTTCCATTTTTGTTACAGAAGATGTTGCAAAATATTTCAGATAATGGCAAGAATGGTAATTCAAATGGTAACAAGGGTGGGAAAAGAAAAGTTCCATAGAAGACTTCCACAAAGAATAATCCCGATCCTCAAGATAAAGGAAGCCTTCCTGTAACACCTGTAAATAATGTAAAAAATTCAGATAAGGTAGTCTTAGAAAATGCGAGTAAGAAACCACAAGCTACTACTCTAAATACTCGCAAAAATGTACCTCCTTTTCTTTTAAATTTCGAAATCTTCAACAAAAATGTGCATAATTGTATGGTTGACTCGAGGGCGTCATCAAATGTGATGCCTTGGTCAGTCTGCCAAAAGATTAACGCTGAAGTAGAACCATCTTCTTTGAAAATCATACAACTTGATTGAACAGATGTAAAAATTATAGGCGAACTAAAAAATGTATTGATTAGATTATCGTCTAACCCAAAAGTTCATCAGGTTATTGATATAATTGTGGTGGATATTCCAGAAGTGTATGGCATGTTTTTGAGCAGGGACTGGTCGGAGCATCTACATGGTTACTTCGCAACGGACTGGTCTCACTTATGGCTTCCAGAGAACGGTAAGCCCAACAAGATCAGAGTGAATCATGAACGTTACCTTAAGTTCATGGTCATAGACCTGAATGACCCTAATGAACCATACATGCCCCCTGCTGATTCACCCGAAGCCCAAGGGATGGACACCTTCTTCGGAAATTTCATGGCTGAAGTTTCACCTATAAAAAACCCAAAACAACAGTCTGAGATCATAGCATATGTGCAACCAACAGCTTCTATGCAACAGTCCCATGAACCTGATGGAAATCAAATTTGGTCTCTATATTTTGACGGTTCCAAGTCTAAAGAAGGAGCTGGTGTCGGTTGTATCATCATCGATCTGGCAGGTAACAAAACATTATTGGCTTGTAGATTAGAATTTGAATGCACTAACAATACTGCAGAATATGAGGCTTTATTGCAAGGTCTCAGAAAATCCTTAGACATGCACATTCAAAATCTGGTTGTATTCGGCGACTCTGAGATAGTGGTTAGGCAGGTAAGGGATTCTATACACTGTCTTACCCCGCATCTCAAATGTTACTAATATGAGGTATGGAGTTTGATGAACAAATTTTCCGCTTTTAATATAAACTCCATTCCTAGATTAAATAATGCTGAAGCAGATCTACTAGCTAATGTTGCCTCTAAACTTCTTCCTACAGAAGGCTTATCCCCAAACGCATTCTCCATGGAGCTATTGTTTCGACCATCTGTTCCTGACAATATCACAAACTGGAGAGTATTTGACGATGATCAGCAGATCATTAACTTTCTTCACATGGAAGAAACCTTTCAAGGAGCAGTGATAGATGAACAGACGCACGACGACAATTTGCACGACTTTACGGTAATACCTAACCCGAAATCTCCTGAAGCTCTATCGGACATGGTAAACTTCATACCCAAATCTGTTGTTAGACTAGAAAAGTTTTATGATTTTGAAGATAAATTTAAAAAGACGGTCAATTGCAAAACCAACAGTTCCTCATTGTCTTATGAAAAAGTCAATCTAGGAACTAGTGAAAATCCTCAGTGTATCAACTTAGGCTTGGGATGTTCTAGACAAGAAAAAGCTGCTTTTATTAAATTATTTATAGAATTCAAGGATGTCTTTGCATGGACTTATGATGATCTTAAAACATTCGATCCTAATATTATATAGCATGTCATCCCGATGAAGCCCCAAACCTTGCCTTTCCAACAGAAACTGAGGAAAATGCACCCTAAATTAGAACCGACCGTACAAAAAGAATTGAATAAACTCCTAAGTGCTAAAATAATTTTTCCTGTTAGACACACTCAGTGGGTATCCAACCTCGTCCCAGTGCGGAAGAAAAATGGGGAAATTCGACTTTGTGTCGATTTCCGGAACCTCAACAAAGCGTCTGACAAAGATAACTATCCTGTCCCTCCCATGGAACAGATCTTGCAACAAGTATCTGGTTCCGAGAGGCTGTCCTTATTGGATGGTTTCTCTAGATACAACCAAGTCTTGATGTCTCCACCAGACCAACTAAAAACTACCTTCCGTACCCCGTGGGGCACTTATGCTTATCGCAAAATGCCCTTTGGATTGATTAATGCTGGTGCTACCTTTCAGAGAGCAATGGACATTGCTTTTAGAGGCTTAATCAATCACTCCGTAGTAGTCTACTTAGATGATGTGACCGTTTATTCGAAAAACAAAGACGATTATCTAGCTCACTTGCGAGCCGTTCTGCTACGATGTCGTAAATACGGCATCTCCCTGAACCCCAAGAAGTCCATCTTTGTAGTAGAACAGGGTAAACTACTAGGATTCATTGTGTCTAGTGATGGAATGATTATTGACCCCGAGAGGACGCAAGTTATCGCTAAACTTCCCCCACCTACCTCCAGGAAATCCATGCAGTCTTTCCTAGGCTAGATTAATTTCGTGAGAAGATTTGTCCCCAGTTTCTCCAAAATGGTCAGGCCTCTCCAGAACCTGATTAAGAAAGACACCCAATATCACTGGGGACCCACAAAAAACCAAGTTTTCAACGATATAAAGAAGGCCATAATAGACGCTCCGTTTCTCATGAGCCCTGATTTCTCTCAAGATTTTACACTTTATACTTTTGCCTCTAATCGTTCCTATGCCGTGGTCCTAACTCAGAAGAACTCCAAGAATAACCAAGTACCCATCGCCTTTATGAGCTCTGCTTTCAAAGGTGTTGAACTTAACTATCCAGCGGTTGATTGACAAGCCTACGCTATTTTCAAAGCAGTTAAGCATTTCCAGTCCTATCTTCTGAAGTCAAGGACGAAGGTCGTTGTTCCCTACCCTGCTGTTAGGAACCTATTAGTGCAAAAGGAGTTAGGAGAGAAAAGAGCCAACTGGGTCACCTCCTTGCAGGAGTATGACTTAGAGATCACCCCAGCACAGATCGTGAGAGGCCAAGGGTTGTGTAAGTTGGTAGTTGATTCAGAAAATGAACAGCAAGAAGATAGTGAAACGTCAAACCTAGAACAACGCGATCAGAGTCTGATTTGTTGCGCACAACGCCTCGAAAGTCCTTAGTACGATGATATTAGATTTTGTCTTGAACATGGATCAGCACCCCGTCACCTTGACCCTGCCAAAAGAAGAGCATTGAGACTAAAGTCCGCCTCCTTTCATCTAATTAACGGTATACTGTTTCGTCAGAATTTTGACGGCATACTGATGCGTTGTCTCGAAAAGGACGAAGCAGAGAAAGTCTTGCTTGAGTTGCATGCAAGAGAAGCTGGTGGTCACTTCGGTGGTGACACCACTGCCCATAAGGTTTTAAGAGCTGGTTACTACTGGCCCATGCTTTTTAGAGATGCCCATGCCTTGTGTCGTAAATGTGTCATTTGTCAAAAAGCATCAGGGTGGTTGCAAAAACCAGCCTTCCCCTTGCAACCCGTTTCAGTCGATTCTCCTTTCCAGCAATGGGGCCTTGATATCATTGGTCCTATTAACCCTCCATCCTCACAACAACACAAGTATATTGTGACAGCCACTGATTACTTTACTCGATGGTCTGAAGCCGCCGCTCTAAAAACGGTTAACACAAGTCAGGTGATTGCCTTTCTGAACTCAAATATCATCACTCGTTTCAGTATCCCTGATTGTCTAGTCTTTGATAACGCTTCATACTTTTCTTCTCTTGAGATGAGCGAATTTTCTTTGGAGAAATGAATAAAGCTTAAGTATTCTGCTAGTTACTATCCCCAGGGCAACGGCTTAGCAGAATCAACGAACAAGAACTTGATCAAGATTATCAAGAGAACTGTAGCTGAAAATCACAAGAACTGGCACAATGCACTGCTTAATGCACTGTGGGCTGATAGGGTAACACCCAAAGCCGCTATAGGTAACTCTCCCTTTTTCCTTGTTTATGGCAGAGAAGCCATTCTGCCACCTCACATTCTTCTTCCTTCGCTTCAATTGTCACAAAAAGTTCAAGAAGAAGATTGTCCCCCTTTGGAAAGCCGTATTAACGCTTTGATGAAGTTAGAAGAAGTAAGAACCCA
>ML782857.1:91276-134223 GCA_009831015.1 Picea engelmannii | reverse complement strand
GGATATGAAGTTATAATACAGACTGAAGCAGAATTTGGTGTTTTGTCACAGCTTTAGCTTCTCAATATATCAATATCTCTGTTTCATGTTGTGTATATCAATTTGTCTATGATTTATGACTACTTTAGCTATCTGGATCATGTGCAAATGATATAATTTTAATCACTGTAATTCATATCTGGTTTCTTCCAATTGTTAATTCAGTTTTTGAATGACAGGTTTATCTTCTTCATTGAATGAATTATAAAATATAAGTTTCTTGCATAACATGTTTCCCTTATTGCAGAGATTTATAATCGTAAGATTGTTATAATCTTTTATGTCTTGTTTGTCCTGTTAACAATTCAAAGAGCAGCACAACCTATCGTTTACGAGAAGCTTATGGATTAATCCGGTGCGAGTTTCCTTCCTCCGACCAGCTTCGAAGTCATCACACACAGGGCAAACTTGGAGCGCTTCCAGGTCAGTTTTTCATTTATATGTTTAATATATTAGATTGTTTAATTTCAGTAAATGTTATTTCTTATTTATAAAAAATCAACAAAAACATATCTCGTTGTCTTAGGGCAGGAATCAAATGAGTTTTACAGGTTTTATTCAAATCTGGCAGTTGTGTATATTGTATATTTGTGAATAAGTTGTAATTCAATAAGTAGTTAGGCAACTAATTATTAGAGTTAGTGTAATAGTAATTTGTATATAGAATAGTTAGTGTAGTTTATATTTAGTTTTAGTTTAATTAGTAGTTTGTTTTAATTAGATTAGTGTATTAGTTTGTTTTTATTTGTTGTTAGTTAGTTTAGTTTCTTGTTTTTAGTTTTAGTTAGTTAGTTTTATTTAGTTTTAGTTTGTTTTATTAGTTTTAGATAGATTAGTTAGTTTAGATTAGTTTCTTTTCTTTGGTTTTCTTAAAAGACCTTAGAGTGGCCAACGGAGCCGTTAAACCCATCAAGGTGGTTCATTCCAAATGGCTTGGGTTATTAGACAACCCCGGACCGGTTCCACTCTCTCAGTTGACGGACGGTCAGTTTCGCCCGTCAACAGACCAGTATATATGATGGACCAAAATGCGGCAAGAGAGGGGCCAAGAAGTTCTGGAGTTCACCAATACCTTCCATACCTTGTGCACCAATGTCGGTATCAAAGACTCCGAACGACATTTGGTTCTGAAATACCGTGGGGCTCTACACAGATACATCCAAACTGAAATTGATTTTCTAGACATTGCATCACTCGATGCTGCTTATAGATATGTTGTTAAAATCGAGAAAAAATTTAAGCACCAGAACAAATGGGAGTTTGGGTTTGCGAATCTGCAGCAACCAAAGTATGATAAGGATGAACCTAACAAACAATCTCCTGAAAACCAGTCTAAGCAACATGAAAAGAAGGGTCATGAGAAGATGAAGAAGGACACCGTAAAATGATGTGATTTCCAGAAAATCCCCTAGCACAACACCGATGAATGTCCCTCAAAACAGTCATTGGTGGCCAAAATAAAAGACAAGGAGTCGAACCCTGATTCAGAAAATATTGACAAAAGACAGATCATCAACGTAGACCCCACTATTATTTTTGCGACCACATCAATTCAAACAGAAGAACCAATAGATCCCGAAGAGGGGGAGAGCCTTTTTCATTCACAGATGTGGGGGAAAGGGACCCCACTGTATTTATTGTTGATATTAGAACCCATAAGAACCTCATCTCAACAAAGGTCATCAAACAGTTGGGATTGTCAACACCACACCCACAACTATACAACATCGGGTGGCTTTGTCGGGGACGAGATCTATGTGTCAGCCAGCAGTGTCTATTGGCATATGGCATCCAACCCTTCAAGAATGAGGTATTATGTGATGTTTCCTTGCTATATGTTTGTGATGTTCTCTTGGGCCAGCCATATATGTGGAAGAGCCATGGTATCTATGAGTCTCGACCTTGTAGTGTCATTGTTACTCTGGGGAGTCATCTCTATAGGATACCAGAGGTGATTCTGAATATTGTCCCACCTAAACAGTGCCGCAAGGTAGTATCTCATACTACAAAATTTAGCTTCTTCACAATCTGTTCAAAAGGTGAACAAAAGGATACTGCAACCACTACAACCTTGACCCAAACACCTTCTATCCAATAAAAGCGGGTCGAAAAGATTGCAGGAAGGCACAAATATTCCTTCTACACATAGACATATCATGTAGCTAGACTGGTTAAAAAGGTCCAACCCTTCTAGCCACAGGTTCGTGAAAACCTTCAAAAATCTGAGCAATGCAACTTCTCCAATAAGGCAAGCAGCTCATCAAGATGCAGATTCAACAAACCCTTTTCCCTCTCCCCTAGGCACTCAACACAATGGATACCATTGCTTCCTAATGAGGGAGGATTGATCCAGGTGGATATCGGTGGCCACCCACCTTTTCTAACTCTCTCAAAACAATTTTCTGGCAATTTTGGCAATTTACTATTTTTAGCAGTTTTTAACTTCTGAGGCCATTTTGAGGGCCTAAATGAAGGTTTTTTTGGATAGATATTCTAAATGATAGAATAAGGCTCTAATATATCTCCAAAAATGAATCTCCTCGATGATACCTTTCCAACGAGCTATCGTGCACCCCAAACAGAGATCGTATGCCAAAGTTACGCCCTCGAGAAGTTGATACACCAAACTACCCAAAATGGGGTCCACAAAACGGTTGGATTTTCATATTTCGGGATTAGGGTTTTGGATTTTCTTTATGATAAAAAGTCCTTTGGAGCCTCATTGTAAAATCATCTTTTCATGTATGCGAGTAGCCGTCACATCTCTTCTCAGAGATAAGTTTCCACCATTCTAGCGAGTCTTTCACTCTGTACTTTATAGTCTTTGTACATTTTCGCTCATTAATAGAAAATTGTGTATTAGTGTATATATGTGTTTATGGTTGCATCTATGATACATTTCTGTTATAATATTGGATATCTAAGATATCTATGTACATTTCTTTATTATAACTCCACTCTCATTTCGTGCCGAAAATAATACGGATCAACATAATTCACCATCATTGTCAGTCCTCAACACTTTAATTATCTTCTCTGTCTGGTTTTCCACAAGAGATTTAAACTCCTTAAATCTCTCAAAAACCTGTGATTTCTTTCTCAATAAATAGATCCATGTCTTTCTGGAAGAATCATCTATGAAGGAGACATAATATAGGGATCCACCAAATGAAGGCACTGTAACCGGGCCAAACACATCACTATGCACCAATTCTAAAATCTCATTTTCCCTTGTTGCTCTAGATGGGAACCTCACCCGAATTTGTTTTCCATGTATGCAATGTTCACAAAAGTGGACTTCTAAACCACATTCATGAAAACCTTCGACCATACCTTTGCTTTGCATAGCTCGAAGTCATTTTTCTCCAATGTGTCCCATCCTCGCATGCCATAAATTGGTCAGGTAGATTTCATCATGTCTTGTCGAGTCACTTTGAACCGACTTGGTGTGAGTTGAGTCGAGTTGTATCGTCATCGAGTCGAGTTGTAATCAAGTCTATTTCAGGAGCAACGATGTTGTTTCATCCAATCGAGTCAAAATTCCCTAACAACTTGTACATGGTACCAATTTCAACTCCTTTCATTAAGACTATTGCACCTCTGACCATCTTACACAAATCCTTCTAAAACAGAGTATGCACACCTGCATTACTTATCTTGTTGACATATATCAGGTTTCTTTCCAAACCAGCAATGTGTAGAACACTTGGAGGGGTTCTTTTCCGGATGAGTGGTATCAAAGCAAGCTGCTCTTGATCGTTTTTTTTTTTTCAGTGCATTTCCCCGACAAGGTTCGAGTATAACAAGTTGGGTCACGAGATTGTCTCTCTTGAATAAAATCACTCTTGCACGCCCAAGAAACCCTCCATGGTGGAAGAAAATAAAAATGACGGACCAGACGATTTTATCAATCTGTTGCTTGAGCAAGCTCTCATGTGACAGAGGGACGAAATGATGGAGATTTTTTTCCACATCCTTCAATGCCTTCCAATAGCAACAACCACATATTCATAAAACAACCACTTTGGAAGCACCTATCCTTTTAAGGTAGAGGTTAATTTTGATATTCCCGTATTTGAAGGTTAGATAGATGCAGATGCCCTAGACAAATGGTTAAATCTGCTAGAAGGTTATTTCTCTATTCACCATTTTTCCAACAAGGAAAAGATCACCTTCACACTCCTTAAAGATCTCCCCCATCTCAAACATTGGTGGGAAACTTACTGGGAGAAAATTTCCACAAAAGAGTCTAGAATATATGGGGTCGATCCCACTTGGGATTTTTTTGTGGACATGGTAAAGGAACAATATTACCCTGTTGGAAACTATGAGAACCAGTATATGATATGGACCACACTGCAGCAAGAGAGGGGCCAATTAGTTTCAGAGTTCATCAATACCTTCCATACCTTGCGCACCAAGCTGGGTATCAAAGACTCTGAATGACATTTTTTTCTGAAATACCATGGGGCTCTACACATATACATCCAAACTGAAATGGATTTTCTGGACATCTCATCACTCGGTGTTGCTTATCGATATCTTGTTAAAATCGAGGAGAAATTTAAGCATCAGAATAAACGAGAGTTTGTGTCTGCAAATCCACAAGAACCAAAGTATGATAAAGACAACTCTAACAAATAGTCTCCTGAAAACCAGTCCAAGCCACATGAAAAGAAGGGTCACGGGAAGATGAAGAAGGACACTGAAAATTGGTGCCATTTCCACAAAATCCCCTGGAACAACACCGATGAATGTCACTCAAAACATTCATTGGTGGCCAAAATCAAATACAAGAAGTCGAGCCTTGATTTTGAATCTGATTCAAAAACTATTTACATAAGACAGATCATCGGCGTAGACCCCACTGCTATTTTCGCAACTGTGGTAATTCAACCAAAAGAAACAACATATCTTGAAGAGGGGGAGCGCCTTTTTCATTCACAGATGTGCGTGAAGGGGACCCCGCTGCATTTTATTGTTGATAGCAAAAGCTAGAAGAACCTCATCTCAGCAGAGGTCGTCAAACAGTTGGGATTGTCGACAAAACTACACCCACATCCATACAACATCGGGTGGCTTCACCAGAGACAAGATCTCCATGTCAGCCAACAGTGTCGATTGTCATATGACATCCATCCCTTCAAGGATGAGGTATTATGTGATGTTTCCCCGCTGGATGTCTGTGATGTTTTCTTGGGCCAACCATATATGTGGAAAATCCATGCTATATATGAGTCTTGACCCCGTAGTGTCATTTCTACTCTGGGGGGTCATCTCTACAGGATACCAGAGGTGGTTCCGACTACTGTCTCATCTAAAAAATGTTGCAAGGTAGTATCTCATACTACAAAATTTAGCTTCTTCACAATCTGTTCAAAAGATGAACAGAAGGATACTGCAACCACTACAGCCTTGGCCCAAGCACCTTCTATCCAACATAAGCAGGTCAACAAGACTGCAGTAAAGTGCAAATATTCCTTATGTACATAGACATCTCATGTAGCAAGACTGGTTAAAAAGGTCCAACCCTTCAAGCCACAAGTTCGTGAAAACCTTCAAAAAACTAAGCAACGCAACTTCTCTAAGAAGGCAAGTAGCTCATCAAGATGCAGATTCATCAAACTCTTTTCCCTCTCCCCTAGGCACTCAATGCAATGGATACCATTGCTTCCTAAGGAGGGAATATTGATCTAGGTGGATATCCATCACCACCCACCTTTTCCAACTCTCTCAAAATAGTTTTCTGGCAATTTTGGAAATTTACTATTTTTAGTAGTTTATAACTTCTGGGGCCATTTTGAAGACATAAATGAAGGTTTTTTGGGATAGAACTTATCAATGATCCACAAAGGCTCTAATTTAACTCCCAAAATGAATCTCCTCAAAGATACCTTTACAACAAGATATCGTGTGCCCCAAACAGAGATCATATGCCAAAGTTATGCCCCCGAGAAGTTGATACACCAAACTACCCAAAATGAGGTCCAAAAAACTATTGGCTTTTCATCTTCCAGGGTTAGGGGTTTGTATTTTCTTTATGATAAAAAGGCCTTTGGATCCTCATTGTAAAATCATCTTTTCACAGATGCGAGTATCCATCACATCTCTTCTCAAAGATAAGTTTCCACCATTCTAGCGAGTCTTTCACTCTGTACTATACAGTCTTTGTACATTTTCACTCATTAATAGAAAATTGTGTATTTACTATATATCTTTGTTTATGGTTGCATGTCTAATACATTTCTATTATAATATTGGATATCCAAGATATCTCTATACATTTATTTATTATATCTCCTCTCTCATTTCATGACGAAAATAATCTGGATTAGTGGTATCAGAGCAGGCTGCTCTTGATCATTTTTTTTTAGTGCATGTCCCCGACAAGGTCCAAGTATAGAAAGTTGGCTCTTGAGCTTGTCTCTCTTGAAGACAATCTCTCTCTTATGCCCAAGAAACCCTCCATGGCGAAAGAAAAGAAAAATGATGGAGCATACGATTCTATCAATATGTTGCTTGAGCAAGCTCTCACGCGACAGAGGGACGAAATGATGGAGAATTTTTCCTACATCCTTCAACGCCTGTCGATAGCAACAGGTGCATCTTCGTCAAACAACCACTTTGGAACCACCTCTTCTTTCAACGTACATGTTAATTTTGATATTCTCATATTTGAAGGTCAGATAGATGTGGATGCCCTAGACAAATGGTTAAATCTACTAGAAGGTTATTTCTCTATTCACCATTTTTCCGATAAGGAAAAGATCACCTTCGCACTCCTTAAAGCTCTCCCCCATGTCAAACATTGGTGGGAAACTTACTAGGAGCAAATTTCCACAGAAGAGTCTAGAATATATGGGTTCGATCCCACTTGGGATTTTTTTGTGGACGCGGTAAAGGAACAATATTACCCTTTTGGCAATTATGAGGACCAGTATATGAGATGGACCACACTGCGGCAAGAGAGGGGCCAAGAAATTTCAGAGTTCAGCAATACCTTCCATACCTTGCAGACCAAGCTGGGTATCAAAGACTCCAAATGACATTTGGTTCTGAAATACCGTGGGGCTCTACATAGATACATCCAAAATGAAATGGATTTTCTGGACATCTCATCACTCGATGTTGCTTATCAATATGCTGTTAAAATCGAGAAGACATTTAAGCACCAGAACAAACAGGAGTTGGGATCTACAAATTCGCAACAACCAAAGTATTATAAATACTACCCTAACAAAAAGTCTTATGAAAACCAGTCCAAGCCACATGAAAATAAAGGTCACGGGAAGACGAAGAAGGAAACTGAAAAATAGTGTGATTTCCACAAAATCCCCTGGCACAACACTGATGAATGTCACTCAAAACAGTCATTGGTGGCCGAAATCAAAGACAAGGAGCTGAACCCTGATTCAGAATCTGATTAGAAAAATATTAACATAAGACATATCATCGACGCAGACCCTAATGCTATTGTCATGACCACAACAATTCAACCAGAAGAACCAACAAATGCTAAAGAGGGGGGGTGCCTTTTTCATTCAAAAATGTGGGTGAAGGGGACCCCATTGAATTTTATTGTTGATAGAGGAAGCCAGAAGAACCTCATCACAACAGAGGTCATCAAACAGTTGGGATTGTCAAAAAAACCACACCCATAACCATACAACATTGGGTGGATTTGTCAGGGATGAGATCTCTATGTCAGCCAACAGTTCTGATTGTCATACGACATCCAACCCTTCAAGGATGAGGTATTATGTGATGTTTCCCTACTGGATGTCTATGATGTTCTCTTGTGCCAACCATATATGTGGAAGCGCCATACTATATATGAGTCTCGACCACATAGTGTCATTGTTACTCTGGGGGGTTAGCTCTACAGGATACCAGAGGTGGTTTCGACTACTCTACCACATAAACAGTGCTGCAAGGTAGTATCTCATACTACAAAATTTAGCTTCTTCACAATCTGTTCAAAAGGTGAACAAAAGGATACTGCAACCACTACAACCTTGGCCCAAGCACCTTCTATCCAACATATGCAAGTCGATAATATTGCAGGAAAGCGCAAATATTTCTTCTGCACACATATATCTCATGTAGCCATACTAGTTAAAAAGGTCCAACCCTTCTAGCCATAGGTTCGTGAAAACCTTCAAAAAGCTAAGCAACACAATTTCTCCAAAAAGGCAAGTAGCTCATCAAGATGCAGATTCAACAAACTATTTTCCCTCTCCTTTGGGCACTCAACACAATGGATACCATTTCTTCCTAAGGAGGGAGGATTGATCCAGGTGGATATCAGTGGCAACCCACCTTTTCCAACTCTCTCAAAACAATTTTCTAGCAATTTTGGGAATTTACTATTTTTAGCAGTTTTTAACTTCCGAGGCCATTTTGAGGGCCTAAATGAAGGTTTTTCGGGATTGATATTCTGAATGATATATTAAGGCTCTAATTGTTCCCCCAAAATTAATCTCCTCTATGATACCTTTCCAACGAGCTATTGTGCGCCCCAAACGAAGATCGCATGCCAAAGTTACGCCCCCGAGAAGTTGATACACCAAACAACCCAAAATGGGGTCCACAAAACTGTTGGCTTTTCATCTTCCGTGGATAGGGATTTGGATTTTCTTTATGATAAATAGGTCTTTGGAGCCTCATTGTAAAATCATATTTTCAAGGATAGGAGTAGCTGTCACATCTCTTCTTAGAGATAAGCTGCCACCATTCTAGCGAGTCTTTCACTCTGTACTTTACAGTCTTTGTACATTTTCTCTCATTAATAGAAAATTGTGTATTACTGTATATCTGTGTTTATGGTTGCATCTCTGATACATTTATGTTATAATATTGGATATCCAATATATCTTTGTACATTTATTTATTATATCTTCGCTCTCATTTCGTGACGAAAATAATCTGGATCAGTGATATAAGAGCAGGCTGCTCTTGATCTTCTTTTTTTTTAGTGCATGTCCCCAAAAATGTCTGAGTATAGCAAGTTGGGTCTCAAGCTTGTCTCTCTTGAAGACAATCTCTCTCGCATGCTCAAGAAACCCTCCATGGAGAAAGAAAAGAAAAATGACAGAGCAAACGATTCTATCAATATGTTGCTTGAGCAATCTCTCACGCAATAGAGGGACGAAATGATGG
The DNA here is from genome assembly GCA_009831015.1 of Picea engelmannii. Lineage (NCBI taxonomy): Eukaryota > Viridiplantae > Streptophyta > Pinopsida > Pinales > Pinaceae > Picea > Picea engelmannii. The sequence goes on along the minus strand of ML782857.1, from coordinate 125,025 downwards.
AGAATTTTTCCCACATACTTCAATGCTTGCCGATAGCAACATGCACATCTTCATCAAACAACCACTTTAGAAGCACATATCCTTTCAAGGTACACGTTAATTTTGATATTCTCGTATTTGAAGGTGAGATAAATGCGGATGCCCTAGACAAATGGTTAAACCTGTTGGAAGGTTATTTCTCTGTTCACCATTTTTTCGACAAGGAAAATATCACCTTCGCACTCCTTAAATCTCTCCCCCATGTCAAACATTGGTGGGAAAATTATTGGGAGAAAAGTTTCACAAATGAGTCTGGAATATATGGGGCCGATCCCACTTGGGATTTTTTTGTGGCCATGGTAAAGGAACAATATTACCCTGTTGGAAACTATGAGGACTAGTATATGAGATGGACCACACTACGACAAGAGAGGGGCCAAGCAGTTTTGGAGTTCACCATCGCCTTCCACACCTTGCGCACCAAACTAGGTTTCAAAGACTCCAAACAACATTTGGTTATGAAATACCGTGGGGCTCTACACAGATACATCTAAACTGAAATGGATTTTCTGGACATCTCATCACTCAGTGTTGCTTATCGATATGTTGTTAATATCGAGTAGAAATTTAAGCACCAGAAAAAACAGGAGTTTGGGCCTGCAAATACACAACAACCAAAGTATGATAAATACAACCCTAACAAATAGTCTCCTGAAAACCAGTCCAAGCCACATGAAAAGAAGAGTCACGGGAAGACGAAGAAGAACATCAGAAAACAGTGTGATTTCCACAAAATCCCCTGGAACAACACCGATCAATGTCGCTCAAAACAATCATTGGTGGACGAAATCAAAGACAAGGATCCAAACCCTGATTCATAATCTGATTAAGAAAATATTGACAGAAGACAGATCATCGACATAGACCCCACTGCAATTGTCACGACCACAACAATTCAACCAAAAGAACCAACAGATTGTGAAGAGGGGGAGCACCTTTTTCGTTCACAGATGTGGGTGAATGAAAAAGGTGCATGTAAAACAGTTGGGATTGTCGAAAAAACCACACCCACAGCCATACAACATCGGGTGTCTTCACCAGGGATGATATCTTCATGTCATCCAACAGTGTCGATTATCATACGGCATCTAGCCCTTCAAGGATGAGGTATTATGTGATGTTTCCTCGCTCGATGTATGTGATGTTCTCTTGGGCCAGCCATATATGTGGAAGCACCATGCTATCTATGAGTTTAGACCCCATAGTGTCATTGTTACTCTAGGGGTTAATCGCTACAGGATACCAGAGGTGGTTCTGACTACTGTCCCACCTAAACAGTGCCGCAAGGTAGTATCTCATACTACAAAATTTAGCTTCTTCACAATCTGTTCAAATGGTGAACAGAAGGATACTGCAACCATTGCAGCCTTGGCCCAAGCATCTTCTATCCAAAAAACGTAGGTTGACAAGACTGCAAGAAAGAGAAAAGATTCCTTCTGCACATAGAAATCTCATGTAGCCAGACTGGTTAAAAATTTCCAACCCTTCAAGCCACAGGTTCGTGAAAACCTTTAAAAAGCTAAGCAGCGCAACTTCGCCAACAAGGCAAGGAGCTCATCAAGATGCAGATTCAACAAACTCTTTTCTCTCTCCTCTGGGCACTCAACGCAATGGAGACCATTGTTTCCTAAGGAGGGAGTATTGATCCAGCTAGATATTGGTGGCCAGCCACCTCTTCCAACTCACTCAAAATAGTTTTCTAGCAATTTTGGCAATTTACTATTTTTAGTTTTTAACTTTCGAGGCCATTTTGAGGGCCTAAATGAAGGTTTTTTTGGATCGAGCTTCTCAATGATAGAATAAGGCTATAATCGAGCCCCCAAAATGAATCTCCTCGACAATACCTTTCCAACAAGATATTGTGCGCCCCAGACGAAGATCGTATGTCAAAGTTACAATCCCGAGAAGTTGATACACCAAACTACCCAAAATGGGGTCCACAAAACTGTTTGTTTTTCATCTTCCGGGGTTAGGGTTTTGGATTTTCTTTATGATTAAAATAACTTTGGAGCCTCATTGTAAAATCATATTTTCACGAATGCGAGTAGCTGTCACATCTCTTCTCAGAGATAAGCTGCCACCATTCTAGCGATTCTTTCACTCTGTATTTTACAGTCTTTTTACATTTTCGCTCATTAATAGAAAATTGTGTATTACTGTATATATGTGTTTATGGTTTCATCTCTGATACATTTCTATTATAATATTGGATATCCAAGATATCTCTGTACATTTATTTATTATATCTTCGCTCTCATTTCATGCTGAAAATAATCTAGATCAGTGGTATCAGAGCAGGTTGCTCTTGATTTTATTTTTTTCTTCAGTGTATGTCCCCAACAAGGTCCAAGTATAGCAAGTTGGGTCTCGAGTTTGTCTCTCTTCAATATAATCTCTCTCTGCATGCCCAGAAAACCCTCCATGGCGGAATAAAAGAAAAACAACAGAGCAGGCGATTCTATCAATCTATTGCTTGAGCAAGCTCTCACGCGACAAAGGGATCAAATGATGGATAATTATTCAAACATCCTTCAACTCCTGTTGATAGCAACATGCACATCTTCATAAAACCACCACTTTGAAAGCACCTCTCCTTTCAAGGTATAGGTTAACTTTGATATTCTCATATTTGAAGGTTAGATAGATGTTGATGCCCTAGACAAATGGTTAAATCTACTATAATGTTATTACTTTTTTCACCATTTTTTCGACAAGGAAAAGATCACCTTCACACTTCTTAAATCTCTCTCCCATGTCAAACATTTGTGGGAAACTTATTGGTAGAAAAGTTCCACAAAAGAGTCTGGAATATATGGGATCGATCCTACTTGGGATTTTTTTGTGGATGCGATAAAGGAACAATATTACCTTGTTGGAAACTATGAGGACCAGTATATGAGATGGACCACACTACGGAAAGAGAGGGGACAAGCAGTTATTTAGTTCACCAATAACTTCCATACCTTGTGCACTAAGCTAGGTATCAAAGACTCCGAACTAAATTTGGTTATGAAATACCATGGGAATATACACAGATACATCCAAAATGAAATGGATTTTCTGGAAATATCATCACTCAGTGTTGCTTATTGATATGTTGTTAAAATTGAGTAGAAATTTAAGCACCAGAACAAACGGGAGTTTGGGTTTGCAAATCCGCAACAACCAAGGTATGATAAATATGGCCCTAACAAACAGTCTCATGAAAACCAGTCCAACCGACATGAAAATAAGGTTCACGGGAAGACAAAGAATGACACTGGAAAATGGTGTGATTTCCACAAAATCCCTTAGCACAACACCGATGAATGTCGCTCAAAACAGTCATTGGTTTCCGAAATCCAAGACAAGGAACCAAACCTTGATTCAAAATATGACTCAGAAAATATTGACATAAGACAGATCATCGACGCAGACCCCACTACTATTGTCACGACTGCAACAATTCAATTAGAAGAACTAAAATACCTTAAAGAAGGGGAGTGATTTTTTCATTCACAGATATGAGTGAAGTTGACCCCGCTGCATTTTATTGTTGATAGCGGAAGCTAGAAGAACCTCATCTTAGCAGAGGTCATCAAACAGATGGGATTGTCGAAAAAACCACACCCACCTCCATACAACATCGGGTGGCTTTGTCAGGGACAAGATATTCATGTCATATAGTAGTGTCGATTGTCATACAGCATGCAACCCTTCAAGGATGAGGTATTATTTGATGTTTCCCCACTGGATGTTTGTGAAGTTCTCTTCGGCCAACCATATATGTGGAAGTGCCATGCTATCTATGAGTCTCGACCCCATAGTGTCATTGTTACTCTGGGGGTCATATCCATAGGATAACAGAGGTGGTTCTGACTACCATCCCACTAAAACAGTGCCACAAGGTAGTATCTCATTCTACAAAATTTAGCTTCTTCACAATCTGTTCAAAAGATGAAAAGAAGGATACTGCAACCACTACAGCCTTGGCCCAAGTACCTTCTATCCAACAGAAGCGGGTCGACAAGACCGCAGGAAAGTGAAAATATTCATTCTCCACAAAGAAATCTCATGTATCTAGACTGGTTAAAAAGGTCCAACCCTTCCAGCCACAGGTTCGTGAAAACCTTCAAAAAGCTAAGCAAGACAACTCCAACAAGGCAAGCAACTCATCAAGATGCATATTCAACAAACTCTTTTCTCTCTCCTCTGAGCACTCAATGCAATGGAGACCATTTCTTCCTAAGGAGGGAGGATTGATATAGGTGGATATCGGTGGCCACCCACCTTTTCCAACTCTCTCAAAACAGTTTTCTAGCAATTTTGGCAATTTACTATTTTTAGCAATTTTTAACTTTCGGGGCCATTTTAAGGGCCTAAATGAAGTTTTTTCGGGATATAGCTTCCCAATCATAAACAAAATCTCTAATTGAGCCTCCAAAATGAATCTCCTTGATGATACATTTCCAACGAGCTATCGTGCACCCCCAACGGAGATCGTATGCCAAAGTTACACCTCCGAGAAGTTGATACAGCAAACTACCCAAAATGGGGTCCACAAAGCTGTTGGATTTTCATTTTCTGGGGTTAGGATTTTGGATTTTCTTTATGATAAAAAGGAATTTGGAGCCTCATTGTAAAATCATATTTTCACGGATGCGAGTAGCCGTTACATCTCTTCTCAGAGATAAGCTTCCATTAATCTAGCGAGTCTTTCATTCTGTACTTTACAGTGTTTGTACATTTTCGCTCATTAATAGAAAATTGTGTATTACAATATATCTATGTTTATGGTTTCATATATGATACAGTTTTATTATAATATTGTATATCCAAGATATCTCTGTACATTTCTTTATTATATATCCGCTCTCATTTCGTGCTAAAAATAATCTAGATCAGTGGTATCAGAGCAGGCTGCTCTTGATCATTTTTTTTTTCAGTGCATGTCCCCGACAAGGTCCGAGTATAGCAAGTTGGGTCTCGAGCTTGTATCTCTTGAAGACCATCTCTCTCACACACCCAAGAAACCCTCCATGGTGGAAGAAAAGAAAAATGGCGGAGCAGACGAGTCTATCAATATGTTGCTTGAGCAAGCTCTCACGCGACAGAGGAACGAAATGATGGAGAAATTTTCCCACATCCTTCAATGCGTGTTGATAGCAACAGATGCATATTCATCAAACAACCACTTTGGAAGCACCTCTCCTTTCAAGGTACAAGTTAATTTTTATATTCTCATATTTGAAGGTCAGATAGATGCAGATGCCCTAGACAAATGGTTAAATCTCCTAGAAGGTTATTTCTCTCTTCACCATTTTTTCGACAAGGAAACAATCACCTTCACTCCTTAAAGCTCTCCCCCATGTCAAACATTGGTGGGAAACTTACAATGACAAAACTTCCACAGAAGAGTCTTGCATATATGGGGTTGATCCCACTTAGGATTTTTTTGTGGATGCGGTAAAGGAACAATATTACCATGTTGGGAACTATGAGGACCAATATATCAGATGGACCACACTGCAGCAAGAGAGGAGCCAAGAAAATTTGGAGTTCACCAATACCTTCCATACCTTGCGCACCAAGATGGGTACCAAAGAATCCGAACAACATTTGGTTCTTAAATACTGTGGGGCTCTACACAGATACATCCAAAATTAAATGGATTTTCTGGACATCTCATCACTCGATGTTGCTTATCGATATGTTGTTAAAAAAAAGAATATATTTAAGCACCAGAACAAATGGGAGTTTAGGTCTGCAAATCCGCAACAACCAAAGTATGATAAAGACGACCCTAACAAACAGTCTCCTAAAAACCAGTCCAAGCCACATGAAAAGAAGGGTCACAGGAAGACAAAGAAGGGCATCGGAAAATGATGTGATTTCCATAAAAGCCCCTGGGACAAAACTGATGAATTTCGCTCAAAACAGTCATTGGTGGCCGAATTCAAAGACAAGGATCCAAACCCTGACTCAGAATGATTCAGAAAATATTGACAGAAGACAGATCATCGATGCAGACCCCACTTCTTTTGTCGCGATCGTAGCAATTCAACTAGAAGAACCAACAGATCCTGAAGAGGGGGAGTGCATTTTTCATTCGTATATGTGGGTGAAGGGGACGTTGCTGCATTTTACTGTTGATAGTGGAAGCCATAAGAACTTCATCCTAGCAGAGGTCGTCAAACAGTTGGGATTGTCAACAAAACCACACCCACAACTATACAACATCGGGTGGCTTCGCCAGGGACGAGATCTCTATGTCATCCACCAGTGTCGATTGTCATATGACATCTAGCCCTTCAAGGATGAGGTATTATGTGATATTTCCCTATTGGATGTCTGTGATGTTCTCTTGGGCCAGCCATATATGTGGAAGCGCCATGCTATCTATGAGTCTCGACCCCGTAGTGTCACTGTTACTCTGGGGGGGTCATCTCTACAGGATACCAGAGGTGTTTTCGACTACTGTCTCACCTAAAAAGTGTCGCAAGGTAGTATCCCATACTACAAAATTTAGCTTCTTCACAATCTGTTCAAAAGGTGAACAAAAGGATACTGCAACCACTACATCCTTGGCCCAAGCACCTTCTATCCAATAGAAGCAGGTCGACAAGACTGCAGGAAAGTGAAAATATTCCTTTTGCACACAGACATCTCATGTAGCCAGACTAGTTAAAAAGGTCCAACCCTTCCAGCAACAAATTCATGAAAACCTTCAAAAACATAAGCAACATAACTTCTCCAACAAGGCAAGCAACTCATCAAGATGGAGATTCAACAAACTAATTTCCCTCTGCTATGGGAACTCAATGCAATGGAGAAAATTGTTTCTTAATGAGGGAGGATTGATCCAGGTGGATATCAGTGGCCACCCACCTTTTCCAACTCTCTCAAAACAATTTTCTGGCAATTTTGGCAATTTACTATTTTTAGCAGTTTTTAACTTTTGGGGCCATTTTGAGGGCCTAAATGAATTTTTTTTCAGGATAGAGCTTCTCAATGATAAACAAAGTTTCTAATTGATCCCCCCAAAATTAATCTCCTCGACTATACCTTTCCAACGAGCTATCGTGCGCCCCAAACGGAGATCGTATGCCAAAGTTATGCCCCCGAGAAGTTGATACACCAAACTACCCAAAATAGGGTCCACAAAACTATTGGCTTTTCATCTTCCGGGGTTAGGGTTTTGGATTTTATTTATGATAAAAAATCCTTTGGAGCCTCATTGTAAAATAATATTTTCACAGATGCGAGTAGCCGTCACATCTCTTCTCAGAGATAAGCTACCACCATTCTGGCGAGTCTTTCACTCTGTACTTTACAATCTTTGTACATTTTCGCTCATTAATAGAAACTTGTGTATTACTGTATATCTGTGTTTATGGTTGCATATATGATACATTTATGTTATAATATTGGATATCCAAGATATCTCTGTACATTTCTTTATTATATCTCCGCTCTCATTTCGTTCCAAAAATAATCTGATTCAATGGTATCAGAGCAGGTTGCTCTTGATCGCTTTTTTTTCTTCAGTTCATGTCCCCGAGAAGGTCCGAGTATATAAAGTTATGTCTCAAGCTTGTCTCTCTTGAAGACAACCGCTCTCGCATGCCCAAGAAACCCTCCATGGCGGAAGAAAATAAAAATGACAGAGTAGATGATTCTGTCAATATGTTGCTTGAGCAAGCTCTCACGCGACAGAGGGACAAAATGATGGAGAAATTTTTCCACATCCCTCAATGCCTGTCGATAGAAACACGCACATATTCATCAAACAACCATTTTGGAAGCACCTTTCCTTTCAAGGTACATGTTAATTTTGATATTCTCGTATTTGAAGGTGATATAGATGTGGATGCCCTAGACAAATGGTTAAATTTGCTAGAATGTTATTTCTTTGTTCACCATTTTTTCCGACAAGGAAAAGATCACCTTCACACTCCTTAAAGCTCACCCCCATCTCAAACATTGCTGGGAAACTTACTAGGAGAAAATTTCCACAAAAGAGTCTGGAATATATGGGGCCGATCCCACTTGGGATTTTTTTGTGGATGTGATAAAGGAACAGTATTACCATGTTGAAAACTATGAGGACCAGTATATATGATGGACCAAAATGCAGCAAGCGAGGGGCCAAGAAGTTCTGGAGTTCACCAATACCTTCCATACCTTGCACACCAAGATCGGTATCAAAGACTCTGAATGACATTTGGTTCTGAAATATCGTGGGGCTCTACCCAGATACATCCAAACTGAAATGGATTTTCTGGACATCTCATCACTCGGTGCTGCTTATAGATATGTTGTTAAAATCGAGCAGAAATTTAAGCACCAGAACAAATGGGAGTTCAGGTTTGTGAATCTGCAAAAACCAAAGTATGATAAGGATGACCCTAACAAATAGTCTCTTGAAAACCAATCCAAGCAACATGAAAAGAAGGGTCACGAGAAGATGAAGAAGGACACCATAAAATGGTGCGATTTCCAAAAAATCCCCTGGCACAACACCGATGAATGTCCCTCAAAACAGGCATTGGTGGCCAAAATAAAAGACAAGGAGTCGAACCCTAATTCAGAATATGATTTAGAAAATATTGACAAAAGACAGATCATTGACGCAGACCCCACTGTTATTTTCGCGACCACATCAATTCAAACAGAAGAACCAACATATCCTGAAGAGGGGGAGAGCCTTTTTCATTCACAGCTGTGGGGGAAGGAGACCTCGTTGTATTTTGTTGTTGATATTAGAACCCATAAGAACCTCATCTCAACAGAGGTCGTCAAACAGTTGGGATTGTCAACACCACACCCACAACCATACAACATTGGGTGGCTTCGCTGGGGACGAGATCTCTGTGTCAGCCAGCAGTGTCAATTTTCATATGGAATCCAACCCTTCAAGGATGAGGTATTATGTGATGTTTGCCCATTGGGTGTCTGTGATGTTCTCTTGGGCCAACCATATATGTGGAAGAGCCATGCTATCTATGAGTCTCGACCCTGTAGTGTCATTGTTACTATGGGGAGTCATCTCTACAAGATACCAAAGGTGGTTCTGAATACTGTCCCACCTAAACAGTGTCGCAAGGTAGTATCTCATACTACAAAATTTAGCTTCTTCACAATCTGTTCAAAAGGTGAACAAAAGGATACTGCAACCACTACATCCTTGGCCCAAGCACCTTCTATCCAACATAAGCGGGTCGACAAGACTATAGGAAGGCGCAAAGATTCCTTCTGTACACAGACATCTCATGTAGCCAGACTGGTTAAAAAGGTCCAACCCTTCTAGCCACAGGTTTGTGAAAACCTTCAAAAAGCTAATCAACGAAACTTCTCCAATAAGGCAAGCAACTCATCAAGATGCAGATTCAACAAACTATTTTCCCTCTCCCCTAGGCACTCAACACAATGGAGACCATTTCTTCCTAAGGAGGGAGGATTGATCCAGGTGGATATTGGTGGCCACCCACCTTTTCCAACTCTCTCAAAACAATTTTCTGGCAATTTACTATTTTTAGCAGTTTTTAACTTCTGGGGCCATTTTGAGGGCCTAAATGAAGGTTTTTTGGGATTGAGCTTCTCAATGATAGAATAAGGCTCTAATATATCCCAAAAAATGAATCTCCTCAAAGATACCTTTCCAATGAGATATCATGCACCCCAAACAGAGATTATATGCCAAAGTTACGCCCCCGAGAAGTTGATACACCAAACTACCCAAAATGGGGTCCACAAAACGATTGGATTTTCATCTTCCGAGGTTAGGGTTTTGGATTTTCTTTATGATAAAAAGACCTTTGGAGCCTCATTGTAAAATCATATTTTCACAAATGCGAGTAGCTATCACATCTCTTCTCAGAGATAAGTTTCCACCATTCAAGTGAGCCTTTCACTCTATACTTTACAGTGTTTGTACATTTTCGCTCATTAATAGAAAATTGTGTATTACTATATATTTGTGTTTATGGTTGCATCTTTGATACATTTCTATTATAATATTGGATATCCAAGATATCTCTGTACATTTCTTTATTATATCTCTGCTCTCATTTTGTGCCAAAAATATTACGGATCAACACAATTCACCACCATTGTCAGTCCTCAACACTTTAATCATCTTCTCTGTCTGGTTTTCCACAAGAGATTTAAACTCCTTAAATCTCTTGAAAACCTGTGATTTCTTTCTCAGGAAATACATCCATGTATTCCTAGAAGAATCATCTATGAAGGATACATAATATAGGGATCCACCAAATGAAGTCGCTGTAACCGGGCCAAACACATCACTATGCACCAGTTCTAGAATCTCATTTTCCCTTGTCGCTCTAGATGGGAACCTCACCCGAATTTGTTTTCCATATATGCAATGTTCACAAAAGTGGACTTCTAAACCACATTCAGGAAAAATTTCGACTATACCTTTGCTTTACATAGCTCGAAGTCATTTTTCTCCAATGTGTCCCATCCTCGCATGCCATAACTTTGTCGGGTATATTTCATCATGTCTTGTCGAGTCGCTTTGAACCAACTTGGCGTGAGTTGAGTCGAGTTGTGTCATCATCAAGTCAAGTCATAATCGAGTCGATTTCAGGAGCAACGATGTTGTTGCATCCAATCGAGTCGAAATTCCCTAACAACTTGTACATGGTACCAATTTGAACTCATTTCATTAAGATTATTGCACCTCTGACCATCTTACACAAATCCTTCTAAAACAGAGTATGCACACCTGCATCACTGATCTTGCTGACAGATATCAAGTTTCTTTCCAAAACAGGAATGTGTAGCACACTTGGAAGGGTTATTTTCCTCCCATCCTGTAGTGTCAGTCATAATCTTCCCCCTCCGACAATTCTAGTTATAGATTCGTCCCCCAAGAACACATCACCCCCATCATATTGTTCATATTCACAGAACCATTCTTTATGTGGTGTCGTATAATAGGATTCTCCTTAGTTGATCAACCAAACATTTTGATCCGACTATGTACTGGTCGATGCCAAGTACACATCACCTCATTTTTTCAAGGTCATCTTTCTCTCAATCGATTACTTCTCGTTGGATCCAACACTACCTTATGTTGCCTTTGACTTAGAGTCCTTTTTATATTACCTATATTTATCGCATTTTCAGCATCTTCGCATCGACTGAGCCAGGGATTTAGATCTACCCTTCGACTTGAAATTTCTACCAAAGAATCTTCCTTTATCTCTCTCTATCGGTCGACCTCTCACTACCAGAGCATCTTTGGTTTATCCTTCCATGTTCTTCCTTCTCATTTCTTCCAACAACAGAGAAACAACCACATCCTCTAGCGCTAGTGTGGTTGTATTACTCCCAATAGCTACGATGTGGTGAACCAATCAATTCACAAGGTGAATAACCAATGTAGGTAGGACAATAGGTTATAATCCATAAAGGATAATATATTAAATAATAATGTATATGAATATGAGATGATATTACAATGAGAAATAAGGGCCTTATATACCCACATAGGGTTCCCTTTCATGAAGAGATGCATCATTTCATTAGGATGTCATAACTCTTCATTATTAATTATTATCTTCATTATTAATTATTATTTATTAGTTATTTGTATTTTTTATTTATTATTATTATTATATATTTATTTATGTTACATTTTCTTCCCCTTAAGCATGCTTTGTCCTCAAAGCATAAATACTAAAGGCTTCCCCTTAACTTTTGTTTTGGCTCACACTATCTTCTCAATATCTTTTGTGCTTATTGTTGTGATACTCGACCAAACAAGATGATATAACCTTTGAATTCCTAAAATGACGTGTTTCATCTTTTGGGGAGTGACCCATCCCAAATCTACCTTCATTGGAACTGCTCGATTATTGATTACTCTGACAGGGCTTGTCATTTCAGGCTTCGATACAAGTTGTCTATTTTGTCTTTGTTCCTTTACAATGTTGTATTTTAGTTGTCAGTACAAAGAACATTGTTCGTATTCCTCTTGACTTTGTTGTTGGTCATAACAACTCTTGTGATTTGGATGACTATAAATCACCCGAATCTCTTTTGAATCTTGTTTGTTGGATCTCTCTTCAACTCTTGATACATTGGTAATTCAACTAGATCAGTGTTTATTCCCTTCTCTGGGGTCTGGATTTTTTTAACTCGAACTTCTTGATTTCACTAGGTTCAAGTATTGTTTCTTCACTGGTCATTGTTTCTTTACTGTAAAATTGTTCTAACCTTTCCTTTTGTGATTTCTTCTCGTTCTTCAACTTCTTGATTTGTGTAACCAAACTTTGATTATGGTTCTTTAGATGACAAATTTCTACGTCTTTATCTATGATAATTTTGTCACACTCTTTTTGGATCTCAAGTATTGACTGTTGTTTATCTGAATGTAGAATTTTGGATATCTGATCAAGATTTTTTTATGTAGATATTGAATCTGACTTCACTGAGACGTCATGTAATGTTATATTTTTCTTCTTGTAAGAAAACGTTAAAAAAAAATTCTCAAGGTTTAATATTAAGCTACCCAGCGTCTCTAACCAATAGAGCTGAGGATTATATCAACCTCTTTTTCACATATAGTTGTAACCTCGAAATTCGATATGAATTTATAATCTTCGAGTGTCAACGATAAATCCTTGATGTCATATTTATTGCGAAAAAAAAGTGTTTTGTTTCGATTACATTTGACTTTGATATTATTAATTGATTCACCAAATCCATATTTATGTGATTTTTCTTCTTATCTGGGAAAATGTGAATGCTAACTTCTTTTTCTTGGATATTTCCTCTAAATGTTAATAATTCAATGTATCCACTTAGATGATTTTTACCAGAAAATATTCTTTCCTTAAAATCCATTTTTTAATTTGAATTGACCTTATAATTATTATAATATCCCTTTAATAATAATAAGACTTTAAGTTGTCCCTGAGGTGTAGGACAGTTAGTGACAAAATGTGTTGTTAAGGTACTCTATGATGTTAAAGTCATCGGTTCGAAACGTGCGGGGACAAAAAATCCATCCATGTTAAGATTTGGTGTGGCTCAGGCCGGGTGCGATCCCCGGGTGATTTTGATGGCTTAGATGCCCCTAAGTCACGATTTCTCAGCCTAACAAACAAACAAAAATAATAATAAGGCTTAAGATTCTTGACTTAATAGATATCTTCCTCTAATATTCCTTTATATTATTTTAAGAAAATAATCCTTAATATTTCTTCTTTTTATATATAGAGAGTTTAAAAACTTTGAATATTTTCTTTATACTTTACCAAAAGTAATTTTATATTCACTTAATCTCTTCTTCTTCTTTTTTTCCTTGGTAATTAATGAAAAATAATTTAATATTACCTTCACACTTTCCAAAAGAATTCTTTTAGTTATAGTCCTTCCTTCTTATATATATTTTCACTCCATTTTTTATAATCCGTTTTATACTTTATTAAAAGTACCTTATAAATCCCTTTAATACTCTTGACTATTTGTTAGCGGTGGTTAGGGCTCAACAAACGCGACCCTAAGTTTTGTGAAATACTTCTTTAGAGGAAAATACACACATATATATTATATATGGTATGGAATACCATGGGCCAATGGATTCCAAAACCATGGGATGGTAAATCTCCAAAGGTAAAATAAAATATTCACTTTTCCTCTTATTTGAAACTTTTTTCTTTTAAATTATTTTTCCTCACTTTTTAAATGAAAATTAACTTAACTAATGCCAAATCTGGAATATTTCTTTCAAACTTCTTGGTGTGCACTTATACTTATTTCACGTGCCCCTTAAGAAAAACCTTTTCTTTTCTTTTTTCTTTTTTTTTGTGTTTTTTTTTTAGATTTTGTGACTCTTTTACTTTTGCTCAAATGTGTAGAATATTTGATTTATAAATGGCCAATGGCCAATATGAGGTCAAAGACCTGGTTTTAGAGAAACTCTATTTGTGGCCAAAATTTGGATCGAGACTAAGCTCTGATACCACTGTGGTGAACCAATCCGAGCATAAGAGAAGAAGAAGAAGAATCACATAAGTACACCATGATTTTTTAAGAGAGCACTTTCACACTAATCTGAGTAGAAGAAAAGAAGAATTTAATCAAGAACGTAAATGACACAAGCAATCACACAATACACTGATATTTTACCCTGGAAACCCTTAACTGGGAAAACCAACATTTCTTTGAGCGTTTTTCTCTCTTGTTGCCTTATTCAATTAGAATAAAAGGTTACATGTCTAACCTTGGTCCACATCTAAGACACAATCGACATCATACCCTCTTGCACAGGAAAGAACAACCCTATAGCCAATTCATCTTACATATGCATGACCAACAACCTACACTTACACATGCATCAACCTTCAAAAGTGCATTATATGATTACCTTACAACAACTGCCTTTATGACCTTACAACACGCCTCTTTATAGGCTTTACAACAAACAAAACTCTAAAGATTGGTGCCCAAAAAAGGTTACAGATCCATGCATATCATTGGCTACAAATCCCGCAAATCCAAGGATTCTCTTACATTCGATTCCAAGTCGGGTTTACCAGTCAACTACCAATCGACCTTCATTTGGTCTCTAGTCAGTCGCCTCACGCCTACACTTCAACCTATTGTCAGTTTCTTGTCGGCGATATCTTCAACTTCGAATTTACCCAGTCGACTTCATTGACCTTCGACTTGTTGTCGATCTACCTCGACTTCGACCTGCTCTCAATCCATCTCGACTTCGACCGTCAGTTGATTTGCCTCAAATAGACTTTCACTGCAAAGAATATAACAACCCAACAACAACCGCCATAGATATTAGTCCATACTAGTAATAGAAAGGTGCACATATATCACGCCAGTGAAACCTATTCTCATTAAGTTCTTTAGATAACCTTCGAACTAAAAAAAACACATATTCTTACCGGTCTCAAATCTACTTGAATTATACAAACCAACTTAATACACTTTGAAATTAAAATAAATCTACTTATTACTTACCCAAATTCATATATTTGTGTACAATTTAAAACATTGCTAATACAGAATTTGCATCTACTTATTACTTTCCCAAATAATCATGTACACTATAAAGCATATCGTTAATCGTTAATGAAAAATTTGCGAGTCCCGGTAGGAGCATCAAGTTTTCTACTCCACCAGTGACATTTCACTTTGCTCGGCTCATTCCCTTCTCTATGTAAGAAAAGGCAAGCCCCCACCCACCCATTATGTTTTCAATGCTCAATCCAACACCAATGTGAAACAAACAAATCAAGCAGCGATAGCAGATCATGGAATCATACTAGTCTACCCCACTAAAAAAGGATGAGCTTGGAAGATCTTCATTTTATTTTGTTTTTAATGAGGATATGTTTTATTTTTTTTACATTTTGATGAAGACATCCTGTGTAGAGTTATTTTGTGTTTAAGTTTGAAACGATTGGCCATTAACTTTAAAGCACTGAACATTAGCTTTTAGTAGGAAATTTTCCAAAAGATGAAGATTGAACTTTTGTAGGAAGTTTAAGGTTTCTTTGGCAGAAATTTTGGGTTTTTGTAGTGGGTAAAATATAGCGTTTCTTTGAGATTGGTGTATGTCCTGGAAGAGACTGCCTCATCCATCCATTGCAGCCTCCTGGTTTGTGATGATTGGTTTCCACCCATAATTTTTCTGATTAGGAGGCCTTTTTGCCTCAGATATGGCCAAGGCCATCAACGAATACTAGTCTTCCTGAGGTGGAGGCAAGGGAGGCCAACTATGGCATTAGTAATGGGAGTTTGATTCAGTTTAGTAATGAAATATAAAATAATCTTGTCTTTGACTTTTAGTTTTTAGCAAGCTAAATGGTTTGAGTGTGAGAGACGCCTGAGTTATCCCATTTAGAAGCTATGTGAATGTATGTGTAATTTTATACAGTATTTTTTCTCATGAATTTTTAATATTCATCTCAGGTAGTGAAAATATTATAGTATTTTTGTTGAATCTAGTCATTTCCTCCGTGTCTTTTGATCTACAAGACTCTGCAAACAAACATATTTTATACACACGATTATTAATTGAGAAGGATGCAGCGCTGACTTGTTCATTGTCCATATCCCTTACTTGCAAAACTCTGCGAATTCAACATATTTGATGCACACAATTCCATTCTCGGGTGCCAATATGGTGCTAATTTACAGAAATGTTGTTGCAGGTTCACTGTTGATCAAGAGATTGGAAATTTACTTCTTTCGTGCAGAATACTGTCCAAGGCTTGGGAAGAGTCAGATCTTACAAGAAATTCAGAGAGTTTCAGTCTGACAGAGCATGAAGGTGTTGCATATGTTGCCTTCCCTTCATTCAATAAAATAGAAAGTTTCATTGTCAAAGTGAACAAATATGGAGAGGGAAATATACAAAGTAACAACAAGGTATTCTCCGATTTCCTCAGGGGTAATGATGATAAACCCTCCCTCATCCATCAGGGAGCTCTTAAGATGTTCCTGCATATTATGGAGAAAACAGATTTCCAAGCAAAGGTAAATTGATTTATCTAAATACAACTGTCTGGACAAAGTGACCTTAAATTCACAAAAAGAGGGTTTACTTGTGTTGGAAACGTGACAACGAATTTCTCCATGAATAGGATTCCAGATCTTATAATCCAACATTGGTTGTAACCAATATGACCAAGTTAGAATATGGATGAGTTTACATTTAATAATCAGTTTCTAATGTACATTGCTATAAATTGATGTATGCCCATAGAGACTGAGAGAGATGAGTGCGAGCCTGTTGTAATCTCCATTAGTTGAATAATACGACAACCGATACCTATGCTTGGTGGACATAGCCCAACATTTGGGTGAACCACGTAAAGTTTTGTGTTTCTTGTCTGCATTTATATTGATTGTCTTATGTGATATTTATGTTTCCACATTAGAAAATATAACAAGTGGTATCAAAGTTGAGGAGGCCGTAGACTAGAAGAGTCGCTCAATGGAAGAGGTTGAGTTTGAGATCGTTGTGTTGGAGAGGTTGTGTTTGAGATCATTGTGTTGGAGGGTTGCTTGAAGGGAGCGTTTTGTTTTGCATTAGCGCTGGGGGTTCTTCATGGAGGGCATCAGCGCTGGTTGTGTTAGAGAAGGAGAGCATCGAATTAACAAAACAACGCCCCCCCATTACTCACAGGATTCACGTGGATGATCAACAAGTTTGTTTTTTAATTATAGTTTAAGCATAGAATACTTTTTAAAAGGATGTCATTCGCATATTTTTTTTTAAAAGGTTCAAGGACTTTGTAGTGAGGTGAAAGATTATAATTAATTTAAAAAGGATGGAGGATGTTAAAGGTTTATTATATTTGGATTTAAATATAATATGAAAAAGGGTGGAGGAATAAGGTGGGGTGAATTTTATTAATTTTTTTTATTAAAAGTTGAATTTTTAATTTTTTTTTAATAAAAGGTGGGGTTAAAGAGGTTTTGTATTAAATCTTTTATAAAACCTTGTTAAGATTAAACCATTATTCCTCCATATATTTTTTGAAAGGGTCTTGGTTAATTACAAGCAACGATGTTTGTTTTTATGTTTCCTCTAATGAAAAAGATGCAGAGTGATAAGTTCGAAATTGAGAAGTTTAATGGCAAGAACAATTTCGAGATCTGGAAGGTTAAGATGCACGATCTTCTCGTGCAACAAGGCATGGTGAAGGTGCTTTTGGGAAAAGCAAAATAGCCCACATCCATAACAGATGATGATTGGGATGAGATGGATGCGAGAGCACTGACTGCCATACGCCTGTGTTTGGCCAACGATGTACTGTTCAACATTGTTACAGAGAAGACAACAGTCAGTTTGTGGTCAAAGTTGGAAAGCCTATACATGACGAAATCCTTGACAAATAGGATCTTCTTGAAAAGGAAATTGTACAGTTTGCGCATGAAGTAAGGTATGAAGATAGCTGATCATTTGAATACATTTAATACTCTCTTAGTTCAGTTGACTAGCATGGGAATGAAATTCGAATCTGAAGATAAGGAAATTACATTATTGTGTTATTTGCCCGCGTCATGGGATCACTTTGATACCTCTATTAGTTTTAGTTCAATAGAAAGTATTGAGTTTGATGATATTGTTAGAGCTTTACTGTCTGAGGAAACAAGGAAGAAATCCAATCAAGAAACCTCTACATTTGAGGCGATGATGGTCAGAGGCAGACCTAAAGAAAGAGGACACGGTTAGAGGGATTTCTCTCAATCAAAGTCAAAGGGCAGAAAGAGCAAGATTAAGTGTTGGTTTTGTGGAAAATATGGACACCTGAAGAAGGAATGTTGGAAGCGACAACAAGCCTCCAAAGAAGACCCTCCAAAAGAGACGAAGGAAGAAAACGCAACTGAAACAGGTTTAGCAATAGGTTCAGGTATGGTTGATGAAGTTTTATCAATTAGTATTGGTTCACGTCATGATCAACAGTGGTTATTAGATTCTGGCGCTTCAAACCACATGTGTCTTCATAGACATTGGTTTATTACTTACCAGTCTATAGATGATGGAGTAGTTTACATGGGAAATGATATTTCATTTAAAGTTGTGGGAATTGGTAGCATTCGAATTAAGATGTTTGATAGAACTGTTAAAATACTAATTGATGTAAGACATGTAACTGATCTTAGGAAGAACCTAATCTCTTTAGGATTCTTAGACACAGGAGGTTACAAGACTATTGTTCAAGGTGGAGTTATGAAGGTCTATAAAGGAATTCTACTAGTTATGAAAGCAAAGAAGGTTGGTAACCTGTTTTTGTTAGAAGGGAGGACTAAATCAGATCATGTGATAGCAGTATCTGAGAACGACAGTGATTCTGTTTGACTATGGCATCAACGGTTGGGTCATATGAGCAAACAAGGATTAAAGGTATTATTTGATCGCAAGTTACTTCCTAGTCTAAAGTTTTTAAAGATAGATTTATGCAAGCATTGCATTTATGGAAAACAGAATAGGCAGAAATTTAAAATTGGAAGACATACCAGTAAGGGAATTCTTGACTATATCCATTCTGATGTGTGGGGACCATCCCCTACTATTTCATATGGAGGATCATCATATTTTGTAACATTTATAGATGATTTCTCTAGAAAGGTGTGGATCTATATGGTAAAGAGTAAGGTTGATGTATTTACAGTTTTCAAGCAGTTTATAGCTTTAGTGGAAAAGAGCGCTGGTATATCCATTAAATGTTTAAGAACTGATAATGGTGGTGAATTTACGTCAATGGAGTTTGAGAATTATTGCAAGGAATTTGGGATCGATAGGCATAAAACCATTGCCTATACTCCTCAGCAAAATGGAGTTGTTGAATGCATGAACATGACTCTTCTAGAGAGAGCAAGGAGTATGATTAGTAACGCCAATTTGCAGCAGGAACTATGGGAAGAAGCAATAACTACAACTTGTTATCTAGTGAATCGATCACCATCAACAACAATAGAATGAAAAATTCCTGAGGAGGTATGGACAGGTCACCCTTGTAATTATTCTAATCTTAAAGTTTTTTGTTGTGATGCCTATGCTCTAATTCTGAAACATCAACGTTCTAAATTAGATTCAAAATAAAAAAGGCTTATCTTTGTTGGATATGGTGATGGTATTAAGAGGTACAGGTTGTGGGATCCTACTACCCACAAGATCACCATTAACAGAGATGTAATATTTGATGAATCATCTCTCATCAAATCAAATATAGATGTTCAAATGAAACAGGAAGAAGCACCAAAGTATCAACAAATTCAGTTTGAAACTAATGAAGGTGAACATGAACAAGTTTCATAAGATGTTCATGAAGAGTCTCCTACAGCAGAGGAAGACATGGTTGATGATGACGGTCAACAAATTGTGGATGAGCCACAAACTTCCCTAAGGAGATCTACACGGGTCAGAAATCCTCCAAGAAGGTATGATGATTTTGTTTCATCAGTTTCTTTAAGTACTAATGATGATGAACCTTCGTGCTATCAGGAAGTTGTGAAGGGTTCAAACAGTGATAAATGGAAAGAAGCGATGGAGGATGAAATGAAATCATTAGAGAGGAATGCTACATGGGATCTCGTAGAACTTCCAAGAAACGAGAAAACTGTAGGTTGCAAGTGGGTCTAGAAGCTGAAGAAGGGTCTTGATGATAAGGTGGAAAGGTACAAGGCAAGGCTGGTTGTGAAAGGATATTCTCAGAAAGAAGGTATTGACTTTCATGAGATTTTTTCACTAGTTGTAAATACTGTTTCAATTCGAATTGTGTTAGCATTAGTTGCATTGCTTGATTTGGAGTTGGAGAAACTAGATGTTAAGACTGCTTTCTTACATGGAGATTTGGATGAGGAAATTTACATGGAACAACCTGAAGGGTTCGTTCATAATCACAGCAATAAATTTGTTTGCAGGCTCAAGAAATCATTGTATGGTCTGAGGCAGTCTCCCATACAATGGTACAAGAAATTTGACTCTTTCATGGTGAGCCAGAATTATATAAGGAGTGAGTATGATCATTGTTTCTACTTTAAGAAATTGAATAATGACATATTCATTGTCTTAGTATTGTATGTTGATGATATGTTTTTAGCAAGCAAAAGCATAACTGAGATGAACAGGTTAAAGGCTCAGATGACTAGGACGTTTGATATGAAAGATCTAGGAGCAACAAGGCAGATTTTGGGCATGGAGATATTCAGAGACAGGAGGAATGGTAAGCTTTGGTTGTCACAGTAGAAGTATGTTGAGAAGATACTTTTGAGGTTTGGTATGAACAATGTGAAACCAGTTTCAGTGCCTTTGACTTCCCATTTTAAGCTTTCTTCAAGTTTATGTCCTAGTACAAAAGAAGAAAAGGAATATATGTCTTGAATACCATATGCTAATGCAGTAGGAAGTCTAATGTATGTGATGCTTAGTACAAGGCCAGACATTTCACATGTAGTTGGGATTGCCAGCAGGTATATGGAAAATCCAGGTAAAGAGCATTGGGCAGCAGTGAAATGGGTGCTTCGGTATCTGAGGGGCACAAGTGATTACTATATCACCTATAACAGTGGGTGTGAATTAGTCTGTGGATATGTTGATTCTGATTTTGCAGGTGATTTGGACAAGAGAAGGTTGACTTTAGGGTATGTCTTTACTCTTGCAGGTGGAGCTATTAGTTGGATGTCAAAGCTACATAACATTGTCGCTTTGTCCACTACAGAAGCAGAATACGTAGTTGCTTCACATGCTTGCAAAGAGGCAGTTTGGTTGAAAGGTTTGTTTGGTGAGTTTGGAAGGATGCAGGACAAAGTAAAGTTACTTTGTGATAGTCAAAGTGCTATTCACTTGGCTAAGAATCAAGCCTATCACAGTAAAACAAAACATATACCTATCAAGTACTATTTTGTAAGACAGGTCATTGATGAAGGTGGAGTCTCTCTTGAGAAAGTGCATACAAAAGAGAACTGCGCAGACATGTTCACAAAACCAGTACTGTTAGAGAAGCTACAATGGTGCTTGGCTTCTCTTGGCTTGCAAAAAAGGTGATGAACAAAGAAAGAGCAAGGTATCAGGTTAATTGTTGTCAAGGTGGAGATTGTTGGAAACATTGACAACGAATTCTTCCATGAATATGATTCCAGATCCTATAATCCAGCGTTGGTTGTACCCAATATGACCAAGTTAGAATATGGATGTGTTTACATTTAATAATCAGTTTCTAATGCACATTGCTATAAATTGATGTATCCCCATAGAGGCTGAGAGAGAGATGAGTGTGAGCCTGTTGTAATCTCCATTAGATGAATAATAAGACAACTGATACCTATGCTTGGTGGACGTAGCCCAATGTTTGGGTGAACCACGTAAATTATTGTGTTTCTTGTCTGCATTTCTATTGATTGTCTTATGTGATATTTGTGTTTCTGCATTAGCAAATATGACAACTTGTTCACTTATTATAGATGAAATTATAGAAATTCAAAGAGAAAAGTAACATTGTATTATTGTATTCCATGATTAATCAGTTGCATATTTATACGAACTCCAAACAAAGAAAACGCAAACCCATTATATTTGTGGGTCATTCCTTAGGAGTGGCAGTTGCAACCTTGGCCACACTATGGGTACTGGAAAAGAGACTAAGGCAAAGCTCTCCCTTTTGTATCACATTTGGTTTCCCTTTAGTGGGAGATGAAAGACTTGTTGAGGCAGTTGGTCGTGAGAATTGGGGAGGCAACTTTTTGCATGTGATTTACCAGCATGATATTGTTCCTCAGATGCTCCTTGCACCGCTTGAGTCAATTGTTGAGCCTTTGACTGCTATTTTTCCGTATTGGCGTGGCAAAGTCGCAGATTCTTCTATTCAAGATGCTGGTAGGACCCTTCTTAAAAATGTCCTGCAGTATACTTATACAGTGGCATACTATGGGGTTGATTCTTTCAGGGGGTTATAAAGAGAAGTCCATACAAACCTTTTGGTACTTACATGTTTTCCTCAAGCGATGATGTAGCTTGTATTGACAATTCTATTGAAGATGCTTCATTTGACAATGCGGAGCCATGAAAATCTTTCCGATAATATTGTATAGGACTTGTTTTCAAAGCATATAGGGTATGATGTTGTTTTAAAGCATGTCATAGAAAACTCCATAATTCGGAGAAGAATTGTTAAATCCAAGTCAGAATCCTCTTATGAGATGGGAATCTCACTCCAACTAGATGCTATTGGTGTTGGAGGTCAGGTATTACTCAATTCAAAATTCCTTTTAAAAATAACATTTTATGAACAAAATAAAAGTTACATATAAAAATAAATTTCATTAACCAAAGAGCAGTTACATTTAATGTTTTCAAAGTGCGTTTATTTTTTATCAGTAAATACCAGTAAAATGATTTCAAAATATTATATATTCATATATCCATCTTAACCACAGATGGAGTAAGAATTAGAGGATAAAAAAAATTCCTAAATGTAAATGTTATTTTTTAAAACTTTATACTATATGGTAAATATTGAAGTACTTTATACTATAGGATAAATAAATATTAAAAATTATTATCTATATTTTTCACATATATAATAGATTAAGTTTAAAATAGAGTAAGAGTTTAGGGGATAAACAAAATTCTGAGGTATAAATGGGATTTTTTTAAACTTTATACTATATAATAAATATTGAAATACTTTATATTATATAATAAATATCTATAAATATCAAAATTTATTATTAGTATTCTTTTATACATAATAGATTAAGATCACAATATATAATAGATGCAAAGTTGTAATAAATTTAATGTAAAGCTATAGATGTGGGAGGTTTGATAGGGTGGCTATAGATGTTCAGATACGCACGGTAAAGCTGGCTGAATTTTGGAATGAGATTATTGAAATGTGGGAGGGTTATTGAAATGTGGGAGGGTCATGAGTTGCCAAGAAATTTCGAACTCCAAAAGAAGTGGATAAACGCTGGCAATACATATAGAAGACTTGTAGAGCCTCGGGATATTGCACATTATTATCGCACTAAGTACAATGGCAACTAAGTACAATGGCAACTATCTTTCAGATGGAAGACCCAATCGCCATGAAGTTCTTCAGAAATGGATGGAAGCGTCAAAGACCCCGCACAAAGGGTGCATCCCTCACTCAGGACTCGTGCTTTTGGGCACATGTAGAAGAGGCTTGGAAAGACCTGGAAAATCTCAAACAAGGCCAACACGAAAACCTAGAAAAACTTGAAAAGTTTGAAGAGTACGTGACAACGATGGAAAAAGCTCTCAGCATTTCTTCAGATGTTTTCTTAAAACGTAGCAGCGTCAAGTGTAGGAACCTCACTATGAGGGGAGTTTTTAATTTAATTATTAAAGATGAGGGGAGTTTTTAATTTTATTTTTAATTTAATTATTAAAGACTTATAAGGTTTCACATTAGATACAAGTCCTTATAGTGTTCAATTCAAATGTGTAGTATATCAAAATACAAAGTTATTAGAGTTTATTAGGGTGGATTTATCTTCCTATTTCCTTAATCATTATATTGTTTTGGTGATCTAGTAATTAAAGTTAGAATAAATCCAAGCATAACAAATTCAAAACAATATATATATTTTTAATATATTAAAATATTTTATAATGTATTAAGATATATATATATATATATTATTTTTTTAATATATATAATTATATTATTATATATTTATAATTTTTTTATTCTTTTATTATTATTTTAATGGGTTATGTTATATGGACATCTCTCTCATATTGGGTTGTAGAGTCTCTGTTGTAGAGTTTTTGTCAATCGATTTGACCGTCTCACCGACAGACTTGGACTCATCGTCGATGGCAGTTAGCACGAATGCGGAACGGAAGTCGAGCGGATTATACTTTTTGATTGGTTTTCTTACTCTTTCTGACCTCCTTACCACCAGAGTCTTTTGTTCCACCTCTTCCTCAGATTCAGTGGACTCATCTGAATCATCTTCTTCATTCCTCGGTTCAAACCGCACCATATCAGGATTATTCTCGGTTTGAAAAACTTCCTTAGACTTGGATTTACCTATGACTTCTCTGAAGACCACATCTTGATTGTACATTGTTCTCCTTGATGCAGGATCCCAGAGCTTATATCCTTTCATCCCTTCTTTGTATCCGATGAAAATACATTTGACTTCCTTCTTGTCCAGTTTGCTCCTCTTTTCCTTGTGAACATGTACAAATGCATCACAGCCAAATACTTTGAGATGTGTAACCGACGACTTCTTACCAGACCATACCTCATTTGGAGTTGTGTTGGCTAGCGTCGACGAATGAGACATATTCACCAGATATCTTACAGTCTCAACTGCCTCCACCTAGAATTCTTGTGCAAGCCCAGTAGCACTGAGCATGCTCCTTTCCTTTTCCATCATCGTTCTGTTCATTCTCTTGGCAACTCCATTTTGTTTTGGGGTATATGGTGTGGTATTTTGGCGTGCTATGCCACACTGCTTACAGAACTAATCAAATTCATTTCCACACAATTCACCACCATTGTCAGTACTCAACACTTTTATCCTCTTCTCTGTCTGGTTTTCCACAAGAGCTTTAAACTCTTTAAATCTCTCGAAAACCTCTGATTTCTTTCTCGGGAAATATATCCATGTCTTCCTGGAAAAATCATCTACTAAGGAGACATAATATAGAGATCCACCAAATGAAGGCACTGTAACCGGGCCAAACACATCACTATGCACCAGTTCTAGAATCTCATTTTTCCTTGTCGCTCTAGATGGGAACCTCACCCGAATTTGTTTTCCATATATGCAATGTTCACAAAAGTCGACTTCTAAACCACATTCAGGAAAACCTTCGACCATACATTTTCTTTGCATAGCTCGAAGTCATTTTTCTCCAATGTGCCCCATCCTCTCATGCCATAACCTGGTTGGGTTGATTTCATCATGTCTTGTTGAGTCAGTTTGAACCGACTTGGCTTGAGTCGAGTCAAGTTGTGTTGACATCGAGTCGAGTTGAGTCGATTTCAAGAGCAACGATGATGTTGCATCCATTCGAGTCGAAATTCCCTAACAAATTGTACATGGTACCAATCTAAACTCCTTTCATTAAGACCATCGCACCTCTGACCATCTTACACAAATCCTTCTGAAATAGAGTATGCACACCTACACACTCATCTTGATGACAGATATCAGGTTTCTCGCCAAACCAGGAATGTGTAGCACACTTGGAAGGGTTCTTTTCCTCCCATCTTGCAATGTCAGCCGGACTGTTCCCCGTCTGACAATTCTAGTTATTGATTCGTCCCCCAGGAACACATCACCCCCATCATATTGTTCATATTCACAGAACCATTCTTTATGTGGTGTCATATAATACGATGCTCCTGAGTTGATCAACCAAACATCTTGATTCGACTGTGTATTGGTCGACGCCAGGTACACATCACCTCCTTTTTTCGAGGTCGTCTTTCTCTCATTCGACTGCTTCTCATTGAATCTAGCACTGCCTTATGTTGCCTTCGACTTACAGTCCTTTTTATATTTCCCAGCTTTACCGCATTTCCAACATCTTCACATCGACTAAGCCAGGGATTTAGATCTACCCTTCGACTTGAACTTTCTACCAGAGAATCTATCACACACCCAGACTTATACCTATTGGGCTATGCCACACTTAAACTATTGAAGAACTTAATACATTGTAACATACCCAGCCTACCCAGATTGTGTCATACCACTTAAAAACTTACAATAATTTCATCTGTATACATGTAAATTTGAACAGACAAATACATTCTTCCAATATACAAATTTATGCGAAAATAAAAGTAAACATATACATGCAACATACATAGGCAATGCCCACAATTATAAAGACATGTATAAGTAAACAACATCCAATTGAGCACATAATTGATACTTATATTTTTATAGAAGACCACCAAATGCGTGTAGACCTTCCATGGTCCTCCCAACCTTAGACCACGTTGTTCATCACTCTTAGCAGTGGGTCACCCCCGACCTGGGACTAAACTCCACCCAGGTAAAGGGATTCCTAGGCTAAGATGAGACAACGGGAAGTTACACAGTCAACAAGAAGGATTTCGTTCCAAGATGCCAACTCAAACTAACATACTACAACCACTCATTCCCCACATGCCTATCCCACCCTAGGAAGTGTGCCCCTTCTCTGCTCAACAGTCATTCGACTGCCCCACTTCCCTTCCAGGGCTTCAGCAACATGCTGGACATGAATTCTCAGAGCACTATAGCTGCAATTGGGCTTCCTCAGGAAAAATCACTTCCCCAACAAACTCTCTCACCTGGAGAGAGTTGCTCATGGGCCTAACAACATGCCTCTTCAATCAACATGCCTGATAACCCGCTTCTTCTGTCCAACTCCTAAGTCAATCAAGTATGAGAGATGTTATCGGATAAATCGGTAGATGCGGACACTAATAGATCTCCCTAGATCCACTTGGATCTAGAACAAAACAGGACAGGACATGACTCTTTCCCTAAGTTGTAGTCATTGAATCTACTAATAAGAAGGAATGAGTGACATACCTTTATATCGCTTCCTTAGGTCTCTGTTGTTCCCGCTTCACTCCGGTGCTCTTGTGAAATCAAGTCCAAGACAACAATAACCAACCAAAGTGAAGATAGAAAAGTATATTCAATATCAACCTATGCATATGATCAAGGAGTTATGCAATAAAATAAGAGTAATTTTATGGGAAAGGGACATGCCACTGTATTATATTAAATGAAAGTAGAAGATACAACCAGATCGTCTTGATGTCACAAGATTCCTTTAAGTGACCCTTGGTTCCAACACACACACTTGCTCTATCTTTGCATGAAGAAGATCCAATACAACTTGATAGACCAAAAAGAGTCTCCAAGCTTCTATCCAAGTAGGGTTCTTCAAACAATTCTTTCACCAATTCTTCATTCAATCTTGCTTAACCTTTTCCATGAGAAACCTTTCAATATATAGGAGAAGGAGGGATGGTTACATGGATGAGGATGATCCCACTAAATCTGAGAAGTCAGTAAGATGCCAACCATGCGAATGCCAACTCATTTTCTAGAAGATTCCCTTCTAGAACCTTTGTGACCTCTTCTCTTTTCCAAGCTTAAAAACATGTTCGCACCCTATCTATAGAGCAGACTGTGAACAGTTTGCACCCAAGTGTGGGTTGCCTGCGAGAATGGAGGATTTTCGCACCCTGTAATGTAGGCAGCCTACGAACTCATCTTAAAAATGTGTTTTTGGAAGAAGACAACAGTCACTTTTCTCAGGCAAAAAGTCCTCGTGGGAGCCTGAATACATCACTTGTAGAGACACCACCAGAGTGACCAAAATCGTGTGTAACGGAATGCCCCCCAAAGTATGAGGCCAGAACTTGTGACAACCGAAATACTTTGTAAAATGTGTGTGTGTGTCAGAAACAAGGAGCGCACCTAACCGAAAACCTGTAAACAACCAAGCATCTGCAGAATATAATACCAATTCTGAGGTAGGCATTCCCATGCTCAGATCACAAATGAATGGAATCATAAACGTAGTTCATGGCCACCAATCATAGACTATGGATCCATGTTGTCAAAAATGCTACATAGCCACCAGGAATACATTGTGGATCTATGTGAGAAGACTTGAATTAAGACATAGCCACGCGACATAAAAGTGGATCTATGTGCCGATACAAATCATACATACTCCATCGCAGACTGGATAAAAAAGATAAGACCCAGGGTCTTTAATCCCGTCACCTGAAAGTAGGAATCTAGCCATGCGATTACATGTGCTGAAGTCAAACATGGTAGAAACCACTTGATTACCAGTCATTGATGAAAACCGTTAACAAGTGTGAGGAAAATCACCATTAATGTCGATGACTCCCAAGGTACCGAAGTACAATCTGAATGAATACAAATGAATGAGATGAAGTCGAGCACTCGGCGAAATCTCTCGATCAGGGATCGATGATGTGAAACCCCTATCAAAAGTGAAGAGACCTGCCATTGAGGCATGCAGGCTCCAAGGTACTAAATGATTTCTAAGTCTTATTTCTGGATAATGAGTTGGAGTTGACGGAACATGACTCGTCAAAGGAGGGCCTTGATGTATCCCCCATCAATGACATGAAACAAGTAACAGATTTTGAGGGAGAATGATCCAGGTGGATATCGGTGGCCACCCACCTTCTCCAACTGGCCCAAAACATGTTTCTGGCAATTTTGGTAATTTACTATTTTTAGCAGTTTTTAACTTCCAAGGCCATTTTGGGGCCCTAAACGATGTTTTTTGAGAAAATGGGAAGCAACATTCCATGTTGCTCACCCAAAAGTTGTAGTTCTCAGATAGATCTTTCCAACGAGCTATCATACACCTAAAATGGAGATCGTATGAAAAAGTTACGACCCCGGGAAGTTGATGCACCAACTTACCCAAACGGGGCCCACATGACTTTTGGCGCTTCATCTCCCATGGTTAGGTTTTTGGATGTCTAGGGTTTTTGGCATTCCTACTTATTGTAAAAAGGCCTTCAAAGCCTCATTGTAATCATCTTCTCACGGATGCGAGTAGCCGTCACATCTCTTCTCAGAGATAAGCTACCACCATTCTAGCGAGTCTTTCACTCTGTATTTTACAGTCTATGTACATTTATTTCATTAATAGAAATCGTGTATTACTGTATATCTGTGTTTATGGTTGCATCTCTGATACATTTATGTTATATTGTTGAATATCTGCAATATCTCTGTGCATTTCCTTATTATATCTCCGCTCTCATTTCGTGCCGAAAATAATCCGGATCAGCGAATCAAAGCATGAACAAGGGTTGAAATGGACATAGGGAAGGCCGACATAGTAAGAATGGACAACTGTAGATGGACGACTCAATAGAGGGCTCGTTTGAACTTCTCTTGAACATATGAACGACACGACCAAGGACTTGGCAACACTGACTCAAAAACGACCGAAGATATAACCTTGTAGCAAGTCGAACGAGAGACAAGTGGATTTCCCAACCCGGATTCAAATGATGAATAGGGGGTGTCATGTTCAAGAGCGACGCTTACTGCCATTAATATGAATACGAAAACATATCCCTTTCCCAAAAATTCCCCCACCGTTTCTGGCGAGTACCTCTTTATTTTTACGCAAGCTTGAGGAGGATAACATATGCTTGTTGATGTAAGCTCATCCTTTGGATGAGTCCCTCAGAGTATATTTAACGAACCCTAGGAAGGAGTGGCTCGGTCCCATTACGGGTCTTTCGATGTTTGTTTAACGAGTCCAAAGATAGAAAACTCAAGAGTTTTTCATGTTTTGAGAGTCTGAAAAACACTTAAAGAAAACTCTCTCAGTTCCTTTTTCATAAATAAGTTCGATGAGACCAAAAAAGTGATAAACTATCATCCGTCGAACGTTTTATTCAAATACTTTAACGAGCGTAAAGAGAACAAGATCGCTCGGCAATATTTTCGTTTTTACGAAGCGTGAAAAGAGCTTAAAGGATACTCCCAGGGGTTCATTTTTTGTATAACCTTTACGATTCCGAAAAAGTGATAAAAGTATACTCGGTTACATTCTCATTGATTTACAAGCAAGAGAAAGAACAAAGACTAAGATCGGTAACTTATTCTCATGTATTTACGAGCATGAGAAAGAACAAAGACTAAGCTTGGGATTGTTTTCATTTTTACGCAAGCTTTAAAACAAAAAGAAAACTATTCTTGGACCTGGTTTCATTTTTACGCAAGCTTGAACCAGAGGAAACTATGCTTGAGATAAGTGGGTTCACTTTTACACAAGCTTGAACCATAGAAAACTATGCTTGGACTTCCCAACGCATAACACATGGATGGTTGGTACTTAGCCCCCAGCTTGAGAAACTAGTGGCTCTACTTCAGCATGAAGTCCAGAGGCTGAAAGTATTGCCCCCCAAGCTTCGTTTCATCCAATGACAAAGGTGGAGGAAATGAAGCTTCAAATACTAGACGAAGGACTTGACTCAAACAGAGAGGGGGAAAACTATTTCTTTTTTTAACGAGATTGACATAGAAACAAGAACTATGCTCGTAACCTCTATTTCATTTTTTAATGAGGTTGCCACAGAGACGAAAAAACTATCCTCGTAAGTGGTTTCATTTTTTAACGAGCTTGAAATTAGAAAACTATGCTCAAAGACCTCTATTTCATTTTTTAACGAGCTTGGAAGCAGAAAACTATGCTCAAATACCTCTGTTTCATTTTTTAATGAGGTTGCGATAGAGATGAAAAAACTATCCTCGACTCTCCTCTTGATCATGGATTCCAAGAGGACAATGCTCCGGAAGGACACCATGTCAAGGGACAAAACTCGGTCATGGCTTCCAAGAGATCTTCACTAGACGGAAGGAACACACTCTGGAAGGAACACATGTTGAGGGTGGCGACAGGGGTAAGGAAATCAGGCTCTAAATACCCTATTGAAGAGATCACCATGTCAACTACTAGATCTAAGTCATCAGAAGTTGAAGCCATGGGAGACAATGCCACATAATTGACCTATGGTGGGGGTGATACCATCTACATATAAGAACCATTTAGGGAGGCAATCCAGTTGGGGTCGATGAATGAAAGTTGATCAAAAGTCACAATTCTTCCATCGTGAGGGAAAGATATCACACGAAAAAGAGTGGACACAATAACTTTCATGGCATAGACATAATCCCACACAAGAAGTAAAGAGAAATCCAAGGGATCTTGGACTACCATGACATCAACGAAGACAAATTTCCCTCCCAAAGTTACAGGAAACTGAGGAAGGGTCCCTAAAGGTTGACTAGTTCTTATGTTAAAAGATAACAGATTTTGTGTAACCAGTGCAAGCGGAGGAAAACCCAAAGCTTGCCAAGCAAAAGAGGACAAAATACTAACGGATGCACCTTCATTTATCAATGTCTGAGGAACCTGGAAAGGAATGTGAGAGGGAAGACGAGGTCCAGTTAGCACACCCCAATCAAAATGGATGGCCTCATAACATGGAGGGGGTTCCACGGGAGAAGGAGGAATAGCCCCCGGCATGGTAGATTATGTATCAACGAGAAAAACATGGGCAGTATCGGGTTTACTCTCTAGCGGGAGAGTAGGATCGACCGATGGAGAGATCAAATCGACCACTTGGGTTTCATTCTCCAAGGGGAGAATGTTGTTGACCGGTGAAAACGGATCGACCGATTAGGTTTCACTCTCTAACAAGAGAGTGGGATCGACCGAGGATGGGATCGGATCAACCACTTTGATTTCACTCTCTGGAGGGAGAGTGGGGTTGACCAAGGGTGGGATCAGATCAACCACTATGTCAACTAGTTTAACTAAGGACATGACTAGATCGACGACATGATCAACTGGATTGACCGACGAAGGGGCCAGATTGATCATTCCATCAACTACAAGTGGGTTGAGAGAAATCTTGCGATAAGCAGCTGGAAGTCGAGGCTATGAAACAGTCATGTCTTCCAGAAATTTCGAGGCTTCTTCCATATGAGAGAAAAGATGAGTTAGATGACTCCCTTTGCATAACATACATAGGAACTTGGCTCTACTTTTCTTCTTCCCAACTATATCGTGACTAGTCGAAGGGAAGTCATCAGCATGTTGTTCAGAGGCTAACGACATGGGTTGGCGAGGATGTGTAGACCATGCTTCTATAACCTTGGATAGACCAAGGCATTCCTTAAGAAGATGGATACCCTTACAAATCCTGCAAGGGTACTTGGTCTTACGAGTTGTTTGGGTGATCTTGACATCATCAACACTCCCAGCACAATTAACAATAACTAGTTGCTTTCCAACATGTTTGACAGTGGTCGAAGGTTTTGACCCTTGTTTATCTTTCTTTTTCTTAATCTTTCTTTTTTTATTTTTCTTATTCATCGGGTTACTAGATTCAGAACTTTCACTCGACGAAGAAGATGAAATGGAAGGCGACCTTGCAAGTGAAGAAGGCGAAGAAGACCTTACTGGTGAAGAAGGTGAAGGATCAACATGAGGTTGATGTTCTTAGGGGGAAGTGCTTACGACCGAAGCACTTACTGCATTCGGGATTACTTGAGTGGAAAACAACCATACCGGTAATCCAATTGTGAGACCTGGAAGGCTCAAAGTAGCAATATGAGGAGGACCAATGTTTTCGTAAGAAGGAAAAAAAAAGGTTCCTCTAGAGAAGAGGTTCCTTCATTGGTAATTTCGGGAACTTACGCCATTAAAAACAAAAATCCAATCTAGAGTCCACTAGGGAGAAGAAACAACACACGCTAAAAATCTAGTAAGTAAGCAAGCAAACAAAACCTTCTCGCAATGAGCTCACTAGTTGGTGATGAAGTCCAACGTCGCGGGAACAAAGTAAGAAGGGGCGGAGATAGAGAGAGTGGAAAAGTTATGTTGACGACCTGCTTAACGGACTTACACCCTGGTGCAAGCTCCCACACACAATCATGGGTATACCCTTCAAGGAGTCCAAGTGAGTTTGGCCAACGTTGATTCCAGGTACCGTGAAGACTTGCCCCTCCACAGTCACCTTGTCTAAAGACCCTAAAGAGATAGGCCACTGAGGTTACAAATCACTAAAGTGATGCCTAGAGAAACAGTCGACAGTCTGATCCATGTGCAAGGGCAGGGTATCTAGCCCAAAATCAATTTGAAAGGCTTCCACTCATCATTGTGGGTATACCTCTCAAGCGACCCCCATAATAAGCGCAACCTCTACACCAAGACCAACAAAGCAGGGTGAGTAACTCTGCTAGTCTCAATGCAACCTCGTGATTGACCCTTGTGTTAGAAGGGCTTCCTAGGACAAAATGTAATAAGTGGATTTAACCGCTCCCTAACTTGTTTGCAACTTTGGAAAGTTATCTTTCACACCTATTCCAAAGCCCTACAACTAATCTAATGTAGGTTTGCTACTAGAAAATATAAAAATTTCTAATCAATTTTTATAAGCGCTTTATTTTTAAGGTTGTTGTTACTCAAAAGGAAAATGGCGTGAACAATATGGTGTTTTGACCGACTTGAAAGTTATGCAAAGAGATGAAGATGCAATCTTTTCATTTCGATGAAAGTTATGCTACGAGAAGGAGAAAACATTTATCATTCCCATATACACAATGTCCCAAAATATATTAAACTCATCAATATCAAGATTCTCAAGAAATGAGAAAAAGGT
>ML782857.1:74195-91226 GCA_009831015.1 Picea engelmannii | reverse complement strand
ACCCAAACTAAAAGTTTTCTTTTAAAGCGAACTATTCAGAAGAAATCTGATCTTTCCCTAAACAATTCTAAAGAAAACACACACTTTGTAATTGAAAGACACTCAAAGCAAGAGACTAATCCTTCAAAACCAAACAAAGCAAGGATGGCTAAAAGCAACTCAAAGAATCTCAAGCAGACTGTGAACAGATCAATATAGGCTCCAAAATTTCAATCTAGCTGATCAAAGCAAAACTAGGCATCAAAAGATAGGAAAACCTATTTCCAGACAAAATTTCAAATGGGTTCGCAGCCTAGCTATAAGGTGCAGTGTGAAAATCAGTGGAGTTCGCAGGCTGGACACAGGTAGGGTGTGAACATGTCGCACTTGATTACACAATAGGGTGTGAACTTCAGTGATTCTCACAGGCCACAGAAAGGTACAGTGCGAGAAGGTTTGTAATCAAGCAAATTTTGGAAAAATGACAGAACTTTTGAGTGAACTTTTAGATCCAGAGAATCTATAAGGATCTCCTAAAGACTCAGAGATTGATGGGAATGAAAAAGGGTAGGTCAAGAGAAAATGTCCAAGAAAAACCACCTAAATGGGTTGTATCCCCAGTGGAGTCGCCAATTTTTTTATCGGATAAATCGGTAGGTGCGGACACTAACAGATCTCCCTAGATCCACCTGGATCTAGAACAAAACAGGACAAGACACGACTCTTTCCCTAAGTTGTAGTCATTGAATTTGCTAATAAGAAGGAATGATTGACATACATTTATATCGCTTCCTTAGGTCTCTGTTGTTCCTGCTTTGCTCCGATGATCTTGTGAAATCAAGTCCAAGACAACACAAACCAACCAAAGTGAATATAGCAAAATATATTCAATGTCAACCTATGCATATGATCAAGGAGTTATGCAATAAAATAAGAGTAATTTTATGGGAAAGGGACATGCCCCTGTATTATATTAAATGAAAGTAGAAGATACAACTGGATCGCCTTGATGTTGCAAGATTCCTTTTAGTGACCCTTGGTTCCAACACACACACTTGCTCTATCTTTGCATGAATAAGATCCAATACAACTTGATAGACCAAAAAGAGTCTCTAAGCTTCTATCCAAGCAGGGTTTTTCACACAATTATTTCACCAATTCTTCATTCAATCTTGCTTAACCTTTTCCATGAGAAACCTTTCAATATATAGGAGAAGGAAGGATGGTTACATGGATGAGGATGATCCCACTAAATCTGAGAAGTCAGTAGGATGCCAACCATGTGAATGCCAACTCATTTTCTAGAAGATTCCCTTCTAGAACCTTCATGACCTCTTCTCTTTTCCAAGCTTAAAAACAGGTTCTCACCCTATCTATAGAGCAGACTGTGAACAGTTCGCACCCCAAGTGTAGGTTGCCTACGAGAATGGAGGATTTTCGCACCCTGTAATGTAGGCAGCCTGCGAACTCATCTTAAAAATGTGTTTTTGGAAGAAGACCGCAGTCACTTTTCTCAGGCAAAAAGTCCTTGTGGGAGCCTAAATACATCACTTGTAGAGACATCACCAGAGTGACCAAAATCATGTGTAACAGGAGATGGAAACAACAAATTTCGAGTATGGAACAAGTAATGGCAACAACCACGCTCAGTCAAGGAACTGCGTTGGTAACAACAACATTCATGTAAGTCACAGTATGGGCTGAGGCAAAGTACTGGTGCATTGTGCTTAACAGGAACGTGCGGGGTCACTGCTGAAGGTATGCTTGAGGCATGGAGAGGTTCAATTGATGGAGTCAATGGCTTCCTGCATGAATGCCTTGGTGAATGGGGAAGGATGGATCAGTGCATGCGTGAAATGGGGAAAGATCCCAAAACAAACTAATTTCCCCACATGTATTTTCATGCGCCATGATTAACCCATGGCTCTCCATGAGTTCGCTTCTCTCCACTTGGGATTCATGCTCTTTCCCACAAGAACTTAGGGTAAATTAATTATCCTCACCATAGTCTTTAGGAATAATAATATAATATCCCCTTAGAGATAAGACCTCTAGCTTAGCCCCTTTCCTATGCTCTTAGCCCCTCCCTTTCCCTTCCTAGTGGAGTTTACCCCCCCATACTCTTTTATCGTGGTCGGTCGACATGCAACGATGTATTATATTAATGATATGATTGTTTACATATACAAAATTAGGCTCACTGGCCTTTAACATCTAGGCTCTCCGGCCTAATCATCACATAAGCCTCCTAGCTTATAATCTTGGCTCACCAGCTATAAAACATATTTACAACTCTATTGGGGCTTGGTCTTGGGGTATTACAGAATCTGCCTTTATCTTTGTCTATCGGTCAACCTCTCACTACCAAAGCATCTTTGGTTGATCCTTCCATGTTTTTCCTTCTCATTTCTTCCGAAAACAGAGAAGCAACCACGTCCTCTAGCACTAGTGTGGTTGTATTACTCCCAATAGCTAGGACTAAGATATCCCAGGAGTCTGGCAAATAACATAATAGGGAGATACACTTCTTCTCATCGGTGATCTTTATATCCACAGACGATAACTGGATTAACACAGTGTTAAATGCATTTAAATGCTCAATCACTGAACTTCCATCTCTCATCCTCACAAGATACAATTTCTTTTTTAGAAACAACTTATTTACCAGAGATTTCGACTGGTATAAGCTTCCCAGCTTGTCCCATAGTTTATTCGCTGAATCTCCACCCGAGACATTCAGCAACATCGAATCTGCAAGACAAATTTGAATCATACTTCTTACTCTTCTTTCAAGTTTCTCCCATTCTTCCGTCAACATGCATGTTGGTTG
The DNA here is from genome assembly GCA_009831015.1 of Picea engelmannii. Classification (NCBI taxonomy): domain Eukaryota; kingdom Viridiplantae; phylum Streptophyta; class Pinopsida; order Pinales; family Pinaceae; genus Picea; species Picea engelmannii. The sequence continues at coordinate 88,417 of ML782857.1, read as the reverse complement.
GGTACCGAGACACACCGTTGTCCATTGTTCTCGATCCACAAGAAGATCTTCCATTTTAAGCTTCCAAAGCTCAAAAGTATGGCCATTGAATTTTTCTATCTCTATTCTGGAACTGCTTGCCATTGTTTACCACGATCTTTAACACAATTTATGACTTACGAATCTTATTGTACCTAGGGTTTAGTTCTCAGATTCAATATTGACAAATCAAGATCTGATATACTCACCAAAGAATAGCACCGCTCTAAACACTCACTTGTCAGGGCAAACCTAAGATCTGATACCACATGTTAGGAAATGCAGAGCACTTCCACACTAATCCTAGCAGAAGAGAAGAAGAATTTAATCAAGAACGCAAATGATACAAGCAATCACACAGTTCACCGATATTATACCTTGGAAACCATTAACCGGGAAAACCAACATTCCTTTGAACGTTTTGATTTCTTGTTGTCTTATTCAATCAGAATAAAAAGGTTACGTGTCTAACCTTGGTCCACTCCTAAGACACAATTGACATCATACCCTCTTGCACAGGAAAGAACAACCCTGTATCCAATTCGGCTTACACATGCGTGACCAACAACCTACACTTACACATGCATCAACCTGTAAAAGTGCAAAGTATGATTACCTTACAACAACCGTCTTTACAGCCTTACAACACGCCTCTTTATAGGATTTACAACAGGCAAAACCCTAAATATTGGCGCCCAAAAACTGTTATAGATCCATGAATATATTGGCTACAAATATCGTAAATCCCTGGATTTTGTTACAGTCGAATCCAAGTCAGGTTTACCAGACAAATATCAGTCGACCTTCATTTGGTCTCTAGTCGGTCGTCTCACGCCTGCACTTCGACCTCTTGTCAGTTGACTTGTCATCGATATCTTCAACTTTGACTTTACTCGGTCGACTTCCTCGACCTTCGACTTGTTGTCGATCTACCTCGACTTCGACTTCGACCTGTTGTCAATCCATCTCGACTTCGACCGTCAGTCGATCTACCTTGACTAGACTTTCACTTCAAAGAATATAACAACCAAACAACAACCGTCGTAGCTATCAGTCCATACTAGTAATAGAAAGATGCACATATATCATGCCAGGTGTCAGTGAAAACTATTCTCGTTAAGATAAACTTCCAACAAAAAAACACATATTGTTACCAGTTTCAAATCTACTTGAATTGTACAAACCAACTTAATACACTTTGAAATTAAAATAAATCTACTTATTACTTACCCAAATTCATATAATTGTGTACAATTTAAAACATTGCTAATATAGAATTTGCATCTACTTATTGTTTTCCCAAATAATCATGTACACTTCAAAGCATTTCGTTAATGCATAATTTGCGAGTCCCGGCAGGAGTGTAGAGTTTTACACTCCACCTACTCCACCAGTTACATTTCACTTTGCTCTTCTCATTCCCTTCTCTACTTAAGAAAAGACAAGCCTACACCCACCCATTATGTTTTCAGTGCTCAATCCAACACCAATGTGAAGCAAACAAATCAAGCAGCGATAGCAGATCATGGAAGCATACTCATCTACCTTGTAGAAAACTGGGGAGTCGCGTATCGGTGTTTATAGACGCTCGATTCCAAAACAAAAACACAGCCAGGATTGCCGAGACGCAAAATCACGAAAAGGTTGTGGGCCTAAGGACCTCGTGGTATCAGGTATCAGCGTTTGGAAGCATCCAACACAAAACAAAATGCAACAATCCTCTGAGTCGCGATATGGCGATAAATTTGTGGGGCCTGCTACTTCGGAGTTTCGGGTATCGGTGCTTGGAAAGGTGAGGCACAAGAACCCAATGATCATTCCCAAGTCAAGAGACGTGAGAAATCTTGTGGGACCCGTAACTTCGGGGTTTCAGCGATTGAAGCACTCAGTACAGAAGTGAAATAAAACAAGAATTGAGTTTACAAACTCAATAAAACAAGAATTGAGTTTACAAACTCAATAAAAACAAGTAAAAATGAAGAGCACTCTTCCAAATAGAGAATAACAAATTTTATACATAATGCTTTCAAGCTTCTTGTCTCTATCAAAATTACAATTTCAACTGTGGTATTTAAACACTAAAAAAATGACCCTTCGATCTTCTAAAATATTTAATCAAGGCGGTGTTGGTGTCTGGTTGCCTTGAAAGGTTAAGGCGGCCACCGTTTAAGCAACATAAGACAAAATTAGTGATCGGTGTTTTAACCTCAAGTTTTGAAGGGTCAACCCACCGATTCATCGTTTGCACAGGGGCGGTGAAATGATTACTTTCTGACATACTCCCTCTTAATCATTTCAGAGCCAAACAAACTTAAAACAAGTAAAGCAAAATTGTTGTAAACAATGCATTACAACTTGCAAACCCCAATGTTTCTTCTATGGATTTTAAACAGTTCATTTCCCAAAGGCTTCGTAAGAATGTCTGCAAATTGTTCTTCAGACCTACAGAACTTAACATAAATTTCTTTACCATTTACCAGCTCTCGAATGAAGTGATACCTTGTATCAATGTGCTTACTCTGTTTGTGAAAGACATGATTCTTTAACAGTGCAATGGCAGATTTATTGTCACAAACAATTTGGGTTGCATCATTCTGGTCATGCAACAATTCATTCAAGACCCTTCTCATCCACACAGCTTGACATGCAGCTGCAACTGTTGCAACATACTCTGCCTCAGTAAAAGATAGAGTCACAATGGGTTGTTTCTTTGACGCCCATGCCACTGCTCCAGATCCAAGACTGAACACATACCCAGATATGATTTTCTTGTCATCAATGGAACCTACAAAATCATTATCAGTATATCTGATCAGATCAAAGTTTAAACTTGATGTTTATCGGATACCAAAGTCAGTTGTTCCAGCAACATATCTCAGGATCCTCTTTCTTGCTTGCCAATGAGTACTCTTCAGAGTCTCCATGAATCTTGAAATCAAACTTACAGCAAACATGATATCAGGTCTGGTTGTTGTTAAGTACACAAGGCTTCCAACCAGCCTCTTATATAGAGTTGGATCAACATATGATCCGTCATCATACTTGCTAAGTTTAATAGCAGTTGCCATAGGTGTTGCAGTTGGTTTACAATTCAACATTCTAAACCTTTTCAATACTTCATTTGCATAGTTAGTTTGACAAATGAAAATTCCATCATCAGATTGATCCACTTCAAGTCCAAGAAAATACTTCATCAATCCTAAATCAGTCATTTCAAACTCTGTTTTCATGGCATTTTTAAAATCATCTACAGATAGATCTCCAGTAAAAATCAGGTCATCAACATACAAACAGACAATCAAAAATTTTCCTTTCTAGTTTACCTTTATATACAGAGTTGGTTCACTTGGACTTCTGTTGAATCCAATACTGATCAGGTATTCATCAATCCTGCTATACCAAACTCTGGATGCCTGCTTCAATCCATATAAAGATTTCCTTAACTTGTAAACTTTATCTCTGTGTTTATCAATTTCATAACCCGGAGGTTGTCTTACATAAACCTCTTCTTCCAAATATCCATTCAAGAATGCAGAGTTTACGTCCATCTGATGCATGATCCATCTAGTCTGAGCTGCAATAGCTAAGATCATCCTCACAGTGTCAATTCTTGCTACAGGAGAAAATGTTTCATTGTAATCAATACCGGGTTGCTGACTAAACCCCTGAGCTACAAGTCTTGCCTTGTACTTTTCAACTTCACCATCTGCATTCAACTTAGTCTTATAAACCCACTTAACACCAATACTCTTCTTATGTTTAGGTAAATCTACAAGATCCCAAGTGTTATTTATTTCAATGGAATCAATCTCCTCATCCATTGCTTTTATCCAGACATCCTCTTTAGCAGCTTCATCAAAACTTACAGGATCAAATGCCATTAATGCAAAATTTGAAATTTGATCTACTTCTTCATTCTGATCATACAATTCTCTTAAGCTTCTAGTCTTCTGTCCTTTAAATCTGTTTCTTAATGAAGCTAAAGTGGGATTTTATTCACTACTTACCTGTGAATCTGATTGATGTCCACCATGTCCAGATGGCTCACCACGCTCATGAGTTCTAGGCGTTCTAAATTGAGATGGGCTGAAATCTGGTGCTTGCCTTGTTGGACTTCTTGCTGTAGGCGTATGTGCATGTGGAACCATATGTCCATCTCCTTTAGCCTGCTCAGCTCCATCATCATCTTCACAGGGTAACACAACTCCCTCTGAAATTGATTTGTCAATACTTCCATCCCGGGCTTCATCTTCTTTAAATTGAACATCTCTGTTGATTACATATTTCTGGGTGATGGGATTGTAGAGTTTATATGCCCTAGACTCTTCAATGTATCCAACAAAGATACATCTCTCGTCTCTGTCATCCAACTTCCTCCTCATTTCTGCAAGTACATGCGCAAATGCAACACATCCAAAAATTCTGAAATGAGAAACATTGCAAGGCTTACCATACCAGGCTTCCTAAGGTACACGATCCCTCACGGTCTTGGTCAGACTTCTATTCAAGATAAAAACAGAGCAAAGAATTGCATCTCCCCAATATTCATTTGAAAGATGCTTCTCTTTCAACATGCTTCGAGCCATATCCATGATGGTCTAATTATTTCTTTCAGCCACTCCATTCTGCTGTGGAGTATATCGAGCAGTAAACTGCATTTTAATTCCACGAAGATCACAAAATTCAATGAATTCATTCAACTTATACTCACCTCCTCTGTCATACCTTAAGATTTTAATGGTTCGACAACTCTCATTCTCAACCATAGATTTAAACCTCTTGAAAACTTCAAAGGCTTCAGATTTTTGCTTTAGTAAATAGAACCAAGTCTTCCTACTGAAATCATTAATGAAAGTCGTAAAATAAACAAAACTAGTGTATTTGCATAGGTCCACATAAATTTGTGTGGACAATTTCCAATGGAGCTTTTGCTCTGTAGGAAACACCTAAAACAAATTTCTCTCTGTGATGTTTTCCAAGTATGCAGCTCTCACAAGAGCTTGCAGGTTGTTGAATACAAGGTAACCCCTTTACCATCTGTTTCTTCTGTAACAGATCTAAGCCACCAAAATGTAAATGACCATATCTCAAATTCCATAACCAAAATTCATCTAATCTTTCAACTTTATAAGCATTCAAAGAACCACTCAAATCATTTTTCATAACAAGTGGAAACATTCTATTCTTGGTCATCTCTACTCTTGCAATCAACTGTTTGCTGGGAAATTTATCATAGATTGTACATACCTTGTTTTTGAAGAACACTCTGTACTTTTTCTCCATCAGTTGTCCAACACTAATAAGATTGCATTTTAGACCAGGCACGAAATAAACATCATCAATATTTCTTCTCTGATTATTCTTAGTGTAGACTGGAACTACACCTTTACCATTAACTGTAACCTTACAGTCATTTCCCAATTTTACTTCAGACTGAATACTATTGTCAATAAATGAAAATAAATCCTTATTACCAGTCATGTGGTTACTACAACCACTATCCAAAAACCAAATATCATTTTCACTTTCCTGAGTGACATTATAGGTCAAAAACACAGGATTTTGATGATCCTCAGACTCATTTGTAATATGTGCAGACTGCTTTCCAGCATATGCTTGTTTCTTCCAACATTTGTTAGCAAAATTCTCAAACTTCTTACAATAATAACATTGTATTTTAGTTTTATCATACCTCTGATTTTTTTGTTGCCAGGGTTTGCTGTTGTTGCTCCCTCTTAAATTAGGAGGATTCTGTTGGAACTTCTCCTCAGACACTGATTCAGTTATGTTGTCCCTTCGACCAGAAAATTGACCTCCTCTTCCATAATTATAAGACCTTCCTATGCCTCTGCCTCTGGTAACATGTAGTTGGGATTTGAAAGCATGCTCCAATGATCCTTCTTCATATCTAGATATTCTAGATTCATGAGCAACAAGAGAACTAGTTAACTCATCAATTTGCAGTAGATTTAAATTCTTAAATTCCTCTATTGGTACCACAACAGGTTCAAACTTCTTAGGCAAACTTCTCAGCACTTTCTCAATAACTCTTTTATTATCAACATCATCTCCATACTGCCTGAGTTGGTTCACAACACTCATTACTTGAGTCATGAAAGTATCAACACTTTCATTATCCTTCATCTTCAGATTTTCGAAATCCCTTCTCAAGTTCTGCAACTTGACTGTCTTCACCTTGGACACACCTTGATAATAGGTTTCAAGAATGTCCCAAGACATCTTCGAAGATGCAGCACTAGAAATCTTCGTAAAAATGGATTCATTTAATCCTTGCTGGATTAATCCAAGAGCCTTGTTATCCTTCTTCCTGTTTTCCTTCAGCAAAACACGGTCAGCATTAGAGAGAACCAATTTTGCTGCTATATCAGCTGACTCAGCATAACCATCAATAACAAAAGTCCATAAATCCCGAGAACACAAAATCGTCCTCATTCGAATATACCAAGAGTCATATGACTTCTCGCTCAGTACAGGAACCTGCACCTGAGAAGAGCTACTACCAGACGTAGCCATTTATAAAATTTGAAAGGAATTAAATAAACCTTCACGCAGAAAAATTGGGCACCAACGGGAACAATCAGCAATGAACTTAAGCAATTGCAGGATGAATAACAGGCTCTGATACCAAATGTAGAAAACCGGAGAGTCGCGTATCGACATTTACAGGGGCTCGATTCTAAAAAAAAAACACAGCCAGGATTGCCGAGACGCGAAATCACGAAAAGGATGTGAGCTCGGGACATCGTGGTATTGGGTATCGACGTTTGGAAGCGCCCACACAAAACAAAATGCAACAATCCCCTGAGTCGCGATATGGTGAGAAATTTGTAGGGCCCGCTACTTCGGAGCTTCGGGTATTGGTGCTTGGAAAGGTGAGGCACAAGAACCCAACGATCATTCCCAAGTCGCAAGACGCAAGAAATCTTGTGGGACCCGTAACTTCAGGGTTTCAGCGATTGAAGCACTTAGTACATAAGTGAAATAAAACAAGAACCGAGTTTACAAACTCAATAAAAACAAGTAAAAACGCAGAGCACTCTTCCAAATAGAGAATAATAAATTTTATACCTAATGTTTTCAAATTTCTTGTCTTTGTCAAAATTACAATTTCAACTGTGGTATTTAAACACTAACAAAATGCCCCTTCGATCTTCTAAAAGATTTAATCAAGGCGGTGTTGGTCTCTGGTTGCCTTGAAAGGTTAAGGCGGCCACCGTTTAAGCAACGTAAGACAAAATTAGTGATCAGTGCTTTAACCTCGATTGCTTTAACCTCGAGTTTTGAAGGGTCAACCCACCGATTCACCTTTTGCACAGGGGCGGTGAAATGATTACTTTTTGACATACCGCACTATAAAAGGATAAGCTTGGAAAATCTTCATTTTATTTATTTTTTAACGAGGATATGGTTGATTTTTTACATTTTGATGAAGACCTCCTGTATAGAGTTATTTTGTGTTGAAGTCTGAAACGATTGGCCGTTAACTTTAAAGCACTGAACTTTAGCCTTTAGTAGGAAATTTTTCAGAAGATGAAGATTGAACTTTTGTAGGAAGTTTAAGGTTTCTTTGGCAGAAATTTTGGGCTTTTGTAATGGGTAAAATAGAGCGTTTATTTGAGGTTGGTCTATGTCCTGGGGGACTGTCTCATCCATCCATTGCAGGCTGTCGGTTTGTGATGATAGGTTTCCACCCATCATTTCTCTGATTAGGAGGCTTTTCTGCCTCAGATATGGCCAAGGCCATCCGCAGATACTAGTGAAGGCAAAGGAGGCTAACTGTGTCATTAGTAATGGGAATTTGATTCAGTTTAGTAATAAAAGATCCAATAATCTTGTCTTTGACTTGAAGTTTTTAGCAAGCTAAATGGTTTGAGTGTGAGAGACACCTTTTTTATCCATTTAGAAGCTATGTTAGTGTATGTGTAATCTTATACAGTGTTTTTTCTTCATGAATTTTTAGTCTTCATCTCAGGTATTGAAAATATTATTGTAACTTTTTTGAATCTGGTCATTTCCTCCGTATCTTTTGATCTACAAGATTGTGCAAACAGACATATTTTATGCACACAAATCTTAATTGAGAAGGATGCAGCGCTGACTTGTCCGTGGTCCATATCCCCTGTCTTGCAAAACTTGGGGAATTCGACATATTTGATGCACACAATTCCATTATCGGGTGCCCATATGGTGCTAATTTACAGAAATGTTGCTACATGTTCACTGTTGGTCAGGAGATTGAAAATTTCCTTCTTTCATGCGGAATACTGTCCAAGGCTTGGGAAGACTCAGATCTTGCAAGCAATTTAGAGAGTTTCAGTCTAACGGAGCATGGAGGCATTGCATATGTTGCCTTCCTTTCATTTCATCAAATAGAAAGTTTCATTGTCGAAGAGAGCAAATATGGAGAGGGGAATATACAAACTAACTACCAAGTATTCTCGGATTGCCTCAAGGGTTATGATGATAAGCCAGCCCTCGTCCATCAGGGAGCTCTTAAGCTGTTCCTGCATATTATGGAGGAAACAGATTTCCAAGCAAAGGTAACTAATTGATTTATCTAAATACAACTGTCAAAAGTGACCTTAGTTTCACAACAAGAGGGTTTATTTCTTCACTTAATATAGATGAAATTATGGAAATTCAAAGAGAAAAGTAGCATTGTGTTGATATGTTCCATGATCAATCAGTTGCCGATTTATACGGACTCCAAACAAAGGGAACTCAAACCCATTATATTTGTGGGTCATTCCTTAGGAGGGGCAGTTGCAACCTTGGCGACACTATGGGTACTGGAAAAGAGGGTAAGGCAAATCTCTCCCTTTTGTATCACATTTGGTTGCCCTTTGGTAGGAGATGCAAATCTTGTTGAAGCAGTTGGTCGTGAGAATTGGGCAGGCAACTTTTTGCATGTGGTTTCCAAGCATGATATTGTTCCTCGGATGCTCCTTGCACCGCTTAAGTCCATTGCTCAGCCTTTGACTGCTATTTTTCCGTATTGGCATGGCAAAGTCGCATATTCTTTTATTCAAGATGCTTATAAGACTCTTCTTGAAAATGTCCGGCAGTGTACTTGTACAGTGGCAAACTATGAAGTTGATTCTTTTGGGGGGTCAGATGGGGTTATAGAGAGAAGCCCATACAAACCTTTTGGCACTTACATGTTTTGCTCAAGCCACGGCGCAGCTTGTATTGACAATTCTGAGACCATTTTGATGATGCTTCATTTGACAATGAAGAGCCATGAATTGCTTTCTGATAATATTGTACAGGACTGGTTTTCAGAGCATATAGGATATGGCTCTGTTTTGAAACATGTCATAGAAAACTCCATAAGTGGTAAAAGATTTGCAATTCCTGATTCAAAATCTTCTTACGAGATGGGAATCTCATTACAGTTAGAAGCTATTGGTGTTGGAGCTCAGGTATTACTCAATTGGAAATTCTTTTTTTTTTAAACATTTTATTATTTTATGAACAAAAAAAGTTACATATAAAAATAACATTTTGTGAACAAAATAGCAGTTACCTTTAATGTTTTCAGAGTGCGTTTGTTTTTTTATCAGTAAATACCAGTAAAATGATTTCAAAATATTATATATTCATATATCCATCTTAACCTGAGATGGAGTAAGGGTTAGAGGATAAAAAAATTCCCATCCAAATGTAAATTTTTTAACTTCATAATATAATAAACACTGAAATACTTTATACTATATGATAATATTAAAATTTATTATTAACACCTTTTCCATACATAATATATTAAAATTAAAATAGAATATTCAAATTAAAACAGATAATAGATTCAAAGTTATTATAAATTTAATATAATATTATTTTTATTTATAATTTATAATTTTATCTTTCAAACATGTTAATTAATGCTTTACTCTTGAATTGGTGATATTATTGTGCAGAATGACCATACATCGAGTTTCTTACCCATGGCAGGAGATATGGAAAACCATCTCAACAAAAACGTTGCTAAGCTAACTATTGAACTAAGTTTAAGAAAAGGTGCTATGGCAGAGCTTGAGTGGTATAAAGAGCGTTGTGAGGAGAAAGATGGCATCACATATTATGATTCCTTCAAGAACCTTAATTCTTCGAGGGATATAAATGCTGATTCTCGCAGGAAAAAGCTGGCTGGCCTTTGGGATGAGATTATTGAAATGTGGGAGAGTCATGAGTTTCCGAGTGATTTCGAATTCCAAAATAAGTGGATAAATGCCGGCAATAGATATTGCACATTATTATCGCACTAACTACAATGGCAACTATCTTTCAGATGGAAGACCCAATCGCCATAAAGTTCTTCAGAAATGGATGGAAGCAAAAGAAAAAACTCGCAGTTCAAGATGTCAAAGACCCCGCACAAAGCGTGCATCCCTCACTCAGGACTCATGCTTTTGGGCATATGTAGAAGAGGCTTCGAAAGACCTGGAAAATCTCAAACAAGGCCAACACCAAAGCCTACAAAATCTTGAAAAGTTTGAAAAAGCTCTCAGCATTTCTTCAGATGTTTTCTTAAAAGGTGGTGGGAAGAATGGAAAGAGTTTAAGAAAAATCAATTCCCTGGATGGAGCTCTCCTTTATATAACATAATGGAAAGCGAAAGTCGGTTCAGGTAAAGCATCGAGCATTAGCCTTTAGTAGGAAGTTTTTTAGATGATGAGGTTTTAAAATGTGCCTTTGGGATAAATTTTGGATTTTTGCAGTGCGTAAAATAGAGCTTTTCTTTGAGGTTGGGTGGGATTATTCTAGGAGAATTCCGCAGTAAAAAGTATAATTTTAGGTGAGTATTTCTTTATTACCGGCGTGAATTTCAATGGGTTTTTTATTAGGCTGCGGGGGCAGACCTCCCAGCCACATTCACAACATTAGTCCCTCTTAAGCATGGACTTAGAGTTGGAGCCCTGAGCTGTACCTACTTGAAGTCAAAATCAAATTCTTCGGAAACATTCTAAAATTAATGTCCCGTCGACTAAGCAGTCTAATTGATTTTTCAATCTTAGACTAGTTCACCGATATTTTCAGTGTAGTAACCTCTGTATGTTGTTTATTGGCATCGATGTTTCAAGTTTAGGAACCTCTGTATGCTGTTTGTAAGTGAAGAAATAAAAAGGTGAGATTTACTTTGTAATTTTGAATGGGTTGTGGTAAGTAATGGCATGCAACTATTGAGGGGAGTTTTTAATTTTATTTTTAATCTAATTATTAAAGATTTATAAGGCATTTTATTTAAAAAAAAATGGTTCTACATAAGATACAAGTCTTTAGAGTGTTGAATTCAAAATTGTAGTATATCAAAGTATGAAGTTTTTAGAATTTATCAGTATGGATTTTTTTTTAGTGTAAAACTTGAGAAAATGTTAAATTTGCATCTTAAGAGATTTGATCCATGTGAGTCTTTGATAAAATGGATCTATATTACTACTTCCCTAATCATTACATTGTCTTGGTGATCTATTAATTGAAGCTAGAACAAATCCAAACCTAACAAATTCAAAACAATATATATTTTTTAATTTATTAAAATATTTTATAATGTATTAATATATATATATATATATATATATATATATATTTATTTATTTTTTCAATATATATAATAATATTTTATAGTTTTTTTAATTTTTTATTATCGATTTAATGCTTTATATTATATGGAAATTTCTCTCATACTGGGTTGTAAAGCCATTGTCAAAGTACAAAATTTCCCTATTTCTAAGTACAAAACTGTATAAGGGCTTAAATGCAAGAAACAAACACTAATAACATGACAACAGGACAACTGGCTCACAGAGTCCAAACAACAGTAAACATAAATCAGGCAGCTGAGGGACATGCCCGCATTGGGAGAAGGTCATCTCTGTTATCCATTGCAGGGTCTATGTTTGTTACCCATCATTTCACTGCTAAGGCTCAGAGGCTTTTCTGTCTCAGAGATGGTTAAGGCGAGGGGAGGCTAGCTGTGGCATTAGTAATGGGAGTTTTTTTTGGCTCTAGCAATGGCATTCTACAGATCCAATAATCTGGTCTTTCACATGAAGCTTTTGGCAAGTTAAACAGTTTGAGGGTTCGAATTTTCAGAGTTCTGTGGTTTCAGTTTTCATGGTTCATCGAAAAATTCACAATAGTAATGCTCTGTGTCAGTGTTTCGGATCCATCTTCCCGACAAACAGGTGAATGAAGGAAAGGCAACAGAAGTGGATAAATAATAAAATGCAGGGATGAGTTCAAGAGGCCAAAGACAACCCAGAGAAAACGACCAGACATCTAACCAATTGTAGAAAACCTATATCTAAAATAAATTAAAAATCAAGATAATAAATACAAAATAATCAAAGGATGGTTAAAAATAATAAAGATAATATGAAATGATATAAAATTAGCTAAATATTTAATATATTTAATAATGATTTATATTTAATATATTTAATAATGATTTATAGAAAAAAAATTAAATTAATATAAATAATATAATATAAAAGAAAGTTTAGATATTTTAATAATAATAATTTAAATTTAATATATTTAATAGTGATTTATAGAAAAAATTTAAATTAATATAAATAATATAATATAAAAATAAAGTTTATATATTTTAATAATAATAATTTAAATTTAAATTGACAGTCAAATTAATACTTTAGTATTAATAATAATATTAAGCTATATATTTTGTATAATATGAATGGATAATAGATATGAGGGTTATACGACCTTATTTGCCCTATACATCCCATATAGAAGCTATGTGCGTGGATATGAAATGTAAATCTTATTTATTGTTTTTTCATTAATATTTTTTTCCTTATCTTCATCTCGGACAGTGAAGGGTTTGTTGTATTTTATATTGAGAGGATCCATTTCCCAGTGCCCATATTCTGCTGATTTACATATATGTTGTTGCAGTTCCACTGTTGTTGGACAGCCGAAAACTTCTACCAGCGGAGTGGAAAACACAAATATTCCTTCCACCGGAGTGGTAAACGAGAATATTCCTTCCACCCAGGAGGTAAAGTATCTCGCTTCTTTCTCGGTGCGACAAGATTGTGATTTAATGAAATGGGTCTTTTTCTAGCTTGCAATGAACAGAGTATATTAAAAAATAAGAGCTTATTATTTGTTGAGCGTAGGGAAGAGCTCAACAAGTTTTGGGATGAGATTATTGGAATGTGTGAGAGTCGTGAGTTGCCAAGTGATTTCCAATCCCGAAATAAGTGGATAAATGCTGGCACTGTCTATAGAAAACTTGTAGAGCCTCTGGATATTGCACATTATTATCGCACCTGTAGGGGCAGCGGCAACTATATTTCAGATGGAAGACACAAACGTCATGAAGTCCTTGAGAAATGGTTGGAAGGCAGAAAAAGTAATCGCAGTTCAAGAGATCAGAAAGCTCGTACAGAGCTACCGTTCCTCACTCGGGATTCGTGCTTTTGGGCGCATGTAGAAGAGGCTTTGAAAGATCTTAAAAAAGGCGCATGGAACCAAAAGTTTGAAAGTTATGTGACAGAGATGATCAATGATCGCAAGATTTCTTCGGATGTTTTCGTGGAACGAAGCAGCTTCATGAAGTGGTGGCAAGGCTACAAGCAAATTCAATCCTCTGAATGGAAATCGAACTCTCCATTACATAACCTAATGGAAAGTGAATTTTGGAAGCGTTCAAAACCTTTTCTGCAACTTTCAGGAAGATGACCTTCCTTCAAGTAAGTTCCTTGTTTTTAGATATAATTTACTTTCATTTGTTTAAATAAAGATCGTTGTAATGTGGCTTGCTTCGGCACTCGCAAATCTCGTTTACTACATGTTGCTGAATAAATCGCTGATTGGTAATTGTTATTTGAATCGCTTTACATTAGAGATTTTTTTTTTTAAATATGTGTGTGTATTTTAGTAATTAGAATAACAAATATTGGTATAAATCTATTTTGTATCGAAGCATTAGATTTGATAGGAGTACAAGCTATTTTTTCCTTTCTCTTATATTATTTGAATTATGTATTTCCTAATAGTTTTATTCTTCTTAACATAAGTAAAGATGTATCTATATTTTTTTTATTTATTAAAATTTAAATATTTAAATATGGTAAGTAAAATGAATAATATACAATTTTTATTTTGGCTATTATGGTAATTAAAAATATAAAATGTTTTTTTTTTTTTTTTTTTTT
>ML782857.1:0-53144 GCA_009831015.1 Picea engelmannii | reverse complement strand
CTAGTCTCCTATATATACCAAGGAGACATTTTCATTTTGAATCATCTTGTACTTGAACATTTAAGTGGGGTAAAAGGAGGTTTCCCCCTCGAAGAGGCTTATTGTCTGAAATTATCTCTTTTTCAAGGCGTTGAGTACTTTTCTGAGGATTTTCTATGCTATATTGATATTTGGTTCTTAACATATATGCAACAGAAACAACAAGATTGGAGATGAATCATCAACACATATGAGACAAAAAAATTATTTGCTATAAATTTATAAAATTCATAAATTCTGAGGGAAAAAACCATCCCTACCAACCAATATAATTTCACCAAATATGAGGACAACCTTGTCCTCGAAAACATTAAAATTCTGAGGACAACCTTGTCCTTCAACAACAAAAAGAAAACTCAGCAAAATACCCAGAAATATTATGCCGGCAGTCTGCTACAACTAATGCCACTTGTACACTTGTTGATGTTAGTCATATGACTATTGAGGTTAGAAGTACAGATTTCCAAGAGATAGAAAGTGGTTACTCTTGCACCACTTGTCATGTTGATTTCTCCATCATTCTACTATAATTCACTCTTACCATCGGCATACGACAATCACCATTGTCCTACCTGTACAGGGAAATCTTTGGGAGCTATTGGTAATAAGAAAACTAGAATATTTGGAGTCATAGAAGTGATTTGTCAGGTTCGTGTGTGTCTAAACGGGGTGGGTTGTCATGTGGGTTGTCAATCTCGTGAGTAGTCCATCTAGTGAGAGAATTGTTGGAGATTGTTTACTGGTTGTTGAATCCCCAAAAGGGAAGTGGGATAGGAGAAGGAATTTTGAGAAGAGAATGGGTACACTTCCTGGAGTGGGACATGCATGTAGGAAATAAGATGTTGTAGGCTAGTTGAAGTAGTGGAACCTTAACATGAGATTTATCATGTTGGATAGACCTTAGTCTGACTTAGGAAACCTTCCCTGGTGGATTTCCATATCCTCGGCTTGGGGTTAACCTGTTGTTGAGGGTTCATGAGAAACACATTCTATGGATGGGAGGAATGTATGAGGTATACATGTAGTTGATGATTTACCATTAAAATATAAGTTTCTTTTTATGTGTTTACATGTTAGTTACTATGTGTATTATTATGTTGAGTAATGTATATACATTTATGACAATTTTGTATGCTTAAATATATATGTTTATGCATGAATTGGTATACCACTTACATTGCATATATTGTATTCATATGCAGGGCATGTTATGTTATTTAAACAATATCATAGCTAAGAATAGAGGTAACGAGACTCAACGAGGTGGTTGGGTACATTACAAAGAAGTATGAGGTAGAAATTCAAGGAAATTTGAAAACTCAGTTGTGACAGCAGTTGATTTTTGTGTGGCGTGGACTAGCTTGGGTGGCTAGGGATGTTACATTATAGTATCATATCTCAAGGTTCAATATTGGGCCTGCATGGTCCACCTAGCAGAATGTTGGAGATACAAGTTGTAGAAATTTAAATTTCAGAGAATGTCTCTGATATGTTTGACAAAAGTATCCCAATGAAATTGAGAAAGAATTCGTGGGGAATTTGAGAAATTTAGCACTAGGGTTAAAAATTCCCAATTCTAAATCTCACATTGGGAATTTTGGACAGTTAGTTGAGTGATATTTATTACAAGTGATATTTATTACAAGTAATATTTATTACAAGTGTATATTTATTACTTGGATGTGTGGCCTGAGAACCCTCACACATGAGGCCTAAAAATCTCACACGTGTGGTTATGTTGTATAGATTTGTATGGCCTACTGTACGGACCTCTACGGACTGTTGTATGGACATGTACATTCCACACGTGTGGTATATACCACATGTGCAACCTATTTTCTCAGCTACTCCTCCTCTCCACACATGTTGACTCTCTCCTCTTTAGTTGCACCCTTTTCCTCCACACTTGTGGCTTCTTTCTCTGCCAAGAACAAGATAGAAAGACCAGAAAAACCATAGGCGAGATTGCCTATGTGCATAAATTCCCTTAATCATTTATGCTAACTCCATAATGTCACAATGCGATGTCACAATCTCCTCCTCTCCTTTTATAAAAGTCCAATGAGTGATTTTAGGAGCCCTTCCTAAACTCAACAATTAATTAGAATATTTTATTCCTCTTTGTGGGTGTGAAACCCCTACACAAGCCCACAAATCCCATCAACTTTCCCATGAGGCCCTATCCTCATTTCTAGGTTGATTTCATTGAAACGAAAGGCTAAACAGGTGCCAACAAATATTCCCACATGCCTGACACCTCGACCTCTAGTGAGAATGCCTCTCGAAGCTACAAAAAAATCAACATTGAAATCTAGGAGAGGATTGGTCTTGTTGCATACATGCTTGCATTACCTGCATCCATGTGCATTCATAATGTACTCCATGTGTCTTTTATTAAAAAGTATGTTCCTGATGCTAATCATATAATTGATTGGAATGTGATTCATGTGGAGCAAGAAGGAGAATTTCGAGTTCATCATGTGTGCATATTGGATCGGAAATTCAAGTTGCCCCAGAATCAAGCTATAGTGATTTTAAAGGTCCAGTGGACCGATTACATTCCTGAGGATGCAACATGGGAGCATGAAGATGCCACATGGGAAGAGTACCAACATATTTTTAAATATTTTTGAAGATTTTTTCGTGTACATGTGTACGTAATGCACTGAGGAAAGTGCATAATTAAGGGGGAGGGGAATGTAACACCCCTAAGCTAAACCCCAAGTTGTAGATGTGCATATAGGCTGGTGAGACAATATATTTGAGGTCTGAGTGCCATTGTAAATATTCTTTGAGGCCATAGTGCCTATGTGGTTACAAGGATGGAGAGCTATAATGTTGAAAGGCCATCAAGCCTATCATTGTAATAAATATCACTCATATTATTAATATAATACATCACTAATGCAGACCAACCATACAAGAAGAGTATGGGGGGATAGAAATGCACTAGAGGAAAATGGGATAAGGAACTTAAGAGAGGGGCTTAAGATAGGGGGATAATCCAAGAAATATAATAAAATATTCCTTAAGAAGTCAAAGCCTAAGTTTTGACATGCTATTGTTTTTATCCTAAGTCTTTGGAAAGGGACGAATTTCCAAGAGAGATAAAGTGGTTACTCTTGCACCACTTGTCATGCTCATTTCATGCATTCTTATGCTGGATATTAGGGTGTTTGAGGAATATTATCCATCATTCTACCATAATTTACTCTCACCATCGGTATGCGGCGATCACCATTCTCGTACATGTACGGGGAAAGATTTGGGAGCTATTGGTAATAAGAAAACTAAAATATTTGTAGTCAAATAAGAGAGTTGTCATGTTCATGTGTGTCTAAATGGGGTGGGTTTTCATGTGGGTTGTCAGACCCATGAGTAGTCCATGTAGTGAGAGAACTGTTGAAGATTGTTTACTAGTTGTTGAATCCTCGGAAGGGAGGTGGGATAGGAGAAAGACTTTTGAGAAGAGAATGGGTACACTTCCTGGAGTGGGATAGGCATGTGGGAAATGAGAGGTTGTAGACTAGTTGCATCCGTGGCACCTTAACATGAGATTTATCATGTTGGATAGACCTTAGTCTGACTTAGGAAACCTTCCTTGGTGGATTTTTGTAGCCTTAGCTTGGAGGTAAACTGCTGGTGAGAGTTTATGAGAAACATATTCTATGGATGGGAGGAATGTCTGAGATATACATGTAGTTGATGATTTACCATTAAAATACAAGTGTATTTTTATGTGTTTACATGTTATTTACTATGTGTATTATTCTATTGAGTAATGTATATACATTTATGACAATTTGGTATGCTTAAATATATGTGTTTATGCATGAACTGGTATACTACTTGCATTGCATATATTGTATTCATATGCAGGGCATGCTATTTTATTTAAACAATATCATAGCTAAGAATAAAGGTAACGAGACTCAGAGAGGTGGTTGGGTACATTACAAAGAAGTATGAGGTAGAAATTCAAGGAAATTCGAAAACTTAGTTGTGACAGAATTTGGTTTTTGTGTAGCGTGGCCCAACTTGGGTGGCTAGGGACGTTACATTGTAGTATTAGAGCTCAAGGTTTAATACTGAGCCTGGATGGTCCAGCTAGCAGAATGTTGGAGATACAAGTTGCATAAATTTAAATTTCATAGAATGTCTCTGATATGTTTGACAAAAGTATCCCGATGAAATTGAGAAAGAATTTGTGGGGAATTTGAGAAATTTATCACCAGGGTTAAAAATCCCCAATTCTAAATCTCACATTGGGCATTTTCGACAGTTAATTGAGTGAAATTCGGAAATTGTAGAGAACCCATGGTGAAATTTGGCAAAAGCCCCAATTGTGCAGTGGAAATTAATGGGAAATTTAATGAGGAAGAGTTGAATTTCATGTACAAGGGTTGAATCGACATTTATAGGGCCGGAATTAACCATATTAATTGGAAAAAAATTGGGAACTTTTTCGTATGGTGACATCATCCCTACATGGAGGCAACATGTCAAATGACATGGCAGAAGAGTGACATGTATTTCCATGGTGGCATGTGCACAATGGAAATGGTGGTGGGGCGCCTTCTTGTTCTATGTAACCTTGACTCCAGACCCACTATGAGAGTTCAAGAATTGACTAAGTAAAGGAATGGATCGATCAGACAAAGAAGGTCGAGAGCATGTGAAGAAAAAAAAGAAATGAGTGTGAACCCATGGACCAGCGGTGAAGTTTCAAAATTTTACTAAGTTTCAAGACATCGTGAAGCACGGTGAGAACACAAAATTTTACTAAGTGTCAAGACATCACAGAGTGTGGTGAGATCACAAAATTTGACTAAGTGTCACGACTTCGTGGGTGTAAAATGTATGGTAGAGAAGAACTATAACATTCCATAGAGCATGATAAATGTCAATATTTTTCTAAGTATAAAGGATTGGTCGAACGGACGAGTGGAAGAAGTTTTAAGAAAATCATGATATCATCTAAAACCACAGTGAAGTTGAAAATCGGTTAAGTATAGGTGTTAAATTGACCAAGTATAGGTGATGAAGCCTGGGAAATTGACTAAGTGTAGGTGTAAAATGGATATGGAAGAATTTGAGGGTGCATTTCATAGGCCACGAAAAAGTAACAAGAATGGAGAATGGGTTATGAACCCACGACAACTTATGAAAAGTTTCTAAGTATGAATGAAATGATTTGATGAATCAGATTAAATCCGAAGGGATAATCAGATGGTAGCTAAGCATCGAAGCTATGTTGTTTGATTTAATGGATACTTCTTTCCTTTCCATTCCATCAAAAACTTTCTTCTCAAGACTTTGAATTGAGCATGAGAATAATCGTGGGAAAAGTCATGGACAAAGGATTCCATGTATTCACTTAGAAATTTAAAAAAGGACATTATTATTCACAATAAATCATAAATAATATTTCTGGTGCATTTTGAAGAGAATAATGATGCATTACTGATGGATTTTTTAAATTATTATAGTCTCACAAATCTTGTTGCATGAACATTTTGCAGAACAAAGAGCATAAATCGAACCAAGCAGAATTCAACAGAGAGATAGGATATCATAGGCATGGAAGATGCATAGAGACCTTACATTTCAATTTTCACATACACTCTTATGTGAGTAATTTTCAGATCTGAAAATTGCTTCCTAGTGAGCTAACAATAAAACCCTAGCCGTTATCACTAAACAATTTTACACTGAAAATTATTGAATGAAAACATATGTAGGGGAAACAAAAAGATCTGAGATGAATAATTAATACACATATGAGACACAAAATTCAGTTCTATAACCTTGTTAACTTCAGAAATTATGAGGGAAAAACTAGCCCTCCCAACCAACACAATGTCATCAAAATCTGAGGACAACCTTGTCCTCAAATAACCATACAAATAAGAAAACCAAACCTCAACAATATCCTTGGAAATTTCCTCTACCCAAAATCTGTTCCAGACCACCTGTACAGCTTTCTGACGTCACGTATCATCTTGTACATACCTACTCCTTCCTAGAAAACTTTGTACCTGATTCACCTTATAGACAACCCACATACATACGTGATCTGATCCACTACAACACGTGTATACGCTATTGTTCCCACTACAACCTACGTACATACGTGAATCATTTTCCTACTATTCGTGTGCATACGTGATTCACTCCACTGCAATCCACATACAAGTACAAAAAACTTGTACAGACACCTTCGTACAATTCGGTCCTTGCAACTCCCTCTATTCTAGGCCAAATTCACCACCATGAAGAATTTCCTTTTGCTGAAATCACCAAGCCTCCTAGCACAAGTGTAGAATCACATATTCTATCTCCATCCTTTCTCTACACACTCTACTACACTATGAAATGTTACAATGACCTTTATATACAATCCTGTCTCGTTTATATACAATCCTTAGAGGTCAACACAGAATCCCCTCCACAATTCAACATCAAATTAGAATTTCTTGTGGGTGTGAAGCCCCAACAAAAACCCACAAATCCCACCACCAAACCCATGAAACCCCAACTTCATTCCAATGGTGGTTTTATCCAAACAAAGAGTGTAGTGTGGTGCCCATGACAATTTCCACATGCCCAACAAATTGGGCACATGAGAGTATCTTCCCAAACTACAAAAATAAGCACTCCCTATTAGTGAGGGAGGTATTATCACCACACTCTACAATCACATGGAGGTAGTTCTGTCTCCCACACTAGATTCGTTACCACAACTTCTCTCCAATATTCCAAATTGGTCACCCCCTCTGTCACTAAAGTAATTTTTTCTCTCCAATCCTCCTAACTAGATGTATCCTTGGTCACTGAAGCAGATCCTATCGTTTGGCATGATCCCTCCTTAGAATACACCCTAATCCTAGAAGCCTCATGCTCTTGAGCCTCCTATCTAGCCATATCAACCCATGAGACCCTCCTGGCAGTATTGGAATATGCCTCTCTCCCATCTAGACATGAATTTTGAATTCCACTGATTGACTGAATCTCCCTCTAAACCTCCTATATCCCTCTCAAGTCAGACTCACTCTGAGTCTCCTAACTCCCTTTGAATTAGGACTCACTCTAAGTCTCTTAACTCCCTTTGAATTCAGACGCCCTATAAATCCACTGAATCCCTCTAAAGTCATACTCCCTCTGAGTCTATACAACCTCTAGAGATACATACTCTCTTTCCAATTTACTCTGCATAGTCTTAGGAGGGCTCTCCTCCCCACTCGAACCTAAGGGCTAACTCCCTATAAAATTTGGCTCCCTCTAAGCCTATACCACTGTTGGAGCTACCTACTCCCTCTGTACCTATGCTCCTGGTGGGGCCACCTGCCTCACCACTAGTGGATTTACCTACTTCCTATGTACCTGTGTTGAGTGACCTACTCCCTCTGTACCTCCTCATTTGTCTCTCTACTCCTGCAGGTCATAACACATAAAGGTTGTCCCCTCGGCCTATATAGGTGGCCCTCTCGAACTCCAAGAACCACTAATAATCTAAATCTAGATCGTCTGGGCACAAATAACACATGTTGATCCTAGAACAACATTGCATATCCCTACTCCTCAATCATTGAGGATGAGAACACACTCCTAGAACCCATTTCACATTTTCTACTCACAACACGCCCTATGACTCCATCCAGAATACGATCGCTCCATATCTCTATACTACATGCATGGTCCTCATACAAAGTGTAACGTCCCTAACCACCCAAGTTGGGTCACGTCACCACAAACCTCAACATCCTTCACTCTTATACAAATATATAACGACCAAACTCACTTCTGGACAAATTTAGTTCAACGTATTAGTGCGCGGATACCATTTACAACACTCTCTGTTACAAGAAGTATTAGAATATCTGTGCACAATCCTTAAGGCACTGCGTTGAAATCCAAGTTGGGTCTCACTCCACGAGTAAACCTCTTTTTAAATAATTATAGCAACAAAATAAGTAACCAAAATCTATTGTGCGCATAACCCTTCAGAGCACTTATATATTGTTGTGTGTGTGATTAATTTGCACACATAAAATTACTACGCATGCATTCAATCTAATGTTACACTTAGATTTTATCACCTTCTGTGCATGAACTGCTTCCCTGCACACACAACGATTTATATCCTGCCTTGGTATCTCATGACCATACCACATAATTTAACTAACAGAAAAATGTAACAACTGTCATACTTCACATGTGAAAATATGTTGTACAAATTAACCATACATGTAGCTAACAGGAAACACTTATAACTGTCATGCTCACCTATGTAACAACATACCGAAACATAACTCATATATGTATTAACATTAAGCAAAACTAACCACAATGTTCATATACAATTCCCTACAAGGAAATAACCCATATCATAAAGTAAAAACAAACACATAGTAATTGGAATAAGCTCATATGAGACACTTATGTTTATGAAGAGTCACCAACTGTGCGTGTAGCTCAGACATTCCTTCCAACCATAGTTATGTCTCTCATAATATTTTAGCAATAGGTCACCCACGAGATGGTGCATAAACTCTACAGGGAAAAAGGGTTCCTTATCACGAGCTAAAGTTTGTTAATCCGTAAAATTTCACAGTCCAAGGTGCCTACTGCTAAAACTAGCCTACAATCTCTCATTCCCCACATGTATTTCCCACCCAAGGAAGTGTGCCCCTTCTCTACTACATAGTCCTTCATCTGCCCCACTTCCCTTCCAGGGCTTCAATAACATGCTATAAAGGAAGTCTCAGAGCCCTGTATCTAATTCCCACCGTACCAGGGAACAATTCCAACAAATCTCTCACCTGCAGAGAAATGCTCATGGGCCTAACAACCTGCTTCTTCAACACAACAAATATCTCACCTAGAGATAAATTCTCACGGGCTTGAAAACCCGCTTCTTCGACACATAAAATATCCCCCCTGTAGATAAATGATTATGGGTCTGGCAACCTTCCTCTTTGACACAATTCCCCCCGGTCACTAGATGGAAAAACCCCTCTTACAGATAATGATGGCAATCTCATATCGCATATAAGGATTGATGGTCGGTTAGAGCTCATGTGGTTGCGAATATGGAATCAAAAAATGTGTATCCCCCCCAAAATGAACTCAGGCTCAATAATATATTTGCATGGTTATAACTAGACACTTTTCACCTTCATGTATGGCCTTTGACACCTGTCACCATAAGAACTAACTTTTTATCTACATGGTGACTCACTCCCATTCCTCAGGAACTTAGGATAAAAAAATATGCACAAATTAAAATTTATGAAATATTAAGAAAATAATCCCTTGACTTAAGCTCCCCCCTTTTCCCTTTTCCTTGAAGTTTATACCCCCGTCTCTTTTCTCCTAAGTTGAGTCTGCACGCAGTGATGTGATTATATTAACAACTTGAGGTAATTACATTTACAATTCAAGCGCACTGGCCTTATGCATTTTGGCTCACAAACCTCATATCCCACAGGTTCTTCGGCCTCAAATACATTCACATACACATACATATACATGTAGGATTTGATCATCTTCGTGCAGTCACTCAGGTGGGCGCAACACTATGGAATGTGCGCACCCTTCGCTTGGTGCATGCAACACTATGGAATGTGTGCACCCTTCGCTTGGTGTGCGCAACACTATGGAATGTGTGCACCCTTCACTTGGTGCGCAATTCCATACACACTTACTCAGGTGAACACAACACTATGGATCATGTGCACCCTTCCTTGATAACAAAGCCTCACACACTACTCAAGTGCACGCAATACCAAAACTTGTGCCAATGGCTCACCAGTCTATAATTACATTTATGTTTACAATCAATACGAATGGATCCCCAACTTATATGTACAAATACAATGGGGTTTGGATAATGGAAATTACATTCCCTTCCCCCTTATTTATGCATTGTACTCGGTGCTTTTTATACACATGTACATGTTGGAAATACTGAGAGGGGGGGTGAATCAACATTTATCATTTTTACCACTTTTAACCACAATATATAAACTTCAACTTTATGAACAATATATCATTTATTATTGCATTTAGTATATCATGAGCATATAATCATAAGCAATATCATCCAACAACATCACATCAAATACATAGTACACCATAATTTACATGGAAACCCAAATGGGAGAAAACCATAGAATGCTTTCTTATATATATCAAGAATACATTCATTGGAAGCACCAACTTCTCAATTCTCCAGCTACTACTAGAAGGAGGATCCAACCCCCTATTTACAGGCTCCAACTTGAATGAAGCTACAACTCCCTAATTTACTTGCTACAGCTAGAAGGAGGCTCCAACCCCCTAATTTAAAGTCTCCAACCTGAAGGAAGGTCCAACTCCCTGAGTTCTTTGGCTCCAACTAGAAGGAGGCTACAACCCCCTGATTTACAGGCTCCAACCTGAAGGAAGCTCTAATTCCTTGATTCTCCAGCTCCAACTAGAAGGAGGTTACAACCCCCTTTACTTTCCCCGTCCCGCCACCCTAAAATATAAGTGTAGACCAAATTGTGACTACTACTAATACTATCATTGATATATCAATCAACCTATCACTAACAACTTGTCACATCAACCTGTCAATGTAAACCTGTCATATCATCCTGTCATTGTCAACCTATCACATCAAACTATCAAATTAACTTGTCTGTAATTGATCATCAACATGTTAACATGTCACTGACATACCATTATCAATCTGTCACCACTGTTGATACTCAACATCAATGAAACCAAATCCAATATCACCAAGAACACCTATCAACTAGATGTCCAACATCACCAAAACATGCCTCTAGTCACATTCCAGAGGTGTACTAAGTATGTACCAAGATCACCAACATACCATCACAAGATATGTGTCTCAACCATGTACCAAAACATCAATGATATGCAACTAACCATATACCTCAATCTTATGCCAAACCATGTACCATGTATCAAGAATCAACCATGTACCAAACCCGTATCATATCATGCAATCACCATGTACCAAATCTGTACCAAGATATGCATCCAATATATTCCTCAAGAATAAACCATACAACAAACCATGTGACAAGTATCCAAGATGTGTCAATATCTCATCAATATGCCTCAACCAAGTACCAAATAATGCGCCTCATACATATGCCACTATATACCAAGTGTATTCCTCAACCATGTACCAACACTACAATGATATGTCTCTAATAATGAACCATAACAACTATGTCATATGCCAAACCAGATACAAGGGTATACCTCTAACATCACTCAACCATGTAGCAATATGTATCTCAATGCATATTCCCAATGCCTCCACAATATAAAAAACATGCCTTAAGTATGCACCATAACCTAAAACATGCACATATACATACCTATAATCCTGTAGACACCCTGTTGTATCAGATAATAGATAAGTATACTAACCTTAGCATCAACAACATGGCACAAGCATATCTCCTCAGCTTTTTCTTATCCTCATGGGACTAAGACCTCTTGTCATGCAAGGCCTCACGTGACAGGCACTAAGCAACCCGCAAGGCTGCCTCATGGGACACTAGTTGTTTGACCTGTGGGAGTCAACCAAATTAGGGATTTTACAGAAAACCCTATCTCTCCTCTATGATCTTGAAACTCCCACACTTCTTAGTCATCACTACCTCAAATTTCGTCGTCTCAAACTTGTCAATTGATCACTTACTCACATAGAATATATTCAATAGAATGTGTGTGTGAATTTACTTATGAGAGATTTCTTGAAGTGTATATATACTTTTTATAGGTAACGTCTTTCCTTAACTTTAGGGCTTCTAGTACTTTCTTGTTATAATCACTTTACCCTTTCATTAATGACTTATAACCAATTAGGGGCTTCTTAACCATTCTTCGGGGATTCCAATTTCATGAGGGAATATTTACATAACTGTGAGGAACCACGTAACGTACCACCTATCGTTGGAAACGACATGACGAGGAATATCCATGTGTGAGTGTGTTACATGCATTTACACTATCCTTCCTATCCTTATTTCTCAAACAAATTTGTGCTCCATAACCACACCTTCCTGGTCTTTGTGTAGACTTCATCAAATGCACCCATCACATCTATTAACATCAACCGCTACTGTTGACATTAATGACAACTGAATTACCATCAATCTTGACCATAACTCTGGGGAGTCTATGTCCTCTCCAAGGTTTGACATCAATGAAAACAAACTGTCCAACAATCTCCCCCTTTGGCATTGATGGCAACACTTATAATCCAAACATTGATGGCAACAATCTTGCTCCCCCTGTGACCATCGATCCTCATCAATGTGTCTCTCATCGTGTTTTTCTCTCCCCCTTTGACATCAATGGAAAAAGATATCTCCCTTGGGTTTGGTCCCCCTATCTTCATGATTTCTTTCTTTCTCTTCACATGTTTCTCTCCATGTTCCTTTTCTATTTTGATATCAAGAGTGACTCCCACTGAAATTATACCTTCTCTGAACAATCCTTCTATGAATTCATGCATTTGACTCCCCCTAACAATATACCTGCACTAAACAATCTTTCTATTTCTTCATACTTTTGATCTTATCTCTTTTTCTTTTGTTCTTTCTCTTCCTCTTTGACATAAGGGTAACTCCTTCTATCGATTTATCTCTCCGTGTCTTTTATACAAGATGTCATGTAGATCAATATGGGATTTCCTGCATACTCTTTCTTTCTTCTCTTCCGATGCTTCTTGTCCATTGGTGCTTCCTCTTGTAATTCACTGACATATATAATAATAATTCAAAGTTATTTGACTTTAGATATTCATAGCTTTTCAAGTTTACTACTTAGACATCAATGACCATAATTTTCAACAATTTCCTTTTGATGGTATGGCTTCTGCTGACAGTTTCTCTTACTTGTTTTGTTGTGTCTTCCATTTCTTTAATTGATGTGACTAACTGATTCCACTTGTCTTATTCCAATTGTTAATATGATTTCATCCACTATGACATACCTTTCTAGACCTGAAAAATCTCTCGTGAATTCGTCTCTTCCATAAAATTGTCCATTGACTCTGCTACTCAACTAGTTACAAAGCTAACCCATATGTTGCAACTGATCACAACATATTATTTCTTCTTAAGTTGTCTGCAAATCAACCTCTACAAGTCTGTAACAATATGTACTAAATATATCCCTGCCTGAATACATGCGTGAAATACAATCATGAATCTCTGCTTGAAAAGTGTGCCACTGATATTCTTCGTAGTTTGTCCCTTGATATCTGCATGGGAATGTGTTATGCTCCTCAAGTAAACTAACTATATCAAGCCATTATTCACTTTTGTCATTAAACCACTCTGAGCCTTCCTTTCCAAAATCTTCGAACACTTCACACTTCTTGAAAGATAATTATCTGATCCGTAGAGCTCCTGCTTAGACTCCCCATGTTCAATATTCATATTTATTATGAGTCTCCAATCCATATGACTCAAAAAAATACACGTTATGATGTTGCAACACCCTGTTTCCCACAGTCTGTAAAAATAACTATACTGGCCAAGAACTGTGCCAAACTCAAAAATGTGAATGTGTGATGTGAATGGACCTTGTGGAAAAGGTCGATGAATGTAAATAATAATATAAATATATATATATATGTATCGCAAGACTGCTGAGAGGGGAAGGTGCTGAAAAGAGACCATGATGGTTGAAGAAAGGTGGTGGAAGGCACCTAGAATGGTGGCATTAACTTCCACCAAAACCAATACCATATTTGGACTTCACTGGCCCGGAGAACCAAGAGTGGCTCGCTAGCCCCGAATCAAATGACTCTCCAGGTTGGTAGGTAAAGGGATCCTCATGAGTAATGAGGGATGGGGGTGAACCTCCCATCTGTAGAGTCCTCATACCTGACCACCGCGAGGAAGATCGTGCCACACGCAACCTCGCCGAAAGGAGAAAAGGCAGGAAGAGTGTGGGATCAAGGGAGATGCGAGGGAAAGAGGAAGGAAAAACTCTGGAAAGATACACAGTGAGTGATAGCAGAGAAGAAGGAGAGTAACCTTCGTTCTCAGTCACTGGAAAACAGAGACGCAGTCTCGCAACATCATGGTCTTAGCTCGGGGGTGGCTAGTGACAAATCCGTTGGGAGTCGCTCAGCCTACGGTTGGGTGGAACGAGCACCCCTATCAGCGGTTGCATCAAACCTGGAGTTTTTCTGATAAGTTTTATATCTTGTATCTTGAATTGAATAATCTGACATGTATGCTCAAGGTTGTGAAATTATGAATGGCTTCTATATAATAATGTCTGTGTGGTGGATTATGATTGGAAATAGTGGTTACTTGTGTATAAATAGAGTGACTCCACACGACTCACGTTTATATATATATGTATCCACTGAACTAACTTACTTTTCAAGTCTTTGTTCGGGAAATTTATTCCCTTATTTTCCTCAGGTAATGTCCTAGATAGACCTTCCCACAAGGGCACCCTTTTTGGGAAAGTCCCGTCACTTTCTAGAGCCGGGGTAAACCCCCAGTATAAGACTACCATCTTAATACGCCCTCGAAATGGCTCACTATCCAGTCACAGGAGTCAATAGCTCGGAGACCTCTGGAGACCTTCCAGTTGGGCTTTCAAATCTGGCGAACCTTACCAAGAACTTGAAAGAGGATTTGATAGTGTATGTATTAGAAATTCGGCACGAGAGAGAGAAAGTGGTTCTAGTAAGTTATGATGTTTTGGTGTTTCGGCATCCGGGGTATCCAAGTGCGAGTCCTCACATACTCGCAAGTCCCGAAACCCTGATTTATGAAATCTCGAAATGGCAGTGCATGGTTAAGTCTCGATTAACGGACAAAATCCTTTGGGAGGATCCAAGGTCTGTAGTGACTGTTAGATTTGAGGAAGAGACGCAGGCATTAATGCCACGACCCTTTTTACCCTTGCAATAAAAGAAGAAATTGGGACCGTAGACCCCATGATCCATGGAAGTACGTGGACCGTCCATCTATAGAGTACACGTGGCTGCTGGTAAGCGCTTCAGCGTTTCGGCACCCAGGAAACCAAAGGGCAAGAACCCTTGTCTTCACGAGTCACGAAATCCCGATCATCGAAACCCCGAAATGGTGTGAGGTGTGAATAAGGTTAAGGAAAGCTGGGATTTGATCGTGACCGTTGATCATCCCAAAAATATCATGACCGTTGATCTTGGTTGAAGGTTGTCGCCATCCATAGGAGGGACACGTGGTTGTCGGTCAACGTTTCAGCATTCGGGAAACCAGAGGGCCAGAAAACCTTGCACCCTCAAATCGTGAAATCCTGATACGCGTTGTAATGGAGAGGAGAAGTCCCGAAAGAATCTGGACCATCCATCAGAGGAGACGCGTGGTGAGCTTTCAGAGTTTTGGGAAAAGTCCCGAAATCCTGTGAACCGTTGGATCCACACTCTTAAGAGTCGTCGATCTCTTACACGAATTCCCATAACAGAATTCAGAGATTTGAATGACAAGGAGTCTTGGAGTCATTGCATTTCAAACTCCCGAGTACCAAGACCTCAAAAGGATCCATATCGTTGGATCAGGGGAGGCTTACGGCCGTCGATCTCCCTTTGGAGGGAAACTTTGGAGACCTCAAAATTTTCGGGGATTTGAATGGGGAAAGGAGAAAGTCATGCATCACAATTCACTGAATCACGAAAAGTTGATAAGCGCATGGACACGGAACAGGGTCACATGGACAAGACCCCAAGTGGGAAAATTGCCACTCGCTAGCCCTGTCGG
This sequence comes from Picea engelmannii, assembly GCA_009831015.1. NCBI lineage: Eukaryota > Viridiplantae > Streptophyta > Pinopsida > Pinales > Pinaceae > Picea > Picea engelmannii. Next base: position 37,308 of record ML782857.1, on the reverse strand, counting down.
GGTTCGGCGTTTCATTGTTTCGAGCTTCGGGGTTTGCAGAGTCGAAAGACTCGACGTTTTGGTAGCACTAAGTCACGAAGTGAGAAAAGACGCCGTACTGGTTCTTCCCATAGTCGTGACCCACGATCACATGGAGGTGGACATATGAGGAACTAGCTGACGCTAGGCCCCCGTAATTATCTTGGGGATTTTGATCCTCAAGTAATCGACGAAAAATTTATTATGCCAGAGTGGGTATGTGACAAATTGGTATCATAGCATGGTTACAACACTTGGCCTGCTTGGGCTCATGAACGAGTTGCGCAGAATCTCCGTTCGGAACACTCCTAAAAAGAGTAACCCCCTGTCTTAACCTTCTGAATCAAAAGATGAAGTTAAGTATGAAAAACCCCTATTGTGTGTGTGTACATGTGAAAATATGAATTATGTATTGGTTATAAATAAATATAAAAAAATTGACTAACAACCAGCGTTTTTCCTTTTGCACACAAGCGGAAGATCAACCGCGGGAAATTATCAACGCATAGTATGGTGACTCACCATGAAGTGGGAGAGGGATCCCATAATAGAAACGAAGAGTCTGATGAAAGGAGGGTCGTAGGGACCCCTCCAGGTCTAGCCAAGACTGTGAGGAGCCTCATGGTCGAATTACAAAGCTGTAAGGCCGACAATGAAAGGATGATGAAAAAACAAGAAAAGAAAATAGAAATTAACGCATTTTTACTGCAGAGTTTATCCGATCTACAAAGACAAATGAAACATGAACCTGAAACTCAGAAACATGGTCATATCAGTGGTTACACTGAGAGGAGCACCTTGAAAAAGGTCCACCCCAGAGGTAAAGGACAAGCGTCAGATGATTCCTCTAAGAAGGAAGCTAGCGATTCGGAGGGCTCTTCTAGCAGCAGAACCATTTCCTATTCCCAAAAGAAATAGAAGAAGCAAAAGCCTTCCAAAGGTCAAAAATTTGAAGAATTCAGAAAAACCAAACCACCCTCCTTCAACGGTGAAATAAAGAAGGGAGAGGAAGCAGAGGCTTGGCTGCTTGGACTAAAGAAGTATTTCAGAGTCCATGACTTTTCAGAAAATATGAAGGCCCGAGTGGCCACCTTCAACTTGAACAGAAAGGATTCCATTTGGTGGGAAGACCTTAAGAATGTGAAAGGGGTTCGTGAAGAGGACCTGTCTTGGGAACGGTTTGAGAAATACTTCCGGAAGAAGTATCTGTCGGAAAAATATTTCGACGAAAATAATAAAGAGTTTTATGAACTCAAACTGGGACAACTCACTATAGAAGAATATGTCAACAAATTCCTCAATTTGTTGAGGTATGTACCCTATATAAAAGCGAAAAAGGCAAAGGTGCAACGCTTCATCAGTGGACTACCTAAGGACTATCGGAACAGAATTGAATTTGATGAGCCAAGGACTCTAGAAGGCACTATTCGAAAGGCGACCTATTGTCATGAATAGTTTGGGAATCGAGCAGAACCTCACGAGGGATGGAAACAGAAGAATAGTTCAAGATTTCAGAAAAGGGGAATTAAATCCCCAGGATTTAAGAACTATAAGAAGAACCCAAGAATGAGCTTCCCAGCCCGGAGAATGCACCAGCAGAATTTTCCCTCCTTGAGCGGAAATACAACTTCTAGACCCATATCAGTGAAGACTGATAACCCAAAGAGAGAACATTTGAAATGATGGGGTTGTGGGGAAGAACATCTATTGAGAGACTGTCCACACTGACAACAAAATAGTCGAAGGATTTATAACATCCAAGAAGCTACTACCATCAATGATGTGGCCAGGAGTGAGCCACAAATTTATGCAACCTTGAATAATAACCAAGCTGACCACCAAGCTTCAGTGGTGGAAATAGAAGGTATGATTTCCAATCATCTAGTGTCTGTTTTGATTGACCCTGGTTCAAATTTGAGTTATATATCCCCTAAAGTTGTTGATAAGTGTAAACTACAGCCACAAAAACATACCAAGCCATGGTTGGTACAGTTATCCACTGGCACCAGAAGAAGGGTAGCAGAGGTTATACCAGCCTGCCAATTGATGTTGGGTAAATCCCCCACCCAAGCAACCCTTAATATATTACCCCTGGGATTGTATGATCTGTTGATTGGTATGGATTGGCTAGCTGCCCATAACACCAAATTGGACTATTACCATAAGACCTTAAAATGTGTAAGTAAGGAAGGGAAGAGGATAACCCTTTAAGGGATCTGAAAACTTGTCTCGGTGAGACAAATATCAGCTCTATAAATGATAAAGTATTGTCGAAAGGGATGTACCCTATATGCAATACAGGTGTTGAAAACAATCGAAGGTGACAAACCAAGCCCTGACGATCACCCTATCCTAAGAGAATACAGAGATGTGTTTCTGGAAGAAGTATCGGGTCTACCTCGGAGAAGGGACATAGAATTCTCGATAGAACTTGCACCGGGAGTGGTGCCGGTGTCTAGGACACCCTACTGGATGAGTACACCCAAGTTAGTTGAACTCAAATTGCAATTAAAAGAAATGATGGATAAAGGTTATATTCGAACCAGTGTGTCTCCATGGGGAGCATCAGTCCTATTTGTGAAAAAGAAGGATGGTACCCTTAGAATGCGTATAGATTATAGACAACTCAATAAGGTAACCATAAATAACAAGTACCCCTTGCCCATGATCGATGACTTGTTCGACCAATTGGGGGGTGCATCTATTTTCTCAAAGATTGACTTGAGGTCGGGATACCATCAAGTCCGAATCAAGGGTGAAGATATCCATAAAATGGCCTTTCAGACACGGTATGGTCACTATGAGTTTTTGGTAGTGCCATTTGGGTTAACCAATGCTCCTGCCACTTTCATGTGCTTGATGAACAATATACTCAGTAAATTCCTAGACAAATTTGTGCTGGTTTTTATTGACGATATATTAATTTACTCCAAGAATAGAGAAGAGCATGAAGAGCATCTTAGGCTTGTGCTGCAAGTGCTAAGAGAACATCATCTCTATGCCAAATTCAACAAATGTGACTTCTTCTAGAAGCAAATACATTACTTAGGCCACGTCCTATCTGAAGAAGGGGTAGCAGTAGACCCTGACAAGATCAGGTCTATCATGGAATGGCCTACCCCAAAGGATATTTCGGATATCAGGTCCTTTATGGGATTAGCAGGTTACTATAGGATATTTATAAAAGGATTCTCCAAGATTGGTTGTCCAATCACTACGCTCCAGAAGAAGGGGACAAAATTCACGTGGACACAGAAATGTGAAGAAAGATTTCAAACCCTGAAACATCTATTGACCCATGCACCCGTGTTGAAGATCGTCGATCCCAAAGCTGACTTCCTCATGTGCACAAATGCCTATAAGGAAGGGCTCGGAGGAGTCCTTATGTAGGGAGGAAGTGTGATCGGCTATGAATACCAAAAATTGAATGAGCACGAAGTCAACTATGTGACCCATGATCTAGAGTTGGCTGCTATAGTGCATGCCTTGAAAATGTGGAGGCATTACCTCCTGGGAAGAAAATTTGTACTTATGACAGATCAATGTGGATTGCGATATCCATTTGATCAACCAAATCTCAATGCTAGACAAGCGAGGTGGATGGCCCTCCTTAGCAAGTTTGATTTTGAAATCAAACATGTTAAAGGAAAAGAAAATAGGGTGGCGGATTCCCTTAGCAGAAGCATGAAAACAATTCACCTGGCCGTGGTGAGCACCTGTGAGACGGATGTCAAAGAAAGAATCAGAAATGCACACGAGACAGACACATTATTCCAGACAGTGACCTCGTACCTACAGCAAGAACCCACAGGGATAAAGTATGGAGACTACCAGATGATGGAAGAAGGTATGCTCACTTACTGAAGCAGATTGTACATTCCAAATTGTGACGACTTGAAGAGGTTCATACTGGATGAACTACATAAAATACCCTATTCTGGTCATCCAGGATACCAGAAAATGATCATGACCACTAGGAGACAATTCTATTGGCCTAGAATGAGGAAAGACATAGCCGAGTACTTAGCCAAATTCATAGAGTGCCAACAGGTTAAAGAAGAACATCGACACCTAGCAGGATTATTGCAACCTTTACCAATCCCAGAAAGGAAATGGGAAACCATCTCCATGGATTTCATCACTAGATTTCCAACCTCAACCAAACAGAATGACGCCATTATGGTGGTGGTGGATAAATTGAGCAATTCTGCTCACTTCGTCCCCATCAAGTCGACTTGCAAGGCAATAGACATTGCCCAGGTATTCATGAAGGAGATATTCAAAATGCATGGTATGCCAAAAGAGATCGTGTCTGACAGAGACACAAAATTTACTTCCAACTTTTGGAAATCATTGATGACTGGTTTAGAGACCAAGTTGTTGTTTAGCACCACCTATCACCCTCAAACCGACGGATAGATAGAAAGAGTGAATCAAATACTAGAAGATATGTTAAGGATGTATGTAATGCATTAACCCAGGAAGTGGGAGGACTACCTGCCACTGGTGGAATTCGCCTACAACAATGGCTACCAAGCATCCTTAAAGATGAGTCCCTTCGAAGTCCTCTATGGTAGGCCGTGTAATACTCCAATCAGTTGGAGTAATCTCGTAAACAAAATTTATTTTGGACCTGACATGTTGAAAGAAATGGAACAACAAGTGACTCAGATAAAACAAAACCTGAAAGTCACCCAGAACCGACAGAAAATTTATGTCGACCAAAAGAGAACTCCAAGAGAGTTCAAAACGGGAGATCATGTATATCTCAGAGTTAGGCCCAAGAAAATTTCCCTGAAAATGGGAGCTTGTGCCAATTTAGCACCTCACTATTGTGGACCCTTTGAGGTTCTAGATAGAGTCGGACATGTAGCCTATAGGCTAGCACTACCTCCCACAATAAAAGCACATAATGTTTTCCATGTTTCATTATTGAAAAAATATGTACATGATGCTAACCATATAATTGACTGGTCTGTGATCCAGGTGGAACCGGAGGGAGAATTTCTACCAGAACCTCAGTGCATACTGGACAGAAAAGAAACCCCGCTCTGAAACCAAACCATTGCATAGGTCAAGGTACAGTGGAGACATTTTAGCCCAGATGAGGCTACATGGGAAATGGAGGATGCCATGAGACAGGCATATCCGATTTTGATTACTTCTGTACATTCATGTCATGTTGATAGATAAGAACATCGAGGACGATGTTCCTTTAAGGGGGAGGGAATTGTAACACCCTGTTTCCCCCAGTCTGTAAAAATAACTATACTGGCCAAGAACTATGGCAAACTCAAAAATGTGAATGTGTGATGTGAATGGACCTTGTGGAAAAGGTCGATGAATGTAAATAATAATATAAATATATATATGTATTGTAGGACTACTGAGAGGGGAAGGTGATGAAAAGAGACCATGATGGCTGAAGAAAGGCGGTGGAAGGCACCTAGAATGGTGGCGTTAACTTCCACCGAAACCAATACAGTATTTGGACTTCACTGGCCCGGAGAACCAAGAGCAGCTCGCTGGCCCCGAATTAAATGACTCGCCAGGTTGGTAGGTAAAGGGCTCCTCATGAGTAATGAGGGATGGGGGTGAACCACCCATCCGTAGAGTCCTCAAACCTGACCACCGCGAGGAAGATCATGCCACATGAAACCTCATCGAAAGGAGAAAAGGCAGGAAGAGTGTGGGATCAAAGGAGATGCGAGGGAAAGAGGAAGGAAAAACTCTGGAAAGATACAGAGTGAGTGATAGAAAAGAAGAAGGAGAGTAACCTTTGTTCTCGGTCACTGGAAAATAGAGACGTTGTCTCGCAACATCGTGGTCTTAGCTTGGGGGTGGCTAGTGGCAAATCCGTTGGGAGTCGCTGAGCCTACGGTTGGGTGGAAACGAGCACCCCTCTCAGCGAATGCATCAAACCTGGTGTTTTTTTTATAAGTGTTATATATTGTATCTTGAATTGAATAATCTGACATGTATGCTCAAGGTTGTGAAATTATAAATGGCTTCTGTATAATAATGGTTGTATGGTGGATTATGATCGGAAATAGTGGTTACTTGTGTATAAATAGAATGACTCCACACGACTCACGTTTATATATATATGTATCCACTAAACTAACTTAGTTTTCAAGTCTGTGTTCGAGGAATTTATTCCCTTATTCGCCTCAGGTAATGTCCCAGATAGACCTTCCCACAAGGGCACCCTTTTTGGGAAAGTCCCCTCACTTTCTAGAGCCAGGGTAAACCCCCGGTATAAGGCTGTAATCTTAATACGCCCTCGAAATGGCTCACTATCCAGTCACAGGAGTCAATAGCTCGAAGACCTCTAGAGACCTTCCAGTCGGGCTTTCAAATCTAGAGAACCTTACCAAGAACTTGAAAGAGGATTTGATAGTGTACGTATTAGAAATCTGGCACGAGAGAGAGAGAGTGGTTCTCGTAAGTTATGATGTTTCGGTGTTTCGGCATCCGGGGTATCCAAGTGCGAGTCCTCACATACTCACAAGTCCTGAAACCCCGATTTGCGAAATCTCGAAATGGCAGTGCGTGGTTAAGTCTCGATTAATAGACGAAATCCTTTCGGAGGATCCAAGGTCTGTAATGACCATTAGATTTGAGGAAGATACGCAGGCATTAATGCCATGACCCTTTTTACCCTTGCAAGAAAAGAATAAATCGGAACCGTAGACCCCATGATCCATGGAAGTACCTGGACCGTCCATATATAGAGTACACGTGGCTGCTGGTAAGCACTTCGGCGTTTCAGCACCCGGGAAACCAAAGGGAAAGAACCCTTGTCTTCGCGAGTCACGAAATCCCGATCAACGAAACCCCGAAATGGCGTGAGGTGTGAATAAGGTTAAGGAAAGATGGGATTTGATCGTGACCGTTGATCATCCCGAAAAGATCACGACCGTTGATCTTGGTTGAAGGTAATCCTCGTCCATTGGAGGGACACGTGGCTGCCGGTCGATGTTTCAGCATCCGGGAAACCAGAGGGTCAGAAAACCTTTCCCCCTCAAATCGTGAAATCCTGATACACGCTTTAATGGAGAGGAGAAGTCCCGAAAGAATCTGGACCGTCCATCAGAGGAGACGCGTGGTGAGCTGTCAGAGTTTTGAGAAAAGTACCGAAATCCCGTGGATCGTTGGATCCACACTCTTAAGAGCCATCGATCTCTTACACGAATTACCATAATGGAATTCGGAGATTTGAATGACAAGGAGTCTTGGAGTCGTTGCATTTTGAATTCTCAAGTACCGAGACCCCGAAAGGATCCATACCATTGGATCAGGGGAGGCTTACGGCCATCGATCTCCCTTTGGAGGGAAACTTTGGAGACCTCAGAATTTTCGAGGATTTGAATGGGGAAAGGTAGAATTCATGCATCGCAATTCCCTGGATAGCGAAAAGTCGATAAGCGCTTGGCTAGCTTAAGCACGTGGACATGGAACAGGGTCATGTGGACAAGACCCCAAGTAGGAAACTTTCCACTCGCTAGCCCTGTCGGGGTTCGACGTTTCACTGTTTCGAGCTTCGGGGTTTGCAGAGTCAAAAGACTCGACGTTCTGGTAGCAGTGAGTCGTGAAGTGCGAAAAGACATCGTACTAGTTCATCTCGTAGTCATGACCCACGATCACATGGAGGTGGACATATGAGGAACTAGATGACGCTAGGCCCCCGTAAGTATCTCGGGGATTCTGATCCTCAAGTAATCGACGAAAAATTTATTATGCCAGAGTGGGTATGTGACAGATGTAGAGTAATATTCCTAAATTCTGACATCCTTTTTATCTTCTTCCTGAATTATGACATCTTCCTCTTTTCGTGTAGATTCATCATGGTCTCGCACTACTACAAATTCTGAGAGCATGATCTATGGTACCTGTTCTTCATTCATTTGTCCTGCTTGCCTTTATTTTCTTCTTCAATCCTTTTTGTATATGATATCAGTGTTTTTCTTCATGGAGGGATTTATCATGCTTCTACAATCACGGGTTATGTTCCCATAGTTGTGGCATTTGTAACATTCAATATTGTGTGGGGCCACATAAGCATCTCTTGCTTGAACATTTCTTCCATATGCTCTGCATTCCACAAATTTATTTCCAAAGTTAGTACATTTAAAACAATGACCATAAAAGAAACTTTGATACCTGGGGGTGAATGATCTTCCTTGTGATGTAGTCCTTCTGAATTCATGCCTTGGTTGATCATGATCTTCTCTTATGTCGGTTCCTTCACAGTGATTGAAGCTTCTTTGATACCTGAAGGTGGATGGTATTCTTTGATATTTGTCTCTTATCCAATCCTCTTCTTGATTCTTCTTCATTTTTGGAATGTTCTCCTTTTAGAGCTTTCATTATTCCTTCTTGATCGAGCCTTTGATGACTTTTGTATAAATCTTAGCCTTCTCTTCATTTTCCATTACAAGTAACATGTAACATTTCTCTTCAACTTTCTTCACTGATGGTGTGGAGCTTTCTCTCTCTTCATCGTTCTTGATGAGATTAACAAATTTAACTATTAGTGTGACAAATTCTTCTTCAAGCTTCTCAACCTCTTCTTCTTTCTTCATCATCTGGATCTTCATGACTTCTTTTGTTCTCTTTTCTTCTTCAATTTGGGTCTTCAAGGTGATGATTTCTTTTTCAAGTCTTCTTTCTTGTTGATTGAATTATTCTTTAAGATTGTTTAAGTCCTCAGATCTTTCCTTAAGATGACTTGTCAAGATTTATTCTCTCTTCTCTACTTCCTATCTTTGAGATACTATTTTAGCTTCAAAACATTGATTCTCCTTCAACTGATCCTTGAGATTTTATGAAATCATTGTGGCTTCTTCCAACTGAGATTTTAGATTCATGATGAACTGCTCGAATTCTTTGGAACTTTCTTGAGAATCCTTCTTGGCTAATTGTTCCTCAAGAGACTTATTTTTCTTTCTTTCTTTTGTTAGTTCGTCTAAAGAACTCATTAATTTCGCTTCAAGATCTACTATTTCTTCTTCGCAATCTTCTTCTTTTGAATCTGTCTGACATGAAAAACATCTTTCTTCTTGTTATGTTATTTCATATTCTTTAATATGTTCTGGCTCTGTAAAATCATGATATCCCTTGGAATAGATATTATGTAGCTTATCCCAAATCTATTTGGCTAATGAACACTATCCCACTTTGACTTTACTTGAATCACATAATCCTTCCAAAATGAAATCCTTTTCTATTTTGTTGTTTCTTTTCAATTCCTTCTTGAATGTAGTCTTTAGTTTCTTTGTAGTGGTGTATCCTGTAACAACTAATTGTCAAACCTCAAATCCTTGTCCCTAAAAAATACTTTCATCCTTGTGCTCCATATCTCATACTTCTGACCATTAAACATGGACACTCCATTCTTAGTGCTTTCCATGATCTACCTTCTAGTGGTTAGAATGTCTTATGAAGAACCTTCTCTAAGCACAATATAGAAAATTCAACTTTATCAACAGTATATCATTTATTATTTCATTCAGTATATCATGATCATATAATCATAAGTACTACCATTCAACAACATCACATCAAATACACAATACACCATAATTTACATGGAAACCCAAATGGGAGAAAACCATAGAATGTTTTCTTATATATATCAAGAATACATTCATTGGAAGCATCAACTTCCCAATTCTCCATCTATTACAAGAAGGAGGCTCCAACCCCCTATTTATAGGCTCCAACCTGAAGGAAACTACAACTCCTTAATTTACTTGGTACAACTAGAAGGAGGCTCCAACCTGAAGGAATATCCAACTCACTAAGTTCTCTAACTCCAACCACAAGGATGATATGATCCCCTGATTTACAAGATCTGACCTGAAGGAATATCTAACTCCTTTATTTTCCATCTCCAACTAGAAGGAGGCTACAACCCCCTTTCCTTGCTCCGTTCTTTCACCTTGAAATATAAGTGTAGACCAAACTGCCATTACCACTGATACTATCACAGATATATCAATCAAATTGTAACTAACAACCTATCACATCAACCTGTCACTGTCAACATGTAACATCAACCTGACACTGTCAATCTATCACATCAAGCTGCCACTGTCAACCTGTCACATTAACATGTCTATAACTGATCATCAACTTGTTAACCTGTCACTGGTATACCATTATCAACCTATCATCATTTCTAATACTCAACATCAATGATACCAGATCCAAAATCACCAAGAACACCTCTCAACTAGATGTCCAACATCACCAAAGCATGCCTCGGAGCATGTGTCAAATGTGTACCAAGCATGTACCAATATCACCAACATACCATCACAAGATATGTGTCTCAACCATGTACCAAAACATCAATGATATGCAACCAACCATATACCTCAATCATATGCCAAACCATGTACCGTGTATCAAGCATCAACCATGTACCAAACCCGTATCATATCATGCAATCACCATGTGCCAAACCTGTACCAAGATATGCATCCAATATATGCATCAAGCATATACCATACAACAAACCATGTGCCAAGTATCCAAGATGTGATAATATCTTAGAAATATGCCTCAACCAAGTACCAAATAATGTGCCTCATACATATGCCACCATATACCAAGTGTATACCTCAACCATGTACCAACACTGCAAACATATGTGTCTAATATTGAACTATAACAACCATGTCATATGTGAAATGAGATACAAGGGTATACATCTAATATCACTCAACCATGTAGCAAGATGTATCTCAATGCATATGCCCAATGCCTCAACAATATAACATGCCTTAAGCATGCACCATAACCTAAAAAATGCACATAGACATACTTGTAATCCTGTAGACACCTTGTTGTATCTAATAATAGATAAGTAGAACAACATGGGCGTCAACAACTTGGCACAAGAATCTCTCCTCGGTTATGTATTATCCTCAGGAGACTAAGGCTTGTTGTCATGTGAGGTCTTGCCTAACATGCACTAGGAAACTCATAGGGGTGCCTCGTGGGACACTAGTTGTCTGACCCATATGGGTCAACCAAATTAGGGTTTTTACAGAAACCCTATCTCTCCTCTTTGATCCTAAAACTCCCACACTTATCACCCTTTCACTGCCTCAGATTTAATTGTCACAAACTTGTCAATATATCACTTACTCACATAGAATATATTCAATAGAATGTGTGTGTGAATGTACTTATGAGAGAGTTCTTGAGGCGTATATATACTTTTTCTAGGTAACCTATTTCCTTGACTTGAGGGATTCTAGTACTTTCTTGTTACAACCACTTTACCCTTTCATTAATGAGTTGTAACCAATTAGGGGCTTATTAACCATTCTTTGGGGCTTCCAACTTCATGAGGGCATATCTCTTTAACTGTGAGGAACCACGTGATATACCACTTGCCGTTGGAAACATCATGATAATGAATATCCATCTGTGTGTTACCTTCATATACACTATCCTCCCTATCATTATTCCTCAAACAACTTTGGGTTCCATAAAAAAAACTTCTATGGATTCATGTAGACTCCATCAAATGAACCCATCACATCTATTGACATCAACCACTTCAGTCTAAATCAATGACCATTGACTTACCATAACTCTGGGGAATCTTTGTCCTCTCCAAGGGTTGACATCAATGAAAACCAACTATCCAACAATAGTACATACAAAATTTTAATAATTTTCAAAACGATAAGGATAATATTCACGTATGTGATCCTCAAGTTCCAAGATTGCATCTTCAGGACCGTACCAAGTCCATTGGACCTTTACAAGTCATACTGCATGATTCCAGAGTGTCTTGACTTTCCAATCCAATATACGCACTGGTTGAACTTGGAAGTCGTCCTCTTGCTCTACCTGAATCACATTCCAATCAATGACCTGATTAGCTTCAGGTACATATTTCTTAAGCAATGACACATGGAAAAAATTATGAATACACAAGGATGTAGGTAAATCAAGAATATATGCAACATGACCAATCCTCTCTAGGATTTAAAATGGACCACAATATCATGCGGCCAACTTAGAACAATTTCCCAACTTCAAGGAACTATGTTTTTCTTTTTCTTTTAGGAACACATGGTGCCCCACTTTAAACTCTCTGTAAGTTCTACCTTTATCTAGGAAGCTTTTCTGTCTGTCTTGGGAAGCTTTTAAATTTTGTTTTATTTTTAATGTCTTCTCTTCCATCTCCCGTAGAAGATTTGACCCAACCACTATGTGATCTATTGGGTTATCCCAACTCACTGGTGTATTGCACTTTTTACCATAAAATGTCTCAAATGGGCTCATATTTAAAGATTCCAGATACCCATTGTTGTAAGCAAACTCAGCCAAGTGAAGGTAGTCTTCCCATTTTAATGGTTTATCCATCACATACATTCTTAGAATATCTTCAATCACTTGATTTACCCTCTTTGTTTGTCCATCTAAGCTAGCATACTGATATGTTGTACTAAAGTTTAGACTAGTCCCAATTCCTTTGAATAGTCCCTTCCAAAATTGGATGTGAAATTGGGATCTCTATCAGACACAATTGTCTTGGGTATTCCATGCATCTTAGTTGTTTCTCGCATGTAGATGCCAACAATATTAGTTTCCTTGTGAGTTGACTTCACTAGAACAAAATGTGAATCTTTATTAAGATTATCTACCACTACCATAATGTAATCATGTTTCTTTGATGATCTGGATAGATTGGTTATGAAATCCATGGTTACAACATCCTACTTCCACTTAGGAATGGTAAATGGTTGAAGTAAACCAACTGGATGCCTATGCTCATCCTTGACCCTTTGGCATTCAAGGCATCTAGCAATAAAATCAACAACCTCCTTTTTCATACCTGGCCAAAAGTTTTTTTTTTTTACAACTATTATTGTCTTCTGGTAGTTGGGGTGTCCCGCATAAGGAAATTTATGCATCTCTCACAATAAAAAAAAATTCAACTCCTGAGTATTTGACACATAAAATCTACACCTATACATGAGGATTCCATCCTCTCTTAGTTCGTAAACTTCTAATTTTTGTTGTGACATACCTTGCTATAAATATTCCTTTATTTCCACATAGCGTTGATCTAATTGAGCAACCTCTAAAATTATATCGCTCAAATATGCTTGGTATGTGATAATGGTTGTAGCATGCACTCTCCTTCTTAGTGCATTAGCCACCTTGTTCTCTTTTCCTCTAATATGTTTTATATCAAAGTCATACTCGTCGAGGAACACCAACCACCTGCTTTGTTTGGAATTTAAAGTTGGCTGACTAAATAAATATTTCATACCACAATGTTCTTTTCTTAGTTCAAATCTTCCCCCATGAGATAATGCCTCCACATCCTCAAGGCATGCACTATGACTACTAACTCTAAACCGTGAGTAGCATAGAGTCTCTCATGTTCCTTTAACTTCCTTGACTCGTACTAAATCACATGTCCATTCTAACTAAGGACTCCCCCAAGTCCTTCCTTACAAGCATCTGTGCATATGACAAAGTTTTCATTTGGATAAGAAATCCTCAAAATTGGCGCACTTTCCAACAAAAACTTCAAGTTTTAAAAACTCCTTTCGCAATCATATGTCCACTCAAACTTTACACCCTTCTTGTGCAAGGATGTGATTGGATGTGCAATATTTGAGAAGCCTTCAATAAAAATTTAACCTACAAGTCCCATGAAGGACCTCACCTCTATGACATTTCTAGGTGTTGTCCATTCTTCATGTTAGGAAATGCAAGACACATCCACGCTAATCCTAGTATAAGATAAGAAGAATTTAATCAAGAAAAAAAATGACACAAGCAATCACACAGTACACCGAGATTTTACCCTAGAAACCCTTTGGGAAAATCAACATTCCTTGGAGTGTTCTTCTCTCTTTTTGTCTTAGTCATTCAGAATAAAAGATTACATGTCTAACCTTGGTCCACACCTAAGACACAATCAACATCATACCCTCTTGCATAGGCAAGAACAACCCTATAGCCAAATCGACTTACATATGCATGACAAACAACCTACACTTACACATGCATTAACATGAAAAAGTGCATTCTATGATCACCTTACAACAACAACCTGTTGACGCCAAAAGACTAGTGAGTCTCAAGTATCAACATTTTCAACCTCCCGCGGGGCTAAGTGAGAAGAAGCGGGAATGTCACCCTAGGCTTAAATCCCCAAACAAGAATGTCCATTGAACTCTAAGTTAATTTTCTCCTAACCTATAGTCCAAACATAGATCTCTTTGTCCTGTAATTTTTCTTTTAGCAATATTTAATTTTTATTTGATTTAAAATTTTATACTATTTACAATTTAATCGTTTCTATGTATGGTTTTATACCATTGGAAAAATTAAAATTAATAAATAAAAGACAAATGATAAAAGCAAAAGAAATCTTTTGTTTATTTTAGCAAAAGTAAATTAAATCAAAGTTTAAAAGTTTAAAAAAACCTATGTTAGATTTAAAGTAATTTAACCAAAAGAAAACCTATTACATAACACTAGTTTGATATAACATTTTTCTTTCTTTTAGAAGTTAGGATGTGACTATAATAATTCAAAACTCAAAAGGTTTATATACATTAAAAATTTTAATGAATTTGTTCTTTTTCTTTTTTAAAATTTAGGATGTAAAGATAATAAAATTTTAAAAAGATAAACCAAGTTGATGTACAGTAATTAGATAGTAAATAAACTTTATGAACAAGATTGCTTACCATATAACTACAATTAATTTTTTTATTTTTTTTCTTTTAGGATTTTGTCCAACCATTTTTTTTTTCTGAAATCAAAGATTTAGAAATAAATAAAGAAATTAGAACTAGGGATTTTAAAGAAAATTCAAAGAAACATATAGAGTGAGGAAAAATTGAGTTTCATTAAAAGAGCTTTCACACAAATCACAAATCTTCGACATCTGCAAGTCTCTAGGGCCAGATATAAGTTTCTAAGTCTTTCTAGACGAAATGTACAATAGGAAGACCAAGCATAAAAAAGGAAGAAAGAGCTGAGCTAGAAGTGGAATAGAGCAATGGTGACGAATCGCGAGGAAACCTGCACACAGAAACTGATTAGCGCCGAATAAAATCGAGCCTAAATACAGCAACTAACAAACAAACCTTTACCTCATGAAGGCCAGCAAGCTCATCCTTGCCTATTCCTTTCACTGCTTTGCAAAACCACCTGCTGTCGACGATTTTGTGAATCTCTGTTGAAGATGAAATGAAAGAATAAAATGAAGAAGTCCTCCCAACACTCACAACATACTCTCTGAAAATTCTGCCTATATTCTCTCTCTGAATTTTATATCTGGGATAATATCCCTTCAGAAACTTCTGTCTGCCCAGAATACCTTTTTTTTTGGCAGGCCCAGCGTTGTTTCTTTTATGTCAGTTGGTAGACCATTCCAGTGGTTAAGCAGTTAGGGACGTTTTCATTTTAAACGAATTCAACTGCCTCCTTTATTTTTATTTAATAAAAGAAGTACCTGTTAATAATTTCAATGTTTACTTTAAGTATATCCCTCCTTAAATAATAATTGATACAATGAACAATCCTGTAGCATCTCATGATGTGACAATGAACAATCCTTTGTGACAATGAACAATCCTTTGACATCAATCCTTTCACTCTCTACTGAAAGCAGAGCAATGTCGCACTCTACGCCTCCTCTCTTTAGTGTCATTTAGTGTCATGTCCTCTTCTCTTCTCTTGTCATGTCCTCTTCTCTTCTCTTGTCATGTCCTCTTCTCTTCTCTTCAATGATATTCAACACAATGCGCATTTGTCAACAGTTTTATGCCTCCTATCATAAAAACACTGCCAGTGCTCGTATACTGCGTTTGCTTTGTTCAGTATGAGTGCAATAAACCTTCTCAACTGCATTAAGAGAAGGGACATATTTTAGATCTTCAGCATCAATAACCTGTTCATTTTTTTCAACTTTTTCTGCATTTTTCATGTTTTCTTGGGCACTGAAAAGAATCTCATCCAGAACTGGATTTCCGCCCTGAGCTATATTATCGACAACAACATCGACAATTTCAGCTTCTCTATCTTTGAGCTGGGTAGGTTCTCCTACAGAAATCTCTTTATCACTCTCCTCATCTCGAATGTTTTCTCTTTAATATCATTCATCCTCATAGTAACGCGAGTTATGCCCAGAACGATGTCGTGAACAAATAGCCTCGAGCCAATGCTGGAAAACTAGTCTCTTTCCTTTCTCTTCCCTGGATAATCCTTTTCCAATTTCCGCAGCCATTTACTATTGCAAATTTTATTGCTTATCTATATTATATGGACTTGAATGAGTCCACCCAAATCATTAATCAAATGAAACCTTAATGGTAAGGTTATCTCTTTATTGTGGAGAGGGCACGTATGTAAAGGAAGTGGAATTAAAATAATATAACCAACTCTTTAAGGAATGAAATGAACGTGGCAGACATGATAATATTTTCTTCTTGATTTGGCATGGGAAAACTTCAAAATATCATTATTTAAATAATGAAGAGGGTTATGGAAAGTGAATTGAACAAGGAAAAACTTATATATATATATATATATATATATATATATATATGATATAACCATTTAGGTAAATAGCTTAATTTTCCCTTTTTATTAAAAGTTCATGTTTGATAAAAGGGCATTGATATTACATAGATATTACATGGTTATGAGTAAGGTAATGTAGATGAGGATAAGGGTTACATAAGTGTCCAAAATGCATAGTATCAATACGTCAATCGTAAGTGTAAGATATGATAAGAGTTAGGAATGCGGAGAGTGAGGGAAGTAAGTAATATGGGTGATAAGTCAAGAGTAAAGTTATGATAATTTCGTCGAGTGCATTGCATCGATTTTAGCAGGAGCATGCGAGATTTTGCACAAGTAAGAACAATGTGCCAATTTTAGCGATAACAAGCAAAACTTAGCGTAAGTAGTGTGACTCGAGAGGGAGTCTGGCAACGCTTTTCCGACTAAGTTCTATTGACAAAAATCATTGTCAACATAACCTTTATGGCCTTACGACACACCTTTTTATAGGATTTACAAGAAGAAAAACCCTAAATATTGGCGCCCAAAAATAGTTACAGATCCATGCATATCATTGGCTACAAATCCCGCAAATCCTGGGATTTTATTATAGTCGACTCCAATTCGGGTTACTAGTTGACTACCAGTCAATCTTCATTCGGTCTCTAGTCGGTCATCTCACAACCACACTTCGACCTATTGTCGGTTGACTTTTCTGTTGGACACACTGACTACACTGAGAGGGGGGGCTGAATCAATGTAGGGCTCTTTTTAAAACTTCCCCTTCACAAAACTCCTTGGTTAGCAATCACCATTTACTCATTACTTATTGTTGTCATTTATAACCAGTTAAATTAGAACATACATCAACAACATATATCATCAATAATTCATCACCACAAGGAACACAAAGAACAAAAGATGTATGTACATTTTTCTTTTTATTACGGACTACAATCCTTGGGTTATCAACAAAAACTGAATAGAGTTACAACTCCACAAGAGCACCAACTCTATAATGCAAGACTCAGCTTACACAACTCAGCACCAACTGAGAAGAGGAATCAATCATCAACAGATACCAATATTTCAATAGGTACGCGACCTGTCAGTAGTGCAACATGCATATGTACGCGCCCTACCAGTAGTAAATCTCGCGTATGTACGCGACCTGTTTGTACTACAACCTTCGCATTCCTTCTGAGAAATTAGGGTTTTCTCTCCATGAAAAACTCAGATCCTCTGTAGCCTTCAGTCACATTCACTTCTGTCTTTCACTGTCCAATCTATACCATAACCAATCACAACATATCTATGCTCTCCCACAACTTACTTATGCTCCTCAACCATGTACCACAAAACCCTTAGCCATATGCCAAGAAATACAATTTGTGCCTCAACAAGATGTATCAATGATAAATATACCAACACTGTATTTCTGTAGATCTGACTTATACAGAAGATCCCATGCAACCACTAGTCTCTCTGGGGAGAATTCTCAAATCTCCATAACCATTTATCATGTATACATAAAAATCCAACTACTCATAGAAATAAGACATACCTTTTGAACCAATGGATAGATCTGATGTATCTGAGCACTGTAGACCTTTCTAGGAGCTTGATCTCAGAATCTAGAACCTCTGCATCTTCATATTTTCAAGTTTCCATGGCTTTACCAACATGTACGCACCCTAATACATTGTCAGCTCGCATACGTACGCACCCTAATATACTATCATCTCACATACGCCTCAAAAACTAGGGTTTATGAACTTCCGAAACTTTCGCCGTCAAGATCTCGGGCTTACATAAACTTTGATGCGTCCATGAGATCCTCTATTCAATCTCTCTCTCATAATAGATCTTCAAGACATGCTCAAGAGATGTTTTTCACAAGAGGCCCTTGCCTTTTATTTATACTTTCCAAGTAGCTTCATTCAAAACATCTTCTAGCCCACTTTGTCCACATAGCCACTTTGTCCACATAGTCACATATGTCCAACTTTGCCCAATTTTTCCACTTGTCCATGTATCCAATAGCCACTTGACCACTTAACCCACTTTCCTCATTTTAGGGTTAACCTTCTCATAACTACTTTCCATAATTAGAAAGTTCTCCATTTACTTTATTATTTAAATAATCCTCCTTGACTTTGTCACTTCACTTTATTATTTAAATAATCCTCTTTGACTTTGTCACTTCACTTTATTAAATAATTTCTTCTTTGCAAGCACTTTGACTTATTTGACCTTTTGGGGCTTCAAGCCAATATATGAGGTTCCTCCAACTTCGTAAGGCCATAACTCTCAAACCGTGAGGAGTTATGTGACGTTCCACATACCACTGGAAATGGCATGACAAACACTATCCATATAGGATAGTTTCACTAAAAAATTCACTGATCTTCATCTCATTATTCCACAATTAAGTATGGGTTCTCTAACCATACTTCTAGGATAACTCAATCGCAAAGCGTCTTCCCGTGAGGGCTTCCACCATAAGGGGACCACTTTGGCCTTGATCCATTTTTACTCCTTATCAAGACAATAATGAGTCATCTTTACATCAATCCAACTAGGCATCATTTATCAATGAAACCACATCGGTCCATCTTCTTTTATGCATAATATATTAATGACAACTCATTGATCCATCTTCAGCTATGCATCATATATCAATGACAAATCATTGATACATATTCATCTATGCATGGAATCATATGACTATGATTGCACTTGACATCAATTCATTCACATCAAAGACAATACATATTAAATCAGTATGTTATGACAAGACATTGTTCCTTTGACACCAATCAATCTATCTTTTGGACTCAATCAATCCCTTGACATCAATCCTTTGACATTAATCAATCCCTTGACATCAATCAATCAATCATTTGGAATCAATGACAACATGATCCAACAATCTCCCCCTTTGGCATTGATGGCAATACCAACATTGATTTCAACACCAATCATTGATGTCAACATGTAGACAAGGCATTGCTCTACATCAATAGTCATCTCAATCATCAATGTGATTGTCTCTCCCCCTTTGACATCAATGGAAAAGGGTAGTTCTCTCCTTGGGGTTTCTCCCCCTGCCTGAAGTCTCCTTGGGGTTGCTCCCCCTGCCTGGATGCCTTGATATTCCTCTGAATAATCTCTCCCCTTTTAAAAAAAAGGATATCACTCTAATGTAATGCTGAAAACATATCGCCAATGCTCCCCCTGTGACCATTGCTCCCCCTGGAACTATGCCTCTGTGATCTTTCTCCAAGTATAGGGCTCTTTTTCCAAGTATTTATCTTTGTATCTGATTAATCTCTCCTCCTAGAATTATGGGAAGAAGAATGACTCCCCCTATGGGTATGTCTCCTCCTATCTTCTCTGCAATATGAACAATATGCTACCACTGCAATATTCTTCTGCTGCAAATGCTACTGCTCAACCGGAACATAAATCAATATCAATCGATCTTTCTATGACGACCTTGGACCTGTCCATGCATCAAACTCGTGCCATGCCATACATCATGAAGCAAAAGATATGTCAAAAATAGAGAATCGTGAACAAAACATCAACCAAGTACATCATGTGCCATATTGTGTGTCAATCATACACAACACCCATGTACATCAACCATGTACATCAATACCATAGATTATGTCATAAGATATCATCAATGGAGTGTATCAACCATATGCCTCTACCAACATTGCAACCATGTGCCACAAACAAGTGTCATATCACTCATGAGATGCCTCCACCATGAACCAAGTGCCACAACCATGTATCTCAATCAATCAAGTATCTCAACTATATCATCCCAAATATCATGTACCAAAGCATATGCTAAAACAAGCAATACCAATGGCGTACTTTAGCCAAGTACTATCATCCACAAACATATACCATCTATGAGTGTATCAACACGCACTAAACATGTATCACCACCTGTACCATGAAAGTGCATCAACCATGCACCAATACCACAACAAGATGAACCGTAATCAAGATGTGTTCTCATACATGTATGCCATATCCACCATAAAACATGTGCTAATCAAACTGCTAGTAGGTGGCTCTATCAATGTACCAAATGTGTAACAAACATGCATCAACCATAGATCAAGCCATGACTCATCAATGGTGTACAACATGACCACTTCATCATCTCATCAACTGCATGTCCCAATATGTAGCTTATCCACATGCCAAATGCATGCACCAAGATATCCAACAAATATGCCTCTAGCAATATATCATAAGATATATCAATGAAACTCAAATATGTATCATCAATGTACCCCAACAGATCAGCCTCAACCTCCATTCACTATAGCAAATACTAAGCATCCAATAATACATGTACTAGTATATCAATGACATCTCTAGCTAGCATCATCATGATATATCTCATAACCAAAGTGCCATAACTTCATTGTCACAACTACCATTGTTATTCAATAGAAAGATATCTCAATCCACACTCTAGGGTTAGTACCATGCATCCAAGATAGTCTTTCAACACTCAACCATATGTCACCACCATACATTCATCAATTATGTATGCCAACATGTAATCATGAAAACCAACAACAAACAATGTCAGACCCTGCAACAAACCATGTCAAACCCTGTAACACAGAGTTATACCATCATACCATGTTGCAACTCATGTGCATAGCCTTTTTCCCAAGGCTTTTACCCCAGATATGCGGCCTACTACACAGACAGCTCGTGTATGTATGTGACATATTCATAGGTCAACTTGTGTATGTACGCGACTGTTACCATTGTAACCTGTGTATTCTTCTGAAGATGTCAGACTTGAGCTTCTCTTAAGGCTGCCACTTTGCTCTGGTTGTTCAGTCTTATTTACCCACTTCTGAAGGTGTCCCTGCTTCTTAGAACTTGAGGTCTAAGCTTCCATTTTTTCAAAAATGTCTTCCTTCCTAACTTCATGCCTTCTTTTAATCATGCTATATGAAGTCATCATCATGGACTTTCTTCTCGTGTTCCAACAATCTTGGGATTTGTGACCAAATCCACTGTAGTTGTAGTATCTCATGATGTGACAATGAACAACAATGTGTCCTACTTGATTACATCTCCAACACCTTAGGGTGTTATGAAATATTTATTTATCTTTGCTTGCATAATATCTACATTCCAAAGCTTTGTGACCATATTCATTACATGAGTAACAGTGACCATGAAAAACATTTTCATACCTTTGCTTTGGTGTCCATATTGAAGGTGTCTCTCTTCTTTGAGTTGTAAAGATGGCTTTGTGATGTCTTCCTTGCTTTGTTCTTTTGAAACTTACTTTGCCTTGTGTAGATGGTTGACTTGCAACACTATTTTAATCTTTTGAGAGTGAGGGACTTACCTCATGCTTCTTTGAGGTGCTTGCTTCAACATCTGTAGCTTCTTTGTTGTATCCAAGACCCGATTTATCATTTAGTGATCTTTGACTATCCAAGATCTCATTCAAGATTGTTGAGCTATTCAAGAATTTGTTTGACTTTTCTACTTTCTTTCTAAGATCAACAACTTCAAATTCCAACTTATGACATGACTCTTCCGTTTCATTTACTTGATTCTTTAATAATTCCTCTACCCTTTTGGCTTCTTCAATTTGGGTCTTGAGATGAACATTAACTTCAAGACTTTTGCTAATATCATCATCTAGCTTCTTATTCTCTTCTATTTCATTCTTTAGTCCTTTGATATCTTCTTCTTTTTCTTCTAATTGAGTCTTTTTACTTTCTTCTTGTTCCTTGAGAATTTCTTTTAACTTCAAGATATTCCTTTGATTCTTTTTAAGAAACTTTTTAGTGTTATCAGAAAGATAGTTGTATTCTATATAACAATGGTCAGAATTGTATTCAAATAGACCCCATTCAAATTACCTTTTAAGCTCTGATAGTTCTTCTTCTATTTCTTCCATGGGATAACTATCATTTAATTCTACACATAGTATCTCTAGATTTTCTTCTTCACTTGTAGAGAAATATTCAACATCATCACATTTTGAAATATTGCAATCAGGGGTTTTTGGAGATTCTTTACCTTCATTGATCTTGATAGAATTACCTTAAAGGTATTCCTTTTTTCCAACATCATAACATTTAGAATCATTGCAAATAGAGGATTTTGGAGATTCTTTACCTTCATTGTTCTTGATGGATTTGTCTTTAAGGTCTTCCTTTTTTCTTTGGTATGTCTCCTCTAGATTTACCCATAGATCCTTGGCGGAAGTGAATTGTCCCATGCTCTCTTTGATAGAACTTGAGAGTCCACTAAGAATGGTCTTGAGAGACAATGCATAATTCTTATTTTCTTCCCTTTGAGCTGAAAACTTTGAATTGTTCTTCAAAGGAACTGATCCACCAATAGTTGTTTTCCAAACACCCGCTCCTATTTCCTTCAAATGCACCTTCATTTATATTCTCCATGTAGAATAGTTTTCCTCATCAAGGATTGGAACTTCATGATCCATTTGTGTGTCCATGGATCTCATCCAAGCTTGTTAAGGCTTATAGTGAAGGCCCTCTCTGATACCAATTGTTGGACACACCGACCACACTGAGAGGGGGGGGGGGGTGAATCAGTGTAGGGATATTTTTAAAACTTCCCCTTCACAAAACTCCTTAGTTAGCAATCACCATTTAATCATTATTTATTTTTTTCATTTATAACCAGTTAAATGTGAACATATATTAGCAACATATACAACAACATATGTCATCAATAATTCATCACTAGAAGGAACATAAATAACACAAGATGTATGTACAATTTTATTTTTATTACGGACTACAATCCTTGGGTTATTAGCAACAACTGAATAGAGTTACAACTCCACGAGAGCACCAACTCTATAATGCAAGACTCAGCTTACACAACTCAACACCAACTGAGAAGAG
This sequence comes from Picea engelmannii, assembly GCA_009831015.1. Classification (NCBI taxonomy): domain Eukaryota; kingdom Viridiplantae; phylum Streptophyta; class Pinopsida; order Pinales; family Pinaceae; genus Picea; species Picea engelmannii. The sequence goes on along the minus strand of ML782857.1, from coordinate 13,789 downwards.
GAATTAATCCTCAACAGATACCAATATATCAACAGGTATGCGACCTGTCAGTAGTGAAACACATGTATGTATGTAGTGAAATTAGGGTTTTCTCTCCATGAAAAACTCAGATCCTCTATATCCTTCAATCACATTCACTTATGTCTTTCACTGTCCAATATGTACCATAACCAATCACAACATATTTATTCTCTCCCACAACTTACTTATGCTCCTCAACCATGTACCACAAAAACCCTTATCCATATGCCAAGAAATATAAGATGTGCCTCAACAAGAAGTATCAATGATAAATATACCAACACTGTATTTCTGTAGATCTAACTTATACTGAAGATCCCATGCAACCACTAGTCTCTCTAGGGAGAATTCTCTAATATCCATAACCATTTCTCATGCATACATCAAAATCCAACTATTCATATAAATAAGACATACCTTTTGAACCAATGGATAGATCTGATGTATCTGAGCACTGTAGACCTTCCTGCGAGCTTGATCTCTGAATCTAGAACCTCTGCATATTTATATTTTCAAGCTTCCATGGCTTTACCAACATGTACGCACCCTAATACACTTCCAGCCCGTGTACGTATGCACCCTAATACACTGTCAGCCCGCGTACGCCTCAAAAACTAGGGTTTCTGAACTTCCGAAACTTTCACCGTCGAGATCTCAGACTTATAGAAACTTTGATGCATCCATGAGATCCTCTAGTCAATCTCTCTCTCAGAATATATCTTCAAGATATGCTCAAGAGATGTTTTTCACAAGAAACCCTTCCCTCTTATTTATACTTTCCAAGTAGCTTCCTTAGAAGCATCTTCTAGCCCACTTTCTCCACATAGCCACTTTGTCCACATAGTCACCTATGTCCAACTTTACCCAATTTTCCACTTGCCCATGTATCCAATAGCCACTTTACCACTTAACCCACTTTCTTCATTTTAGGGTTAACCTTCTCATAACTACTTTCCATAATTATAAAGTTCTCCATTTACTTTATTATTTAAAATAATCCTCCTTGACTTTGTCACTTCACTTTATTATTCAAATAATCCTCTTTGACTTTGTCACTTCACTTTAATATTTAAATAATCCTCTTTGACTTTGTCACTTCACTTTATTATTTAAATACTCCTCTTTGAATTTGTCACTTCAATTTATTAAATAATTTCTTCTTTGCAAGCACTTTGACTTCTTTGACCTTTTGGGGCTTCAAGCCAACATATGAGGGTCCTCCAACTTCGTAAGGCCTCAACTCTCAAACTGTGAGGAGTTATGTGACGTTCCACATACCACCATAAATGGCATGGAAAACACTATCCATCTAGGATAGTTTCACTGACAAATTCACTGATCTTCATCTCATTATTCCACAATTAAGTATGGGTTCTATAACCATACTTCTAGGATAACTCAATTGGAAAGAGTCTTCCCGTGAGGGATTTCACCATAAGAGGACCACTTTGGAGTTCATCCATTTGTACTTCCTATTAACCATGATAAGAAATTTAAGTGCAAAGCCTCTTCCTGTGAGGGCTTTCACCATAAGGGGACCACTTTGGAGTTCATCCATTTGTACTCCTTATCAAGACAATAATGAGTCGTCTTTACATCAATCCAACTATGCATCATATATCAATGAAACCACATCGATCCATATTCATCTATGCATCATATATAAATGAAAACGCATTGATCCATCTTCATCTATGCATCATATACCAATGAAAACGCATTGATCCATCTTCATTTATGCATCATATATCAATGCCAACTCATTGATCCATCTTCGTCTATGCATGATATCATATGACTATGATTCCAATTGACATCAATCCATTCACATCAAAGATAATACATATTACATCAGTATTCTATGACAAGACATTGTTCCTTTGACATCAATCCTTTGACCTTTGACATCAATCAATCAATCCTTTGGAATCAATCAATCCTTTGGCATTAATAAATCCCTTGACATCAATCAATCAATCCTTTGGCATCAATGACAACATGATCCAACATTGTCATCGATATCTTCGAATTTGACTTTACCCAGTCGACTTCCTCGACCTTCGATTTGTTGTCGATCTACCTCAACTTCGACCTGCAATCGATGATTTCGATCTACCTTGACCTCGATCGTCAGTCGATTTACCTCGACTAGAATTTCACTGCAAATAATATAAAAGCCCAAAATTCTCTCACTTGTTGTCTTCTTTTCTGAAATATGAGATTCCTAAATGTTCATTCACAGACCCAAGGAAACAATTCCCATTGCTTCTCTACACCAAGAGAACTTCGCAACACTCACAAACTTGGTCAATGAGCCTATTATGTTTTCCAACATGTCTACTTTCTCCAGTAGAACCTTGTTACTTTCCACCATATCTCTTAGGAAATGATATTTTACATCAATATACTTAGTCTTTGAATGATAAGCAGGCTTCGTTTCCAAAAATATTATGCTTTGACTGTCACAACTTACCTTCATATCTCTCTTCCCAAACCCAGCTCTTGAACACAACCTTTGAATCCATACCGCTTGTTTGCTTCCATGAGTGGACACCATGTATTCAGCTTCTATTGTTGGCAAGGCTACAATCGCATGTCTCTTACTCATCCATCTTATTGCTCCACCGAACATCTTGAAGACATATCCGTTGGTCAACCTATGTCGATACAGATCTCTAGCCCAGTCGGTGTTGACAAAACCATGTACATCTAATTTACCACTTTCACCTCTAGGTATTCCTTGGTAGCATAGTCCTTCGTGCCACACAAATACCTGGATACTCTCTTGACAGTTTTCCAGTGCTCCTTTCTAGGTGTCTACATGTACCTTCTCAAAACTCCCATTGCATGGGAAATTTTTGGTCGAGTGCAGATCATCGCATACATCAGACTACCAAAAGCACTTACATAGGGAACATGTGCCATGTCCTCTATCTCTTCTTGTGTATTTTGACCCTCTTCAATAATAAGACTTTCTACCACTGGAATTGGCACCTTCACCGATTTTCATTCCTACATGTTGAATTGTTTCATAATTGTTTCAATATACTTCATCTAATTCAACCAAATCTTCCTAGTGACTTGATCTCTCTTAATATCCATTCCTAGAATGAAGTTAGTTCCATAGAGATCCTTCATGTTGAACTTCGAGGATAGTTGCTTCTTCACCTCCTTTATTGCATCTATGTTGTTTCCAATCAACATGTCATCAACATACAAAGATAAATATATGAAACGCCCACCTTCTTCCTTGGAATATATGCAATGATCATATTTTATTCTCACAAATCCCAAACTAAGGATGTATGTGTCAAACTTCTGGTACCACATCCTTGATGATTTATTTATACCATAAATGGATATTTAGAGTTTGCACACCAACTCTTGCTTTCCATTTACTACAAAACCTTCAGGCTATTTCATGTATATTTCTTTTTCCAGGTCCCCATGTAGGAAAGTTGTCTTCATATCCATTTGTTATATCTCCAGATTAAATGTTGTAGCCATAAAAATCAGTACTCTAATGGAAGTTAGTTTTTCAATAGGGGAAAAATGTCACCAAAGTCGACTCCTCAACTTGGGAATATCCTTTCACTACCAATCGAGTTTTGAACTTATCGACTTGACCTGCAACATTTATCTTCTTCTTGAACACCCACTTTCTACCGACGATATTTCTTCCACTAGGTAACCTGACTAAATCCCATGTCTCATTATTATACAAGGATTCCATGTCTTCGACCATGGCGTCCTTCCAAATTTTACCCTATGCCGAGTCGACTGACTCACCGACCGACTTAGGCTCATCGTCGATGGGAGTTATCACGAATGTGGAACAAAATTCGGGTAGACTATACCTTTCAAATGGTTTTCTTATTCTTTCTGACCTCTTTATCACTGAAGTCATTTGTTCCACCTCTTCCTCAGATTCAGTCGACTCATCTGAATCATATTTTTCATTCCACAGTTCAAACCGCACCGTATCAGAATTATTCTCGGTCTGAACAAATTCTCCATGCTCAGATTTACCTTTGAATTATCTAAAGACCACATCTCAACTATACATTGTTCTACTTGATGCAGGATCCTAGAGCTTATATCCTTTCATCCCTTCTTTATACCCGATGAAAATAAATTTGACTACCTTCTTGTCCATCTTACCCCTCTTTTCCTTGGGAACATGCACAAATGCATCACAACCAAATACTTTGAGATGTGCCACCAGAGGCTTCTTATCATACCATATGTCATTCAGAGTCGTGTCAACTAGCACTGATGAAGGAGAAATTCACCAAATATTTTGCAATATCGACTGCCTCCACCCAGAATTCTTGTGCGATCCCATCACCACTAAGCATGCTCCTTGCCTTATCCATCAACATTTTTTTCATTATCTCGGCAAATCCATTTTGTTGTGGGGTATATAGTTTGGTATTTTGGCATTCTATGCCACACTGCTTATAAAATTGATCAAATTCCTTTCCACATAATTCATCATCATTTTTCAGTCCTCAACACTTTAATCCTTTTCTCTATCTGGTTTTCCACAAGAGATTTAAACTCCTTAAATCTCTTATGACTTTTTCCTTGAGAAATATATCCATGTCTTCCTAGAAAAATCATCTATGACAGAGACATAATATAGGGATCCACTAAATGAAGGAACTGTAACTAGGCCAAACACATCACTATGCACCAATTCTAGAATCCCATTTTCCCTGGTCGCTCCAGATGGGACCCTCACCTGAGTTTGTTTCCCATATATGAAATGTTCACAAAAGTCGACTTCTAAACCACATTTAGGAAAACCTTTGACCATACCTTTTCTTTGCATAGCTTAGATTCCTTTTCCTCCAATGTGTCCCATCCTCTCGTGCCATAACCTGGTCAAGTCGATTTCATCATGTCTTGTCGAGTCGGTTTGAACTGACTTGGCTCGAGTCGAGTTGTGTTGACATCGAGTCGAGTTGAATTGCAGTCGAGTCAATTTCAGGAGCATAAATATTGTTTCATCCATTCGATTTGACACTCCCTAACAACTTGTACATGGTACCAATCTGAACTCCCTTCATTAAGACCATCACACTTCTGACCATCTTGCACAAATCCTTCTGAAACAAATTATGCACACTTGCATCACTCATCTTGCTGGTAGATATTGGGTTTCTTTCCAAACTCAGAATGTGTATCACACCTGGAAGGGTTCTTTTCCTCCCATCCTTTAGTGTCAGTCAAACTCTTCCCCGTCCAACTATTAGAATATAATGGATGTGCTCATTTAACCATAGACAATATCACTATTGTCACCCAACCATAGGCCGAAGCCACCCCCAAGCACCTTAACCTTGAAAGAGAATCATTCCATAAGAAAACCCTAGGATAGATAGCCAAACAAGATAGCACACCTCTCTTCAAGGATAGTGCACCAAATAGGAGTAACAAGAGCTAATCAAAAAGTCCAAACCATAATGAAGAGAGAGTCTAGGCCAAAACCAAAATCTTCTAGCTGCAGCCGCTGCAACGACAACTCTCCTCCAAACTTGCGCACAAACTGGCCAATTGCAGTGCGCACAAGTGTTGCTTCTGCAGTTCTAAGAATGCCTGCCAGAATGAAGACTAGCCTCCTGTATTTATACTAAAACTGGCAAACTGTCTAGGCTAAATTCTCATTATGGGTGTCTATTTACTTAGTATATAATATTTCCTTTAACCGACTTCTTCTCTTGGAGGTTAATAACCTAATACAAGTTATCCACTTGAGTCGACTTGTCTTCTAGGGTTATTAGCCAACTAATTAGGGTTTCTTCTTGCTTCCTGGATATTCTATTCTCGCCAGGTTTACACATGGAGGTAAATACCTCCCGCAACTACCATAATATCAACACTCCCTCCTAGCTAGGGAGGTATTTGAAGGTAATGGTCTTGAGCACAAACATACCACTCACCAGGTAGCATCAACATAGTCATCTAGACTATCTCATGATTAGATCATGAGCACCAACATCACTATCAATTTCATCAATTGCATCATCTCTCAGAACCATACTCCATCTGAGTAATCAGACATGATGTTGGATAATTCACTCACTCCACATAGTGACACAAGATCCATTATTCTAATATAGACATATGTCCTAGAAGAATAAATGTTCTGAACCATTTTTCGTCTAGGAAATCTCTGTCCATTGATCATCCATTTAGCTGAAAATCATTTCCAACACTATTGATAGTCTTCAAGGCGATTAGAACAATGTCATTCAATAGAACACAACTGTGTCTATCCATAGTAGCACACAACTACAATCTAGTGGTACACTGCCACACCAAGTAGCACACAGATACTTGATCAGTGACATATAGTCACAATCAGTGGAACACATCCACCATAGTAGTATACATCTACTGTCTGGAGACATATAGTCTCCATAATAATCATATCATCAACCTGCACAGAAAACATTGTTATGATATATAAACTGGATCATCTGGGCCATTCTTCCACTCACATTTGTGAGATCTGGAAGAGCATTTGCCCTACGAAAGTAAAACATCAACAATGAGTTATATGGACTATTCTTCTCAAGAAAGGAAGAATAATTGTCCCTATTTTTGAGCCTGGACCATTCACCTATCTAGGCCATTCCTCCGGCACTAAACAAAGTGAAACTTGGAGAGAATGAATCTGCCCTAGGGAATGCCTGTCCTTGATTGTTGAACCTGGACCATTCACCTATATGGGCCATTCCTTCGGCACTAAACAAAGTGAAACTTGGAGAGAATGAATATGCCCTAGGGAATGACTGTCCGAACCATTTTCTAAGGAAATGACTGTCTTGTGCCAACCTCCAAAATGGACCATTCTTCAAAATTGCTCACAACTGTGAGCTTCAAAAGAATGACTGTCCAGCGAGGCGGACCAGTCTTCTTGACCACTACTGAGAATGACTGTCAAGAAGAGAGATTGTACTATACCATTCCCTATGTTAACCACAAGGGAAATCACTGTCTATGGTACATCAAAAATCCATTGAACCATTTTCATTACGAAAATGACGATTCAATCTGGACCATTTTCCGAATTGAAAAATGCTTGTCCATCAGAAATATCAAACCACTTTTTGAACGGGAAAAGAAATTCTCATCCTGGACCATTTTTCAAACTGAAAAATGATTGTCCATAAATCAATAACACATCAATGCTCCCTCCCAACCTAGGAGTCATCTCTTAATTTTTTAATAAGGAAGTCGTCTCCACGAGCTCCATCTTGAGTACACAAACTCTTTCATCTTGAATAGAGGCTTTACCAAAATGTTTGCTTATCTTCTCATCTGTGAAGATATATATTGGAGAACCACTTCTCCTTTATGGACTTCATCATGAAGAATGTAATCTTGATCTCAATGTACTTCAGTCTTTCTGGAACACTGGTTTTTCTGAAGGCTTCATATAGCTCTGATCATCATAGTTGAATTCATGTCTTTTGTTTCCTGCTAGCTCATAACATCGTGGAAAGGGTCAAACTTGGAACATATCCAAGTGGTACTTCTTCTGTCATCATGAGAGATTTGTCATGGATTGGCAATCCATCATCCTTGGGTTCTGAGTAACCATTCTGATACAATATCTTTGTTATAGAAGGTTTTTCACCACGCTTCTACTGTGCATTGGAGGTTCTTTACCAAGTTGTCTTATTTCATCTGCATACAAGGGTTTCTTTCTAGTATACCTTAAATCCTTGAGGTTGCTCTTCATACACTCTTTGTTCAATTATTTTGGAGAATAGTCTTTGAATTCATCTGATGTAAACTCCAACCCATGGATATTGCAGATGATATAATAGCTCATGTAGAGGTATGTCTGGTTTACTGGAAGAAGCAATCATCATAGTCTTCTCCCTCCATCTGGGAGAACCTCTAGTTATGTATCTCGCAATGCTTACATTCATAAGTCTTCCATATACTTTTCTTCATTAGTTCATTTACTTGATTTCTTTTAGTGAGTTTAAATCAGGCTGGTAGTCTTGTGATTCTCGATACAATGACTTGTTGTTCTGGATTTTCCTTCTCTCTTGGAATCTTCATGTTCTTTCTCATGTTTCTCTTTATCTCTTGGGTCCATGGAGCCCTGAAGATTCCAACTTCTTTCTTTCATCATAGGATCATGGATGTGGATGGACAACCAACGATATTTTAAGGCTTCTTTTCGAAGAAGGCTTCTTCTGAACACGTATTTCTTTTCGTGGATACTACCATGGATATATACTTCATCATCTTCAATGGATCATAGGATTATCTCCCTCTTAATCCTTTCTTAATGTATGAATGCATGCTCTTATTTTGAAAATATATAATTGAATCCCTCCATCTAATAGAGTCCATGCTTCCGTCTGCATCCTTATTGCCTTCTGCAAAGTGTCATAAGTCTTTCTCCAATTTCCTCTAGATTGTTGAGTTATTTCTGTCTTTACTTCTTCTAGGTTTCTTCAAGATTGATCCTTATTTTGGCTTATCTTGCAGTTGTTACTTATGTAATAGCTTCCACAGGAATTGTTACCAGGGGTTGTTGATGTACTTCATCCTTTCATGTGTATTTCCTGGCTTGTAGTCATTGTGATAGCAAGTCCTCAATTGTTGATCTTCCATAGGTGTAGTTTCTCTTTGAACATCTTATCTGCTAAGAGATAGATATGCAAGATATGTACAGAAACTATGTAAACATGGTATGTACAAGAACTATGAGGAGTAATGTTACCTTGTCTTAGAAGAATAAGTTTGTTTTATCCTACGTAATCTTCTTTGAAGATTCCTTTTCTTCAGAAACTGATGCTTCATGTGTCTCCTTCCTTTTCTTTAGATTGGGACAATGATTATTGTAGTGACCATATTTTCGACAGTTGAAGCATTGTATTTCTGACATATCTTTTCATTGAGCCAAACTTCCTTTTGTTCCTGAAATTCTTGAATCTTGTTGTGAAGGCTTGATCATCCTATTTCTTTTGAATTTTATCTTTTGCAATAATTCTTGATTCTTCTTGTGTACAACAAGTCCAAAGTTCTTTAAATGTAGGATAATCCTTCCTTGTGTTCATGCTTGCGGAAAATGCATCCCATGTCTTGGGAAGACCATTGAGTACTATGTTTACCAATTCCTTCTCTGAAATGATCTCTTCAATAGCTTGTAGTTGATCTCTTAACTAAGAGATTCTCACAAAGTATGATGTTATGCTATCATCATCATTCATCTTCATGTCACGGAGCTCATTGTTCAAACTCATTACTTGTCCAATGTTTCTGACTGAGAAGAGGTTTATTAGGGCATCATAAATATTCTTAGATGAATCAAGATGGGATATGTAGGGTATCAGGTGGTGTTTTATATAATCCACTATGATACTCATGGCATTGATTTCATTGTCTCTCAACTTCTCCATAATTGCAACATTCTGTGGTTCCTTCTCTTTTCCTTCTTTAAACTCTGGTTCCACAATCTTTCCTTTCACGATATCCAGCACTTTATTCTTGGAAAGGATGAGTTCAATCCTTTTCTTCCATGCTCTGAAGTTATAAGCCCCATCTAACTCATTTTTCAACTTCATAGAGTAAGTCATGGTTGCTTTGACTTGGTCAACCCTAGATTTGACCAAAAAACTCAAACTTGACGTCTTGGCTTGCTGAGAGTACTAGGAAATGCGCTAGACTAGGGCGCACTAGTCTATCCAGAAATTAGGTCAATCCCTTAAATTAAGGTACCACAACGAGAGGATTATGTTTTTTGCAACTGCACCTACTAGTAACCCTAGACAGTGCTTTAGTAACTGCTTCTGCTAGAAACCCTAGCGATAGTTCTTCAATGATATTAGTATCCTTATGGATATGATCCCTTCCAGTGGTTAGACTGAATGAAGGAGGTGTGGGCCCATAACATGTTAGAATATAATGGATGTGCTTGTTTAACCATAAGCAATATCACTATTGTCACCCAACCATAGGCCAAAGCCACCCTTGATCACCTTAACCTTGACAGAGAATCATTCTGAAAGCAAACCCTAGGCTAGATATCCAAACAAGATAGTGCACCTCTCTTCAAGGATAGCACACCAAATAGGCATAACAAGAGTTGATCAGAGAGTCCAAACCATAACCAAGAGAGAGTCCAGGCCAAAACCGAAATCTACTAGCTGCAACAGCTGCAACGACAACTCTCCTCCAAACTTGTGCACAAACTGGCCAACTGCAGTGCACACAAGTGTTGCTTCTGGAGTTCTGAGAATGCCTGCCAGAATGAAGACTGGCCTCCTGTATTTATACTAAAAATGGCAAACTACCTGGGCCGACTTCTCATTATGGGTGTCTATTTACTTAGTATATAATATTTCCTTTAGCCAACTTCTTCTCTTGGAGGCTAATAACCTAATACAATTTATCCACTTGATCTGACTTGTCTTCTAGGGTTATTATCCAACTAATTAGGGTTTCTTCTTTCTTCCCGAAATATTCTATTCTCGTCAGGTTTACACGTGGAGGTAAATACCTCCCGCAGCTACCATAATATCAACACCAACAATTTTGGTTGTTGAGTCATTCCCTAAGAACACATCACCCCCATCATATTGTTCATATTCAGAGATCCATTATTTATGTGGTGTCATATGATAGGATGCTCCTGATTTGATCAACCAAACATCTTGATATGACTATGTATTGGTCGATGCTAGGTACACATCACCTCCCTTTTCCAAGGTCATCTTTCTCTCAGTCAATTGCTTCTCGTCGAATCCAACACTGCCTTTTGTTGCCTTCAACTTATAGTCCTTTTTATAATTCCCAGCTTTACCGCATTTCTAATATCTTTGCTCTGAATGAACTGGGGATTTAGATATACCCTTCAACTTGAACTTTCTATTGGAGAATATGCCTTTGCCTCTGTCTACCAGTCGATCTCTCACTACTAGAGAATCTTTGTTCGATCCTTCCATGTTATTTCTTCTCATTTCTTTCGACAACAAAGAAGAAACCATGTCCTCTAGTGCTAGTGTGGTTTCATTACTCCCAATAGCCATGAATAAGCTATCTCATGAGTCTAGAAAAGAACATAATATGATGTTACATTTCTCCTCATCAATGATCTTTATATCCACATACTATAACTGGATTAACACGATGTTAAACAAATTTAAATGCTCAGTCACTGAGATTCCATCACTCATCCTCAAAAGATATAGTTTATTTCTAATAAACAACTTATTTACTAGATATTTTGAAGCTTCCCATCTTGTACCACAGTTTCTTGGCCAAATCTTCACCCGAGACATTCACCAAAACTGAATCTGCAAGACAAAGTTGTATCATACTTATTGATTTTCTTTTGAGTTTCTCCCATTCTTCCATCGACATGCCTGTTAGATGGGTACCTGGACAGATCATTGTTCGTTGTTCTCGATCCACAAGAAGATCTTCCATTTTAAGCTTCCAAAACTCAAAATTCTAGCCATTGAATCTTTCTATCTCTATTTTGGAACTTCTCGCCATTCTTTACCGTGACCTTTAAAACAATTTATGACTTATGACAATTACTGTACCTAGGGATTAATTCTCAGATTCAAGATTTGCAGATCAAGATCTGATATACTCACCAAAGCATTACACCACTCTGATAACTCACTTGTCAGGAAAAACTAAGCTCTGATACCACATGTCAGGAAATGCAAGACACTTCCACACTAATCCTATCATAAGAGAAGAAGAATTTAATCAACAAAGCAAATGACACAAGAAATCACACAGTACACTGAGATTTTACCCTCTAAACCCTTAACCGAGAAAACCAACATTCCTTTCAGCGTTTTTCTCTCTTGTTTTTTTATTCATTTAGAATAAAAGGCTACATGTCTAACCTTGGTCCACACCTAAGACACAATCGACATCATACCCTCTTGCATAGGAAAGAACAACCCTGTATCCAAATTGGCTTACATATGCATGACCAACAACTTACACTTACACATGAATTAACCTGCAAAAGTGAATTCTATGATCACCTTACAACAACAACCTTTACTGCCTTAAAACAAACCTCTTTATAGGATTTACAACAAGAAAAACCCTAAAGATTGGTGCCCAAAAATGGTTATAGTTCCATGCATATCATTGGCTACAAATATTGTAAATCCCAAGATTTTGTTATAGTCGACTACCAATCGACCTTCATTCAGTCTCTAGTCGGTCATCTCACGGCCACACTTTGACCTATTGTTGATTAACTTTCCATTGATATCTTCGACTTCGACTTTACCCGGTTGACTTCCTCAACCTTTGACTTGCTGTCGATCTACCTCGACTTCAACCTGCAGTCGATGATGTCAATCTACCTCGACCTCGACCATCGGTCTATTCACCTCGAATAGACTTTCACTGCAAATAATATAACAACCCAACAATTTAATGGTTTTTATCTTCAATGGGTCCACAACTATCCCTTCCTATGAAATAATATGACCTAAATAATGAATATGCCTCTGGTAAAATGTGCACTTGATCATCTTTGCATAAATTCGATGCTCCCTCAATACCTACAACACCATATTCATGTGTTGCTCATGTTCTTCTTCAGATTTAGAGTAGATAAGGATGTCATCCAAAAATACGATGACAAATTTATCCAAGTAATTTCTTAAAAGTCCATTCATTAAACACATGAAGACAACTGGTGCATTCGACAACCCAAATGACACCATTGTGACCTCATAATTGCCATACCTTGTTATGAAGGCAGTCTTGTTGATTTTTAGTTATCACACAAGTTGTAAGTTGGGAAAATCTCGACCCAAACCACAAGATGGTGACAACCAAAGGAAAAAACCTACCCATGATCACCTCAGATAGGTACTCTCGTCACTTTAGAGGTGAAGTGATCACCTCAAGGGGGGGTCCTAGGTGAACCTAGGGGGAAATGAGATGGAAAGTGATACTTATGAAGATATTCCCCTATAGGTGATTTTCTAAGTGGAGAGTGTCTTGACAACTAGCTTCAGAGGTGGTTTATGGTTGCCAAGTGTTTGAGTACATGCGGAAGATGGTTGTACATGTCCAAGACAAAAACAAAAAAAAAAGACAAGATACAAACTAGACAATCCTATGGACAAGCAAGTTAATAATTATGTCCCTATTTGCAGTAGTCAACACAAATATATATATCGGAGAGTAAAATAGTTAGTTACTGAATATTTAACCATCAAAAAACACATATTTCATTAAATTTGGAAATATTCAGTGGATCTAGAATTTTATAATTTTATCTAGATTGAGTTTTTTCAAAAAAGGAATTAGAAAATCATTTAATCCATTACTTTGAATGTATATATTCACCATGTTTTTGTTATAAAGGTATCATTATAAACTCTCATGTATCATTATAATGTATTCCCATTATTATTATTTATATTTTTCTATTGAAAGTTAAATGGATCCAGATCACAATAGTGGATCTTGATTTAGCTACATCTTAGCTTGTGTGTTAAGTAAAAGAATGGATCTAAATAAAAAACAATAGATCTAGAATTTCAAATTAAATTAGCAAGATTGTTTTTTTTCAAATTGTGGAATTAAAAAACTGCTTTGTTCACTACTTTTTGTATATATTCACCATTGTTTTGATAAATTTATGATAAACTATATAAAATCAAATTTACATAAACTTGCAGAAGCAAATCTAATTCTTAGACTTGGATTCCTTACATTATTTCTATTACTATTATTTATAACTTGTATT
>ML782856.1:792711-811137 GCA_009831015.1 Picea engelmannii | reverse complement strand
TTTTACTTGTAAGCCAAGAAAATATGACAATTCTCCTATCATGGACATCTCAAACTCTGTTTGCATAGATTTAGCAAACCACTGAATAGAGGAATCATTATTACAGCCAAAAATAATGTCATCTACATAAATCAAAACAACCAGTAAATCATCACCTTCAGTTTTTATGTAGAGATTGTTATCAACAGTACCTTTCTTGAATCCTTTGTCTTGTAAAAATTTGTCCAGTCTATAATACCAAGCTCGTGGTGCTTGTTTCAGTCCATATAAAGCCTTCTTCAGCTTGCAGACATAATCAGGGTTATCTGTCAATGAGAATCCTTCAGGTTGCTCCATATATACTTCTTTCTCTAGATCTCCATTAAGAAATGTTGATTTAACATCCATCTGATACACTTTAAAGTTCTTATGACATGAATATGCAAGAAACATTTTGATGGCTTCCAATCTTGCCACTGGTGCACAAGTTTCATCAAAGTCCTGACCTTCATCTTGTGCATACCCTTTATAGACCAATCTGGCTTTATTTCTAACAACTTGTCCTTTTTCATTCATTTTATTTTTGAACACCCACTTGGAACCTATTACATTCTTGTCTTCGGGTCTAGGAACAAGCTCCCAAGTATTGTTCTTCTCAATGTGATCAAGCTCTTCATTCATAGCTCTAATCCAATCATCATGTTGGTTGGATTCATCAAAAAAATTAGGTCCGATCATAGATAAAAAGGCAACATGAGATTGTTCTGAGTCTTTAATCAATTTCCTTCTTGTCTAAACTCCTTTATCTATATCTCCAATTATCTGATTTTTAGGATTATTCTTTCTAACAGTTCTAAGAGGTGAGTTTGTTTCTTTCTGCTGATTTATCTCAGCCTGAGTATTTGTATCTTCATCTTATTCAGATTCTTCTATTTCTGATCCTTGGACCTGTTCATCTTCATCTTCAATTATATCTTATGTGCTTGGTTCAACACTGCTTACATTTCTGACCGGGATTTCTTCGTCAACTTTTATGTATATACAATCAACTAGTTTGTGCAGCCTCTTATTGTAACATCTGCACCCTTTATTGTTTGTATCATAACTCAAGAAGATACATTTATCAGCCCTGTCATCATATTTGCCAATATTTTCATCATTATTCTTAATATAACATTTACTCCCAAAGACTTTAAAATGCTTTATTGAAGTATGCCTTCCAAACCATAGTTCATAAGGAGTCTTGTCACTGTGTGGTCTGAGATGCGCTTTGTTAAGGATATGAAAAACTGTATGAATTTCTTCCACCCAATATGTCTGAGGTATGTTCCTTTCATTCATCATTGATCTTGCCATTTTCTATACTGATCTATTCTGCCTCTCAACAACTCCATTTTGCTGTGGAGTCCTTGGAATTGTGTACTCTCTTTTGATTCCATGTTTATGACAGAACTCTTTGAAGTTCCATGAGCTAAATTCTCCTCATCTATCAGACCTTACTGCTTTCAATATTTTTCCTACTTGATTCTCAGTTAGAGCCTTAAACACTTTGAATTTTTCAAATGCTTCAGATTTTTCATTCAAAAATGAAACCCATGTTAGTCTAGAATAATCATCAATAATAAACATAAAATAATTTTCTTTTCATGTACCTTCTTTCCTTGATGGTCCACTTCAATCCATATGTACTAACTGGAGAGGTTTTTCTGTTGAAGGAAAGTTTTTAGATTTGAACTATGTTTGAGTAAGCTTTCCTATCTAGCATGGTTTACAAATATAATCATATGGATTTGATATCTTTGGAAGATTCTTTACTGCCCCACTATTTGTGAGCTTGATTATATGATCAAAATTTAAGTGTCCAAGTCTCCTATGCCATAGCCAACTTTCATCATAGTTGCTTAAGTGGCATTCTTCTTTTTCTTCTTTTAACACATAGACATTGTTTTATGTTCTTATCCCTTTTGCAACTAGTTGTCCTGAATTCACAGATTTTATTCTACAATCTTTAGAGGTAAAAACGACTTCACATCTTCGGTCACAGACTTGACTAACACTAACTAGATTATTTTTTAGACCTTCTACAAACAACACATCTTGAGCTTTCCCTTTGCCATTACTCAAACTTACCATTCCTTTACCTTTTATTTTTCCTGGTGCATCATTTCCAAAAGTTTCATTCCCTGATTTTCTTTCACTTAGAGTTAGAAACTTACTTTTATCTCCAGTCATATGTTTGGAACATCCACTGTCAATATATTAGGGATTCTTTTGTCTTTGGGCTAATAACACTAGTCTACACTTGTCATCTTCTTTCTTCTTCCAAATCTTGAAATTTTCAGCAGTAGGATTCGAATCTGGCTTAAAATTCCTTAAGCGACAATCTGCAACTTTATGTCCATAATTATGACAAATGTAACATTCTGGTTCACTGAATAACAAATCATAATGTTTGTTATGCTCATAACTGTTGTTATGTTTCACCTGTGTCCTTCCTCCATCCATCACATGATTTATAGTATGTGGTAGTTTGTTTCTTAGTTGTCTCAATCTTTGTTGTGGCAGATAATTATTCCTTGAGTATCTTGATTTCAAATATCTAGATCTTAAAGAACAGTTTACAGCTTTATGACCAAAGTTAGAACAGAAAAAACAATAACCATAGAAAAAACCTTTGTACCTGAAAAAAGGTTGTAGTCGATTTCTTCCATGCTGATGATTTCTTTGATCAGAAAATGTGTTTGTGTTATTTCTTTGATCTACAGATTCGACTCGGGTACTTTTTTCTTTCATTCCTTCTTGGTGGTTGATTTTCTTTATTTGTTTCTGCAGAGTGGTTATTGTCAATGATTGTAGATTTGACAAACTTGATGGGTTCGGTATTACTTGGATGATCACTACTTGATCCTTCTTCATAGACCAAGCCGGCTTTCAACTTTGGATTCCTTTGTTGATTTAGAATGGAAGTTAATTCTTCTGAGGATTTAATACTTGGCAGGTTTTGGTGATACAATCCCTTAAAATTCTCCATTTCTTTTCTGGTTTTTACTATCTCTTCTTCTAAGGCTTCATACCTTGTTTTCTTCTCTGACAATTGTTGTTTCAGTATGTCTTCTATTTTCTTTGCCTCTTCTAACTCCACTTTTAGTAGAGAAACGTTTTCATCAGGTTTTTCACCATTCATTTTAAACTACTTCAACAATTGTTTTTGTTTTCTCTTCTTACATCTGAGCCTATCAATTTCTTCCAAAGCACTGATTAATTCACCTTCCATTTCCACCACAGCTTCTTCATCATCCATTTCACCTCCTGTGTGTTCATCATCAAAATATCCCATAGCCATAAGCATAAAATCATTCACTATGTTTTCACATGATGAATCATTATCTATGTCTTCTGAGGAATTGTCATTGTTTGCACACAAACTTTTCTTTTTACTATATTTCTTGAATTTGTACTTCTTTTCATCATCAGAGTTCTGGTCCTTTTTCTGGTGGGCACACTTAGATGCAAAATGACCTATCTTACCACAGTTAAAACATTTGAAGGGAAGCTTGCCTTGATATTTTCCTGATCCTTTCTTTAACCTTCTCACAAATTTTGCCTCAATATCATCTAAATCTGAATCAGTATTCTTGACTGCTTTAAAAGATGCTTCTCTAGTAATGGATTTATCTTTGTTGATTATCATTTCATATGCAGTTAGAGTTCCTAGGAGTTGATCAATGGACAGAGTTTTAAGATCATTTAGTTCTTCTATTGCAAAGACTTTTGGATGAAATTTATCAAGCAGAGATCTTAAAATATTTTGAACTAAAAATTATTCTTCAATCTTCTCACCAAGACCCTTCATGGCATTCACAAGTTCTTCAACTCTTAAAAAATACTTGTTAACTGTTTCATCTTCATTCATCTTTAGTTGTTCAAACTTCAAACTATATGTTTGGAGTTTGGCATCTTTTACTTTCTCATTTCCTTCATAACTATTAATAAGTTTATCCCACATAGCTTTAGCAGTTTCAAGATGCATCACCTTTACAAACTCAGCTTCAGCAAGTCCATTCAAGATAGCATTCATTCCCTTAGMATTAAAGCTAAATTCCAACTTATCATCCTTGGAATCCAACACAACAGCCTTTGTATATCCAGTCTCTACTACATCCCAAACATCAACACCTAAGGCCATTAGGTATGTTCTCATTCTAACCTTCCAAAAGGAAAAATTTGTTCCATCAAATAGAGGAGGCTTACTGGCTGAAGTCCCTTCATGACTTGTCATGTTTAATCTTACAGATCTACCTTTAAATAAAAGGAACCCTCTCTGATACCAATTGTTGAAATTACTAAGACAACTGAGAGGGGGGGTGAATCAGTTGTTACTGTGCTTAAACAATTTTAAGTCTATTAAACCATTTTTAATCTTTCATCAAATGACCATCAATAGTATACATCATATGAAAAACATAAATAATGAGCATCAATCACACATAAGATATACATAGAGACAAATTTTCACGAGGAAACCCATAAAGGGAGAAAACCTCTTCTTCTTCGAAATGATAGACAGTCTTTTAAGTTATGTACATCATCTATGTTTGAGCACCAACTAAAAGTGAGGCTACTACCTCTGTTTTACAAGCTCCAACTTGTTGAGAGCACCAACTCTCTAGTTTATCTAGCACTGACTAGAAGGAAGCACCAACTCCCTAAGTGTTCCAGCACTGACTGAATGGAAGCAAATATTTCCACTTATACAAGCACCAACTTTCATACAGAAAACTCTGTGCTTTCCCAAGCACCACCCTGCCATCCTTTTTTCTAGCCACAACTAAATGGAAGCTACAACTCCCAATATTCAAGCACCAACTCGAATATCAGAGGACCACAATCCTCCCTAGCACCACCCTACATCCCTGATTATAAGTAAAATGATTGAATAACCAACAACGCGGGTGTTTCAATTCTTACCACTTCTCTTCTGTCCTGCAATTCTTCTATGCTTCTATTTGTTCTGCAATTCTTCTCTGCTTCAAGTTGTTCTGCAATTCTACTCTTGCTTCTGTCTATTCAGCATTTTTTACTCATCTCTGAGTTTTATCTGACACTGTGCATACTTTCGGTCTCACACTGTGCATACTGTAATTTTCCCTTTCTTACAGTTCAACTCATTGTTCATTCAGAACAACCAACCATTCATAGTCACCCTGTCTTTCTTTTATGCACTTCACACAACTTCAGTTACACCTCAAATACCTAGGCTAACAACGCTTTAGCCACTCAATCACCAACCATCCAAGAACCATGATTCGGTTATGCTAACTGAATCGTAACTGAACAGTTAATCGTAAAGATCAACAGTATCCCTTCGATCAAATGCTCAAATAACTAGCACCGTTGGATTAAATTCGTAGGGTCTTGTGTTTATCCCATATGCCCACTGGTTGTGACCATGGGCCTAATCAATATGCGTTTCGCATTTCTCATTTCATCAATCCTGTGTCGAAGGGTCTCGACGCTCCAAGTTGCGATCCTCGAAATGGAGCTTAGCTCTGTTATCTCCTCCCTCTCACGTGACCACCGACAGTGACCACAGGCTACACCAAAAGGTGCTTCCCGATTTCACGTTTCAGCATTCTTGTCGTGAGTGTCCTTGACACCTCCAACTTCCGGTATCTGAAACTCTGAAATGGAGTCAAATCAATGGTCCACAATCTTGATGATTTGACGGTCCAGATGTTTTCGTGATCTCACATATCGCGATTCCTGTGATGAAGGGTCTCGACACTCCAAGTTGCGATCCCTAAAATGGAGCTTAGAAATTAGCTCCTTCCCTTAAGTCTTCGACGATGTGACCTTGTCTATGACCACGGGCCAAACCTTATCATGATTTCACATATCGCGAGTTGCAAGGTTAGAGCATTTACTTCCTTTGACTTTCCAATCAGTGAAAAGTTAATCCCTCACCACATGTCCCTCTTGGATCAACGGTCAAGATCTTATCATGATTTCGCAACTTCACGGGCCTTCATCGTGCTTGATCAACGGTCCATGATCTCCCTTTGATCAACGACTCAGATTAAGTCATGGTTTCGCATTTCGTGATTTCATAGGATAGAGCACCTCCTTTCTTTGACTTTCCAGTCAGCAAAATTCGAATCCATTGCCATGTGCCCTCTACATCCAACGTTCCACAACATACCTCAATCCAAAGGTCTAGATCAATTCTCGGGATTTCGCATATCGCAAGTTCCCACACCATGTTCCGTTGACTCATCCAATGTGCAAGTCAGCAAAATTCTAGTCACTTTCCACGTGTCCTTATTGAAGATGGATGGTCCTCTTGCTTTTGGGATTTTGTAGGCCCACTTCATCTTACACGTGAAGACCATGCTCCTTCTTATGGATCCAACGACAGTCGGTCTTCGGGCTCAGATCTGACGCCTAAGATCTATTTTCTTCTACTGTGCGCTCCTCCTATCTGAATTAAGATCTGACGGTCATCGGGAATTCTGAATGGGATCCAACAATCATTGTTTCTCTTCACTGTTGATCTTTCCATTGTCATGCCATTATCACTGCACTACTAATCGTGTTGATCTTCACCATCAATGACATCGCCATCAATGACAAACATGCATACTTTGCGTTTGTCTGAAAACATGCCAACATAACATACCATATGAATATTCCCTGGATGGGGTGATACTTAGCGTACATGCATCATCGGCTGGGGTGGATACAAGGGTAGTTAAAGCCCCTCGCCGCCACCCTCCTCCCCTGTCCATTCGTGATGTCTAGTTTATATGTCCACCAAGGCTTAGTGCGTTGGGTCTTAATGGAGACTCAGGCTCGACTCCTCGGCATCAGTATGAGACAACTAATGGCCATTACTCATGCACTAATGACTACCAGATCCATCAAATCCTCCATCCTCCTGGTCTTATCATCCTGTGGAGGATCCTATATTGAGCATTCATTCATTGTTAATGGTCTTATTCTGCTAGCTTTTCTCCACACCCAGACATTCTACCCTTTGTCTCCTGCTCACACCATCGTTGATTCCATTCACCCTATGCTCTACTTAGCCATGCCTCGTGAGATAGGTAAGTCTCGGGAAGGGTTGGCCTATTACAGTCAGTTTGGGAAGAAAAAATGCCTGGGACCAGCCTCTTTCTCTCTCATCCTAGGTGGCAGCTCGTACCACTCATCATCCTCTTATCAGAATTGGTATGAGGCAGCTCATCCAGAGCCCCGTCCTTCAAGCACAAAGGGTCTCCATGGAGTTTTTTCAGTGGAAGAGGAAATTCTTCCCAACTGGGAGGAAATTTTTCCTTTCCTGCCGTCAACCGCCTTGGAACAACGGTTGGCCACTTGCACCACCACCCCTTTCTAGGAGCCAGCTGAGACAAGATGCATAATGGAAGAGGAAATCCCTCTTCAAGAGGAACATTTTGCTACCACTATGGAAGAGGACCCTACCATGGATTCCATTGCTGGTAATGATTTTGCCACTGCTACCATGGATGAAGATCCTGGAACAAACAAGGATGACGATGAAGCTAAAGAACAGGCTCACCCAGCTCCCAGCTCTTGCAGGCTTACAGAAGACCACCTGGTCTTGATCTTTGAGATGCGCAAGGATTTGGCAGAGAAACACCACCACTAGTGTACCCTCAGCAAGCATTTGGACGTCCTGTATGACTCCCTATCAAGCGATCCTTAGAAAATTTGATGTCTGACTTGCTGCCAACATTTTGTCTTCCGACTTCGCCAGGATGAACACCCAGGTTCGCCTCATGTCTAGTGCTCTTACAGGTTTTTTCTCTGGTCTAAATGTTAATTTTTTTGCACACCACAGACTCTGGTTCTAGATCGATAGTTGGTCGGGGCACTCATTCCACCGCATTTTCTGGTTTCCATGCTTATGGAAGAACAGGTGGAAAGTCCCCATGTTTGTTTGTTGACAGTTGTATTTTTTTAAGGTTTGTGAACAATGAACAGTTGTCTTTTCCACACGTTCTGGTTTCCACTGTGGTGGAAGAATAGATGGTGTGCTATAGTGTATACTCAAACATGTGTGATTTTTTCTAAAGTAATGTAATACAATACTTTTTATTTACAAAAAAAATCATACCATACGAATCTAAGGAGGAAGAGTTCTATTTTTATGGCATTTCTTGGCATTGATATTTTCTATATCAAAGTCTTAAAATTAAAAATCACTTATGTTGTAACATATTAAATATAATATAAAATACAATTGGATTTGACTGCAAGAGAGGATTATGATGCCAAGGGTGGGGAAAATTTATGATGCGTTTTGGTTTCCACTGTGGTGGCAGAATAGATGGTGTGTTATAGTGTATACTCAGACATGTGTGATTTTTTCTAAAGCAAGGTAATACAATACTTTTTATTTACGAAAAAAAAAACATACCATACGAATCTAAGGAGGAAGAGTTATATTTTTATGGCATTTCTTGGCATTAATATTTTCTATGTCAAAGTCTTAAAATTAAAAATCATTTATGTTGTAACATATTAAATATAATATAAAATACATTTGGATTTGACTGCAAGAGAGGATTATTATGCCAAGGGTGGGGAAAATGGGTGAGATAAATGTGTTTACTTGACTTGTTGTTTGTCAACACAAGAACTTCCCCTTTGGGATATTGTAAGAGGTTTTGTGGATGCAGCAAATGAGAAATTGCAACAAGAAGCAAAATCAAGGGAGGATGAAAAGTTAAAGGATTGCAAGAAAATATTATGTTGCATGTATAATATTCTTCCAATGTTGGACAAAGATATGGAGAAAAGAATTTTGAGATACCTTGCTTACACTTTGCTTTGAGAAATGAGGAAAGTGTTGTTTCTAGTGATTCTTCATTCTATCAAGATGAAATCCTAGATACCATGGTCAACATAATATATCCAAATTTGTTGGAAAACACAGCAAAAGGTGATGACCGAATTGAAACTGTAAACATTTCATGGAATGTTGTGGGGTCAGAATCTTGGGTTCCAAAGATGACATGCAACAAGAATGATAAATGGGAAATTGTAGTAGAAATAGTAGTTGAATAATTGAAAAGGGAAACGTGATGGGCATAGCATGAAAGAGTTTGTAGGAAGTCCCCATGTAGGGTCCAAGTGATAGATACATTGTCATATTTACCAACAACCAAGTTTAACCCTTAGGGATTGTCTTCTTTGAAGTCTCATTGTCATTCATGTAGGTAATCTATGCACCACAACCACCCTTCTTCCCTTTCTTTCCTCTTGAAATTTCACATTTCATGGATTTCCAAGGCATATTTTATGAAGTCACCATTATCGTACTTCACTACCTAGTAGTATTCTCCTTGATGCTTTAGGCTTTTATTTTATTTCGTGTAGCCTTCCCTCTTATGAGTCTTTTTTAGAACATTTTACTCTTTTTCTTGAGTTGTAGATACGTTGGTAGTGGCCATGGAAACAAGATATAATTAAACCGATATCCAAAATAGTGACCTCCATAAGAATCAAGCTCAAGTATCCTTTGAAAATTTTCATAATAACCTACAACAATAATATTAGTCTAAGGTTAGTAGCTCTATCATGGTCCAGTCATCCTTCAATCCTTGATTCCAAATTTGAATGTCTTTTCTTAAACACATCCTACCATAGTTTGTTGATTACACCATCTTGGAAAGTATTTGTCCTCCCTTGGCATAGAGGGGGCACGTGAGATTTTAATTGAATCATTTCTAGCTTATGACCACATTCAACCATATCCTTGCACCATTGAACAATTTCCTCTTCCTCTCCAGTTAGCATTATAGGTGGTTGCATTATCTATATACCCATCTAAACATATAACAAATATATTACTTTTCTTAGCTCCATGAATAGGATCCCTGGATGTGCCAAGATTATCGAGGTTTGATAGAGTACATGCATTCCCAAAACATCATTTTGTTTGCAATTGTTTTTAACAAGAAATAACACTAGTTGGTGGACTTTAGGGTGGGAATGGGAAGATCATATTGGACTAAGGGAGAGATGGAAAAGGAATTGGAATAGTGTGTTGGAGCACTAAATATAGTGTTAATCAAACTCAAGGATCGACCAAATCATCTAGTGTGGATTGTTAACAAAACAGGAAGTGACTACAAGCTTAAGTTGGGTTATCAAGCAACAAGGGTAAATCATGAAGATGAAACATGGAATTGGCACTTCATCAAGTTACAATTACATCTAAAAACTAAAATCTCCATATTGTTAGTCCTAGACAACAAAATTTTAACATGGGACAATCTACAAAATAGAGCATGGAAAGGCCCTATGTGTTGTTTCCTATAAAAAAGGAACATGAAGAGTGTAAACCATATCTCCTTGCATTTTCATTTCACAAGAGAACTCTAGGCAGCAATAAAAAAACATCACAAGGGGGAAAGGTAGGTGGTAGGGGGTAACTATGGAAGCAACACTTGTAATCAATTAGAAGACAATGAGGTGAGAAAGGACCATCATTCACTCATAGGATTGGTCATATGGGTGGTTTGGTTGACATGGAATGAATCCTATTCCAACCCAAAGAGTTTAATTCTACATGGACTTACTACATATCTAAGTTATGAGAAAGTTAAGAAGAAGGTAAAGAAAAGAAGTATAGAGGACCCTCAAATCATAACTACTAGCACATATGGTTTTTTCAATGGGGCAGCAAACAAACTTCCAACCCTATGTAGCGTTAGTGGCCTTTTACATGTACCAAACATCCATAAGATTTGTTTTGAGTGTGGACTAGGGGGCGGTACTAACAATCTTGCAAAATTTAAAGCAAAAACTATCCTTATGTCCATTGCTAAGGAGGAAAAACTCTTTTGTATTCACATAGACAATTTTGTATGAACAGGTGGAAATTCCATACTAAATTGCAATTCTACCAATATATTGTGAAACTTATTTGTCAGTGCAACATTTATTGCTTAAGAATGCCTCATTGCAAAGATAAAACTTCCACTCAACTTGGCTTGGGATAAAAGGTACGACATTTTTTGGGGGGTTCTGATAGGTAGTCCCTCATTTTAATTGGAATGCCAGTATTGAATAGAATGGCATATTTTTTTATGCTCTTTAAACAACTTTGGGCACCAAGTTAGTTCAGCTTGTCATTTGGCAAGATTTCCTGCAAATGGATTGGTCTACACTCCATTGGTTTTGCAGAGTGTAAAATTTTGATGAATATGATTTGTATAACAAACCCCTAACTTTTGGTGCTTAAATATATGGACAGTAGCAATGTGCCTTTGGAGCTTTAACTTCTAGTGTTCAAAAATGGATGCCACAATATGAATTGAATATCTCATGAAAAATAGATTCAGTGGACCAATGCCTCAATGACATCAAAATCATTGAACACTAGTTGCTCACATTCCAACGTCACTAAAGTTCTTATTTATGACTTTTTCTCTAGTGTTTATTACTATGTGGTTTCCATGTGAGTTGTGGTTATACTTCTCTAAAAAATCTTATGCAAGATCCAATATCTTCAGAAATTATAAAATATCCACTTGACAAAGGGCAACATTGTTCTCAAATATATTGGCATAAGATCTTGCAAACTAGTGTATAGTTCTTCAATTGCATAGTGGTTGCTACAATGAATGTTTGAATTTGAGAAAATTGGTTTCCTTTGAACATGTATGTTTCTCCTTCAAGGTTTTTTTCTCAACACTATTCAAAGATCCCCACTATTATTATGTTTTCTAAATTATAGATATCTTCTAATAGAGGTAGATTTCTTGCATTAACAGTTTGGACACTATGTGAGTCTATGTGA
The DNA here is from genome assembly GCA_009831015.1 of Picea engelmannii. Classification (NCBI taxonomy): domain Eukaryota; kingdom Viridiplantae; phylum Streptophyta; class Pinopsida; order Pinales; family Pinaceae; genus Picea; species Picea engelmannii. Next base: position 799,331 of record ML782856.1, on the reverse strand, counting down.
GCCATAATGCTATTGTTTCATGCATTTATACATAACATAATAATTTTAAAAGGAAATGTAATTAGGTGAATGATATTAGAGGTCATCCCTCAAGGGTTAGGGCAACTCAAAATAATATGGATAGGTTGAAATGTTCATGCCTAAAACAAGTACCAATGACTATTTATGGCAAGTGTAACATTGGTATAAATGAGAGAAAGTGGAGGTAATGGGTTTGAAACCTTATAGCCTTACACAAATGAAACCTTAGAGTTAGAGTGGGTTATTTGTTTACAGGTAGCCAAGAAAAACTCTAGTAAGCATATGGGGCTTATCAAAACATTAAGTAGGTTGAGGTCAAGCCATAATGTGGCAAAAGAAACTTAAGTTATGTAATGTAAACAATTGAACAAAGTGTAAACAATTGAACAAATCACAGGTCAAATTTGATTCAATTTAGGAATTGTCAGCATATCCAAACTTTTAATTTTGGGCGCAATTTGATTTAAGAGAAACAAAATTAAATTAATGGCTCCCAACTATGGTATATTGGGCTATCCAAACAATTAAATGCATGAAATTTTTAAACCCTCGACCTACGATATTGGCCATGCTAATGTCATGGGTTCAAATTCTAAAATAAAACCCTACACAAAGTCAAATGAAGAGGTACTCACCATTCTTGGTCCCCTGAGTGTCATATATATCTCCTTCCCCTTGAGTTATATCTCCTTTCCCTCGTAGTCTATCTCCTTGCCCTTGGTCTCTATATCCTTTCCCTCGATATCTATCTCCTTGCCCTTGGTCTCTATCTCCTTGTCGTCGCAACCTATATTATTTCCCTCGATCTCTATCTCCTTACCATCAAGGTCTATCTTCTTTCCCTCGGTTTGTATCTCCTTGTCATTGCAGTCTATTTCCTTGCCCTCGATCTCTATTTCCTTTCCCTCGCAGTCTATCTCCTTTCCCTCAATTTCATACGCAGTGATCTCCTTACCCTCATAGTGTATCTCCTTGCCCTCAGTTCCAAGCACAGTGATCTCCTTTCCCTCAGTTCCATTCATAGTGATCTCCTTGCCCTTGGTCTCACGCATAATGATACCAGTCAGTTTTGTTAGTGTTGTTTTTTATTTTAATTTGGGATATATATATATATATATATATTACATATTATATAATTAAATATTATATTATATGATGATGATAATGATGATAATGATGATAATGATGATGATGATGATGATGATGATGACGATGATGAGGATGAGGATCATGATGATGATAACGATGACATCGATGATGACGATGATGTATAATAGGTTAATGTCATAGTCAATCTGTTTAGGATCATAGTGGTTAGAGGTTATAGTGTTTGTGGTCAAAATGAATTAAGGGAATATTATGACATGACTCATAGAGACTATGGGTCATAATGGTTAGGGTTTTAGTGTTCTCGAGGTCAAATTTTATCGTGAATGATTTTTATAGGGGCGGTAAATGTTAGGGGTCATAATGGTTAGAGATTAATTCGTGCTAGTGGGTTAGTGTGTTAGGAATCATAGTCCACTCATAATCAAAATGGTTAGGGTTTATAGTGTATTAGGGTGTTAATGTGTTTCAGTTTAAAGTATGTTAGGAGGAAATTGTGTCGAGGGTCATCCTATGTCTATGGTCATAATGGTTAAATTACGATGACAATGACGATGATGAGGAGGAGGATGACAATGTTGATTATGATGATGACGATATTGTAATATAATTTATGTATATTACAATGTTCAATAATTACTAATTATATGATAAATGTAATAATTATGCTTTTAATGTAAAGTCGTGTCTTAAAAGACGTGACTCTACTGTTATATGTGTATTTATACACATTGTTGGCCATTTACTAGGATAAGGAATTATTAATTTATAAATATGAATTATATATATATATGATTTACAACTTCCAAGTTGTATTAGAGTCTTCGCATTTCCTCGCATCCCCCAAAAAAAAAAAACTTGCGACCTCCATTCGCCCCTCTCCCACTCCCACTCCCACTCCCACTCCCACATCCCCTCTCCAACCTGCCAACCTACATAATGTCCCACACTTCAATTTTTCAAATCCCTTCACCTCCAAAACCCTCGCCTCCTCATCCACTCGTCTTTCGTGCACACTGTCTGATCCCTCTCTTTTCCCATTCCCACACTTCATTCTCTACTCACCTTCCCACGCTCCACTCGCCTTCATACCCTTCCCACGCTCCATTCGCCCTCATACTCATATCTCATTTCCGTGATCTTCTCCCTCCCTTTTCCCATTCCCACATTCATTTTTCATTCTCATTCCAATCGCCTTCCCATGCTCCATTTTCCCTCATACTCCAATCACTATCCCACTCCCCATTCACCTTCATATATCATCTCTCATTTCACTCTTCTCTCTCTATCATTCACCCTATCATTTTCCCCTTCCCCTCTCACCTATCATTCGGCTTCCTTACCTGGTCACCCTCTCATTTGGCTATCTCCTCATCCAAACCATAAATAGTAATATTAATATTAATTTCACCTTCCACTGTCATTAAATATTAATATTAAAATATATATGAATCTTCAAATATTAAATATTAAACACAATAAATATCTAGTACCTATTCTCCCTTCATCAAATTCAAACTCAACATGAGAAACATGAGGAGAAGGCCAAGAGAAGCAGAGAAAAGGACAGAAGACAACACTTCCTCTAAGATGGAGCTAAGAGAAATCTCTAAAGAGTTTTTCATAGGCCTTATAAATCAAGTAAGTACTTCGTCTTATGCCAAAATTGGCAAACTAAACAAAGAACTAGCAAAATGTAACAAAAACTACCATGACTTGAGATTAGAGCTTGAATCAATCGCAAACAGAAGTAGAAGCCTAGGTAACCCAACGTCACGGTCGAGGCCTCACCAATCGCATTATTCGCCCAACATGTGGACTTCTAATAATGGCATGCCCAAGGAAAAGATTATTGTGCCAGAATTTGATGGATCAGATGCAAGAGAGGCAACAAGATAGGTAAATAAAATCGAGCAATACTTCAGGTATTACCAGATTGTTGATGATGAAGAAAAAATTAATGTCACATATATATATCTAAAGGACTTTGTGTATGGATGGTTCCTATGGTGGAGAGAAAAATTAAAATATCTAGCAAGAGATTGGGCTATATTCAAAAATAACTTCTTCTTGTGTTTTCTTAACACGAAACAAAAATGGGTTTTTGCTAAACTTGACTTATTACAATAGCCTAGTACAGTGGAAGATTTTTTTCAGATTTACGTGTGTTAGCCACTCATGTCCCTAACATATCTGAAAATTGGCTACTTCAAATATCCTTATCAGGATTGAAGGAAAATATTCATAATGAGCTCGAATTACTTGACATTAAGGATATTGAGCAAGCTCGCCAGAAAGCTAAAATCGTTGAAAAGAAACTTAAAGTATATCAAAAGACAACATGGCACTCACTCGAAGACTCTAGCTCCAAATACATTCCCCCGCACAAAAGGAGGCCTCCACCAGACACGAGACAAGATAAGGACCGACGTTTTAAATGCAATGCACCTAATTGGAAGCCAGACCATAATTGTAAAGACAAAAAGTTTTTTCATTGCGAAATAGACAAGAGTGATAATGACAAGGACAAAGAAGCAGGGGACACATCTTCATCTGATGAAGAAACAAATAATGAAGACTCATGAAATCCCCATGAGTTAGGGAATCAAAACGCTAATCTAACACTCTATGTTGCTGCAATGGCATTTCTCAGCCCCAAACTCTGAAAGTTTATGGCTATGTTAAAAAAAAAATAACAATGCTTCGAGGATGAAGCATTTGAAGGACGAATGGCTTGTAATATGCTTTATGTATAATACAATGTTCAATAATTACTAATTATATGATCAATGTAATAATTATTATTTTAATGTAAAATCATGTCTTAAAATGCATGATTCTACTGTTGTACGTGTATTTATACACATTGTTGACCATTTACCAGGAAAAGGAATTATAAATTTATAAATACTAATTGCATATTTTATATATATATATGATTTACAGTTTCCAGATATGATGATGATGACAATGATGACGATGGTGATGACTACGACGAAAATAACAATGATGAGGAGGAGGAGGGGGAGTATGAAAATGTTGATTATGATGATGATGATATGATGATGGTCATGAAAATGGAAATGAAAATGGAAATGACAATGATGATGACAATGATGATGATGATGATGACGATTAGGATGATGATGATGATGATGACGATGACGATGATGATGAGGAGGAGGAGGAGGATGACGATGATGACAATGTTGATTATGGTTATGACAATAAAGATGACGATGACGAAAACAATGATGCCAACAACAATGAAAATTATGACAATGTCGATGAGGAGGAGGAGGATGTTGATTATGATGATAATCATGACAATGGCAATGACGATGATGATTAGAATGACGATGATTATGACAATGAAAATGAATATGATGATGATGATGACGATGAAAATGACAATGAAAATGATGAGGATGAGGATGAGGAGGAGAAGGAGGATTAGGATGATGAAAATGTTGATTATGGTGATGAGAACGACCATGAAAACAATGATGATGACAATGATTATAATGACTACGACGAAAATGACAATGATGACGATGATGATGATGATGATGATGATGATGACGATGATGAAGATATGATGGTGATCATGACAATGGAAATTCCGATGATGATGATGATGATGATGATGATGATGATGGCAATGGAAATGACGATGATGATGATGATGATGATGATGATGGCAATGGCAATGACGATGACAATGATTATTATTATGATAACGACGATGATGAGGAGGAGGAGGATGAAAATGTTGATTATGATGACAATGATGATGTTGACGATGATGAGGAGGAGGAAGATGAAAATATTGATTATGATGACAATAATGACAATGATGATGATGAGGAGGAGGAGGAGGAGGATGACATTGTTGATTATGGTGATGAACTTGAAAATTGAAATGACGATGATGATTACAATATGATGATGATGGTGATGATGAAAATGAAAATGATAATTATGACAATGACGATGAGGAGGAGGAGGAGTAAGATGACAACAATGTTGTTTATGGTGATGAAAACTACATAGTGATGATCCCTGTCATACATAGTGATGCCAACCCATAACTTTAGTAGCTCGTTGATGATGATGATGATGATGATGAGGATTGCAACAATCACGATGACAATAATGATGATCACCATGGAGATGATGATGACAATTATGGTGATGATGATTATGATGACCATACTGATGACGATGGAAATGATTATGATGATGACAATGGCAATGATGATGATGATGGTGATGACAATGGAAGCGATGATCATGATCATGATCATGATGGTGATGACAATGATGATGACAATGGTGATGATGATGATGATGATGATTAAAATGCCAATGTCGATGATGATGATGAAGATAATAACAATGGTGATGGTGATGACCATGACGATGACGAGGAGGAGGAGGATGATAATGTTGATTATGATGACAATGTTGACAATGATGATGAGGAGGATGGCAATGTTGATTATGATAATGATCATGAAAATGGAAATGGCGATGATGATGACAATGATGATGATGATGATAATGACGATGATGATGACAATGACGATGATGATAACAACGACGATGATGATGAATATGATGACGACAATGACAATGATGATGAGGAGGAGGAGGAGGAGGAGGAGTAAGATGATGACAGTGTTGATTATGGTGATGAAAATGAAAAATGATGACAATGATGATGACGATGACTACATAGTGATGATCCATGTCGTACATAGTGATTCAATCCCACAACTTTAGTAGCTCATTGACGATGATGATGATGTTGATTAAGGTTGGTTGTCATTGATGTCAACCCTTGAAGAAAGCCTCGTAGCACAAAGGTTGGGTAATGGACCCAAGATTGTTTGATCTAAATATGACTCATTATTGTCTTGTCATGGTTTATAATAATTAGAAATGGATGAACTCCAAAGTGGTCCCCTTATGATGAAAGCCCTCACGGGAAGACGCTTTGCGGATTGAGTTATCCTAGAAGTATGGTTAGAGAACCCATGCTTATTTGTGGAATAATGAGATGAATTCTAGTAAATTTGTCATTTAAACTATCCTAGATGGATATTTCTTGTCATGCCATTTCCAATGGTATGTGGAACGTCGCATAACTCCTCACGGTTAGGGAGTTATGGCCATGAGAAGTTGGACAACCCAGGTTTGGGTAATGGACCCAAGTTTGTTTGATGGATAATGGTATGAGTTTTTGATATATTTTAGGTAATAATATTCTATATGGATAGTACATGTCATTCCATTTCTTTTGGTATGTGGAACGTCACATAACTCCTCACAGTTTGAGAGTTATGGCCTTACGAAGTTGGAGGACCCTCATATGTCATCTAGAAGCCCCAAAAAGTCAAAGTAGTCAAAGTGGTTTAAGATTTTTTAAAGGTAGATAATAAAGTGAAGTGATGAGTGAACTATAATTCAAAGTGAATAAAAAATCAATT
>ML782856.1:756529-772769 GCA_009831015.1 Picea engelmannii | reverse complement strand
AGGTGGATCTAGGGAGATCGGTTTGTGTCCGCACTTACGGATTTATCCAATAACACCTGCCCTCCTACATTTTCTAACACTTCATCTATAAAGGGGGTCTAGAAAGGGTCATGTAAATAGGCATCGTTGAATTTCCTTAGGTATACACAAATTCTAATACCCCTTGTTTTCTTATCTTGAACTACCATTGGGTTTGTCCATTTGGACTCTGCGATGGGCTCAATGATACTAGCTTCTATCATTCTTTCAAGCTCTACTTTTACTTTTCCCTTGTGCTTCAGATTCAACCAATAAGGTCTCTATCTTACTGGCTTAGCGTCTGGTTTTAATGGGATATTCATCTCACCTAATTCTCCATCTATCCCCTTCATCTCTGAAAAGGTTGTCAGAAATAGATCTTGATACTAGCGCAGTAGGTCTGCAATATTTTCAACGGTCTCATCGTTCCAATAATCACCAATATTTGCAAACTTTGGTTTCTCTTTCGTGCCAATATTCACTTTGTGCACTCCTAATGGCTTTGCATATGCATTGGATTCGAGTTATGGACCTTCTATTGTGCGCTCCCCTTCAGTCTCTAGTACTTGCACATTTCTTGGATCTTCTTCCTCTTGATCTTCTTTAGTAACATTGTAACATTCCAGTATTTCATGGACTATCACAGATTCTATGTGCGCACTACAAGAAGGTACTATTTCTATTTGATCTTCTTCCATAAAAATATTACTTCTAATAACTTGTAGAGATGCATCTACTAAGGGTGACTTAGCTTCAAAACTAAAGGATACCTTGAAATTATGGGTGAACTCTAACCAATATGTTGTCCCTCTGCATACTTCTAGTTCTAGATACCAGTTCTCGGGAACCGTCTTAAGTGTATGTATGAACCTGTGTGTCCATTCCTACTTTGGCACCTATCCCCAAGTTGTCATACACTCTGCAACATGATTCATTGGACTTTTCATCTTTGTATACATGTGCGTAATTTCTTCACCTTCTATTCCAAAGCTAATCTGCATCAACCTTTTATAGTGTTTTCAATCCCCTATTCCTTCTTTGTGTTTTTCCCACCATATCGATGGGTTTTATGTCAATGCAACATCTAATGCCAACAATCTTTGTTGTTCGGGTATCTGCAACTCAAATTATTTTACAAAGGAAATTACATTAGATAATCCATCAAACCTTGGTGCATCAAATACCTCTATTCTGATCCAACGCCAAGAGCGAGTAATGCGAGCACATCTTCTGGTTGATACTTCATGCAACATGTGTTTCCAATGTTCAAGTCCTTCCTCTAAATATGATCCACAAGAACTAATGCTTCTCCAACTAAGCACGCCATCTGTAGTAGTATTGAGATAATCATCCATTCGTGTAGTCATATTATATAGGTTATCAATTTATTTTCTTGCGGGTTCCACATACCTTTTGGCTTCTATGGGATCTAATGGTGCAGTGATCTTTAAACCTCCTCCTTCAAAAATCATTTCTTTCTTTTTCGAGTTGATAATTTTCTAATTGTCAAAATCCCAATCCAATCTGAGTAATGTTGGATGCGGCTTATTGTTATCCATGATCTTAGTGACCTCAAAGTCAGCTACATTGTGCACTCCATCTATGTTAACAGTTACTCCTAACAGTTTCCTGATCAGTACTATCTTATGATGGTTTGCTAACCTCAATTGAACGAGTGACCAAATTAACTTTGGTTTCCCCATCATTTCCCAAGTTTTTCTTGGAAGAAAATTTTCATCTGATCCTAAGTCCAAGATGATGTTATCCATGTCATACTCTCTCATCTGCGCACTCAATATGAATTCTATGTTTGTCCTCTTCTTATGTAATACTTGGTTCACTGCTCTCTATGTCGTAGATACTTCTCTGTCTTGGGTGCACTGATCGATCATCCCACACAGTGTGCTCAACGTTGTTTCTCCCTTCATCAACTCTAAATAACTCTTTAGAAAATATTTCAAAGTGTGTACCTTCTTGACTGACGTTTATGGAATGGTGTGATCATAGAGTGATGGCATATCATATATTGGTGGCACATTTGATGTTGATGTTATCTAGTGAGATCCTAGTATTTCCTTCCTAACTTACTGATATGTCTCTTTCTCTTTTTGTGGGTTAAATATTGGCATAGGCTCATCTACTTTCCTCATCCATTACTCAATCTCATTTCCCTTTTATGTCGCATTCGCTCAAGTTCTTGTTCCTCCGTGCATAACGACTGCTATTATGGAATGATCGTCGCACTCCTCGGATGTTATCATCTATATCTTCTAGTTATAGTTCTGATTATAGTTCCCTCTTGCATGTCATTTCACTATCATTTGAGGACAATCCTCCATCGCATGGTCCAATGCTCTGTAGTACATGCATGTTGTGTAGTATGTGCATGTCATGCAAGGATTCTGGCGGTCTCTCACCAAATGTCTTGGTTGATTTCAATTATAAAAAATGATTGTTCCTCTTCCTCCTCTATCAAATCCTCCTCGTCCTTGACCTATGTCAAATCCTCCTCATCCACCTTGTTTAAAGCCTCTCAAAGTTATATTGTGGAACCCCTCTGTCTACTATTGCATTTTCTTCTTGTATTTTGTAAGCATATGCAATGCACTCTCTCATTAAGTCGAATGCACGACAATCCTTCTCCTCATGTCCTACAGACTTGCAAAATTTACAAAACAAATTCTTGGTCGTACTCTAGTACTTCTACAATAAAATACAAGTAGTCGGATGATGTCCCCATGTCTTGCATATTTCACACTACCCTACTCCTCCTACCAAAGGTTTCAGTGCTCCTGTAGCCATATACCACGCAAATGTTGGGAATTTGTCTTTGCGATGGAATTATGTCTTACATTTAATACATGAAACTTGTTCATGCTTTTCCTTTTCCTTCATTATTTCTGACAACTAAATCCTTAGTGAAACCAACTATGACTCAACTTGTGTCATTCTTGTGTCATCTCCTACAAGAGATGCTTCTAACTCCATCGCAATTTATAGTGCTTATGGATGCGACGTGACCTTTTGTTGTGTCAGAGGACATCGGATGTGCGGAAATAGACATGCTATAAACCATTCTCTATGTTGTTCATCGGGAATCTAGAATGTTAATCTACACATCACATATTTAAATCTTTGATCGTAATACAAAACTATCTCATTTTGTATTTGCCTAATTTCCTTCAGCTTTGTGATTTCGGCTTCCAAAATTCCTTTAACAAATCTTGTCCAATCTCTGCCAATGTCTTTGATTTTCTTGCCAGTTTAGTAGTTTGATACTTCATGTATGATAACAATGTGTGACCTTTGAACATTGTTGCTAACTGCGCAATCTGCGTTGCCTTGTCCTAAAGATTCTTCATAGTCCATATTGTCTCACATAAAAATATATGTTGTTATGGGTCTTCCAACCCTGTCCCCTGGACTTTAGGCATTCTTAATGTATTATCTATTCCTACCATAGTATTTTGTGTATTACTTACCTTCAGTGATGCTGACTGACTTTGGTTCGTTGTGCTACTTCCATTATTCTGAATATTGTTTTGACTTCCTTCACTAACTACAATTTCTCTTGACAAATTTTTGGCTTCTGTTTCGGATCTTGGTGACGCACATAGGGTCATGGGTTCGACTCAAATTATGATCTGAGATGGACTTCCTTCTTCTGTTAAACTGCATTGAGGATCCTTTTCTTTCTCTTTCCTTTCTTTGTACGGTGTGATCTAAAGCATTACATAGGGGTCTCTTTTCTCAAACACTTTATGTTGCTCTTCTCTTTCAGCTACAGTCGCCTTCTTACTATACCTAAACCTTTTCTCATAGCACAATACTCCAATCTCTCTATCTGAGTCAGTTTCTTCCTCTCTCGACATCCTCAATCCATCTGTTCCTTACTCATCCTTTCTACTCTCAGATCACCCTATGGTCATCCCCTAGTCCTCCTATGTGCGCGAAAGTGCCTAACAGACAGATTCCATCTTCATTTTTGGACACACCTACCACACTTAGAGGGGGGGTGAATGAGTGTGGGGCTCTTTTTCGCAAATCTTCCCTCTTACACAAAACTTCTTAGTTAACATACAACATTTATTCATTACCCATTGTTGTCATTTACCACCAATTAGATGAGAACATATATTAGCAACATATATCAGCAATATATCATCAAAAAGTCATCACCACAAGGAACACAAAGGACACAATATGTATGTACAATTTTTCTTTTTATTATGTACAACAATCTGGGGTTTATCAGCAACAACTTAATGCAGTACAACTCTACAAGAGCACCAGCTCTATAATGCAAGACTCAGCTTACACCCTCGGCACCAAATGAGATGAGGCAACAATCCTCAACATATATTAATCTGTCAACAAGTACGCGACCTGTCAGTAGTACATCCAACGTATGTATGATCCCTGGCTCACTACAGCCCTCATATGCACGCGACCAGTGTATTAAACATCCTACATATACCTTATGAGAAGTTAGGGTTTATCCTTCAAGATCAAATCAGATCATCTGCAACCATTATATCATTCTCTTTTGTCTTTGACTGTTCAATCTGACCACCATCCAACACATCCAAGCTCTCCAATAGCTTGCTCATGCTCCACAACAAATCAATATGAATGTTATCTCAATCATGTAGAAAGAACTAGTATACCATAGCAATTATGTCACCACTTAATCAAAAGAATATTGCTTACTCCATCAACCAAATCAATCAAACTAAACCACATCATAGAATCCATACCAAGAATTCCCTAAGCATTCACAACACATCAAACAATAGTATCCATCAAGACAATAATGTAACCATACCAGTGTCTCGGTGATAGATCTGAGCCCATAGAATGCAGATCTGGAACCTGCCTCATCATCCAAGAGCTTGGCACCAGTTCAAACACAAATCTCCATGATTTTATCCACTAAACACTCCCTGTACACAGTCATCCCACATATACCTTCAATGTATATGCACCCTATACACAGACAGCCCGCATATACCTGAGAAATTAGGGTTTCTGAAGCTCCAAGAATTTTGTCGTCAAGATCTCTGACATTGCTAAAACTTTGATGCATCCATGAGATCCTCCTCTCGCTATCTTCCTCAGAATAGATCTTCTATCATGCTCAAGAGATCCACACCAATAAGATGCTCTCACAAGAAGCTCTTCATCAATACTCCAAAAGATATTCACAAGAAGCTCTCCATTGATCCACAAAAAGGATTATTTACAAGAGACCAAGTTGTCTTATTTATACTTTCATCCTCTAGGTCACTTAACCTATTTTTAGGTTACTTAACCTATTTCTAGGTCACTAAAACTATTTTCCTTATTTTAGGGTTAACCAGTTTCCATAAATAGAAAGTTCTCCAATACTTTATCATTTAAATATTCCTTCTTGATTTTGTTACTTCTCTTTATTATTTAAATAATCCATCTTGATTTTGTCACTTTACTTTATCATTTAAATAATGATTTCTTCTTTTCAATCACTTTGACTTCTTTGACCTTGGTGGCTTCAAACCTTCATATGGGGGTCCTTCAACTTCATAGAGCCATATCTCTCAAACCATGAGGAGTTATGTGACATTCCACATACCACTAGAAATGGCATGACAAGCACTATCCATCTAGGATATTTTCACCAACAAATTCATTGATCTTCATCTCATTATTTCACATACAAGCATGGGTCCTCCAACCATTCTTATAGGACAACTCAATTCGCAAAGTGTCTTCCCATGAGGGCTTTCACCATAAGAGGACCACTTTGGAGTTCATCCATTTGTGCACCTTATCAATCATGATAAGACAATAATGAGTCATATTTTCATCAAACAAACTATGCATCATCATGTATCAATGACAACTCAGTGGTCCATCTTCATCTATGCATCATATCAATGATCCATCTTTATCAATTGGTTTCCACTTTGACATCTATAATTCTCATCAAGGACTATGCATCATATCAATGATCCACCTTTATCAATTGGTTTCCACTTTGACATCTATCATTCTCATCAAGTACTATACATATACATTGTTCATCAATCATCAATCAATCAATCTTTTGACATCAATCAATCACTTGACATCAATCAATCAAACTATTGGCATCAATGACAACATGATCCAACATTCATAACATTATTGTTGCACAACAACATCTTTATCCAGGTAGACAGTGCGTTCAGAAATCTTCCGCATGGACCGTTGAAGAATTCCCTCTCTGTGACACTATAAGATTGGGTACAATATATTGCAAACTCTATAATGTAATCCTCCAATACACTATTCAACCAAAAATCAACTACGCAAGAAACTCTATTACTTATTTTGTTCAATTGTCTAATCAATTTAGGAGTCCAGTTTCTCGGAGCCTCGACTCGATATCTCCTAACATTCTCCACTAGATTTTCTAACCATTCAATCAAAATTGTCAAAAACTCACCAAAGAAGATTTAATTAAGGTCTATAAACACATACCTTTACAACCATTGTTCATCACTAGGCCATGGGTTCCTATTATGCTCTCTGATAAATTCTCGTTCCTTCCTTCTTAACCATTATGTGATCTCTTCCTTATTCGACCTCCAAAACATTCCCCTCAATTACAGATATTGATCCCGGAAATGAAACCATTTATTGGTGTGCAATGGGCAGACCCAGAGTTAATTATGAATAAACCAACAAAACCCTTAGACATTGTCCCTTTCGGCATCACCTACAAGCAAGTGAAGTCTCACCTGAGGCATCTAGAGGGGTTGCAAAAACCAAGCTTTTGCAGTGATGAGGGGAAGTGAGTCATTCAACACGTTCTTACCGTGTGCGCCTTTTCATCACTTAACAGTTACTTATCATGAAAAATACCCAGTGTGTGGCATTACTCTACTTGAAATTCATTCATTTCCCAATTACTTTAGTGTGATAGCATATATGAATAACATAGTTAGAATACTAATCTTTCATCATCATTGCGCAATATCGGCAACATATTCATAATACTAAACATTTTATACTATCTATATCACACACATAACATCACATCAAGACACAAGTTTTAACGTGGTTCACCCCAATTTGGGCTACGTCCACAACAGTGGGCTTATTATATTAATCATTTATAGTCTCCTTACAGTTGCGCACTGCACTTACAAAAAGATGCAACAATAACCATTACTCAAGCCTGCCTCAATGGTTCTGTTGTAGTGCGAGCCTAACTCTCAAAAACCTCAGTCATACAAGACTTCTCCAAAAATTGACTAACTCAAAAGAACTTCACATCACAACCTCTCCTCTACCAAAAACCCATTACAATTTATAGTTTTACTCTAAGGCTAAGCTCGTTACAATGTGGAAAAAATATCCCAAAATCCTAACTACTTTCTGCCTTTTGTGGCCTCACTCCCGAACATGCTTCAAATGCTTTGCGCGCATGCTTCTCCTTAGCCAAAATTTTGTGCGATCCGTTCATGCACGATTCCCAAGACTTATCCAAAACACGTGTCCAACAACGACATTTATGAAAAATAATTAATGATATTACAACAATAATTGTTAGATACAATAAACAGAATTCAATACAAATTAAAATTATAAAACATTAATACATATGACACAGAGACTAAATGTTTACCTTGACGATTTATATTATATTCTAACTTCCATAAGTGAGGTGCCATTCTTCGTGGTTTTATTCTAGTCTCTTCTTTCAAATTGAAAAGATGTTTTTTTGTAGTTTGATACTTGTGGTTCTTAGGGAGGAAGTGCCTATACTTGTCAAATATCTCCTTTCCTAGACTTCTTGAATGACGTGATTTCATCCTAGGACCACAAACTGGACATACAAATTTACCCTTTGTTTAAATACCTGCAAGATATGGATTAATGTCAGCGTTATTTAAATAACAAGGAATTAATATTTAAGAAGCATGCATCATATTTTCATTAAATTATATACTATTAAAGTGCAATGGTATGTTACATACCACAAAAATGTGTTAGCCCTGGGGCATCATGAATTGTCCATGTAAGTATTCCATGGAATTGAAATTCCTTTTGCCCTTTTGGTCTAGAGATGTTGTGCATAGTGATGCTAACCCATAACTTTAGTAGCTCGTCAACAAGAGGCTCAATATATACATTCATATCTTTCACTTGGTATTTACCTAATTGGGTGAAAGTACACATAATTACTACCTTGTATATATATATATATAAGTAATTATGTAATGAATAAGACAAACAAAATGCAACATTCAAACCAATTTTGTGAACAAATACCTGGAACAAACATTGTCAACATTGTGTGCTCCCTCTTTATTGACACCCAAGGAGGAAGGTTATTGTTTATGACAAAAATAGGCCACACTGAGTAAATAGAGTTGAGCTCACCAAATGGATTGACATCGTCAGCTGCCAATGAAAGCCTAATGTTAGGAGGTTCTTCTTTAAAAATTGGCCATCTTTTTTCGATGTCCCTAAATGCATAACCATTTGGGGGAATTTGAAGAACACTATCTTCACTTATGTGTCTTGCATAGTAATCCATAAACTATACAATGCTTTGGAACCTAAACAATTGTTGCAAACATGGAATTAATAGAATATGATAAAGAACCTTGTGAGGCACCTTTTTTGTTACTTGATCGGTTCGATATCTACTGATTTGAGATTGTGGGCATTTTGTTTCCCATGCATATTGTCCATAATATATAATATGATCATTCGTACATGCATCAATAGCTAGATACTCCATTCCAATATCTTTCATAATGGCACACAACTCTCGATATGTGCGAGGTAAATTATTTAACGATGGTAAGAAAAAATCACCTAATAATCTACCACATAAAAAACAACTAGTTAATGTAAATAATAGTAATAAAAAATATTGCATCCTTAATTTACACATTAATTGACACTAAAAATAGAGAAAAATAAAGTCGACCTTTACATATAATATGTGATGAATTATATTACGTACCTTAGGATCTATGTGAGACAAGTGTTTGACAAACCATTCAATACCTCCAAGTTCACCAATAACATTATAGCAGAGAGAATATTTGTTCGTGATCCTTCATAAAGGGGTTGTTTTGCCTTCTCAAGTAGAGGTACATCATGAATATCATCAATTTTTTCTTCAACGATAGGAGAAAACATGTCTTGGATCAATCTATTTGTCCCATCATCCAGCTTAACAATATTATTGGTGTCATTTTCTTCCATAGGATTGACTTGATATTCAATATCCATACCATCTTCCACATCTTGTACAATAGTATTTCTACTACTACTTGGCAGATATTTATCCGGCGACAGACACCTAGGAGGATTTATCTTTACAATTACAAACAATCAATAACATTAGTGTATTTAACAAATATTAAACGAAAGAAAAATTTATAAATAAAATCAATACAAAGATAGATATAATGTCTAACTTACCATGGGATGATATGTATGCCCCCCTTCACAATGTCCATACCTCCAACAATCTCTTTCAATTGTTTTCCTTACAAGTCTTCTTATTTTTAAGCCCTTGCATTGATTGCAAGGGAAATAACATTTTCCATCACTGACATGTGTCTCCAATGCAACCCTTAACCTAGCAATCATCATTTCACTCTCTTTAGGTGTTGGCATTGAGATTTCTTGTATTCAAAACAAAATCCATTACAAGTAAAATATATGACTATATTATTACGGTACAAATGTCATTGAATTATATTGACCCCATATGTACTAGAGAATTAATCCATTTTTGTCATAGATTTATTAAAGATTTGTAATAGTAGTCAACAATTAATCAACAAAACAAAACCATACATTTTTACCACATACATTCCAAAGCTTGACTATAAGCAAGTAATAAAATCAAACAATAAAAGAGAATTAAACCAAGACAAATTGTATAGTAATTAAATGGAATTGAGTAGACATGTTCATACCTATTTCATAGGCAACAATTTGTGTCCCCGAATGAAAGAGGGTCTAAGGGTTAGGGATCCAATCTGGGTATTTAGAAAAGAGACAAAGTAATATTAAAAATTTGTAACCTTCAAAGTACAAAATCCGAGCTATGCAGATCAAGAATTGGATTTGAGGCAAGTAGCACATAAAAAAAAGACTAATAAATCATGCAACGAACAATGAGCATAAAAATATTTTCTAACCATCGCACCTACAAAAAAATAGTCAAAAACACTCATTGTTGTCGATCTTCCGACGAACATTGACTATGTCAAAGTTGACTAAGTCAATGACCGTTAAATCATTTTCAAATAGTTAGTTGGCATTCTCTATGTTCGTTGATAGATAGATGAACTATCATCAAAAGATCGACGAATATAGAAGTTCGCTGGAAATATGACGTTCATTGGGGCACCTAGAAAAAATGATTAAAATTTTAATATTATGTCATAATATGCGACAATATGATTAATTTTATCCTTATCGTTGGAAGTTTTTGTCAAATTTTGACCCTATATGTAGTAGTGTTTTCTCATTGGTGCAATTTGGCTCTGAGGTCAACTTCTTCCACCTACATAGGAAAATATTCCAAGAACTAGTTTTGTATTGGGCATCAATAATACTCATGATGATGAGTACACATCAACTTTCATATTGGGCATCTGGTACTCTATCCAAATTCTACATCAATCTTGAATTCTCAACTTTTCCCTTTTTGCATTTTCTATAAACTTAGAATTTTTTAACAAAAACTACTATCTCCTAAACAGAGAGAAACTAGGAGAACTTCAATAAGGAAAAAATTTCTAACTTGTTGAGAAGATAAAATGTTAAGATCAATTTTTCCAAATTTGTGGTCTAAGGTCATTTTTACTCCTCTGAAAATCCCAAAGACCTCCAAAAAGTCTCTTGGAAAAATGTTTTTCGGCATAATTTTGCATCTCGTTCAAAACCCTTTGGAATCTGACCAAAATCTCCATTGGGTTTCATTATGTCTTCTCTCCTAACTCACTATAAAAATTACATTAGGAACATAGAATCTATCAAGGAGTACCACCATGTTCTTCAAAAACCATTAATTTGTAGTTTCTAGAAATCTAGAGCAAAATTGGCCAGTGGCCTCACTAGCACTTTTATAGTCCTCCTCACTATGGACCTACTCCTAAAATTTCACCTTGTTTTGAGATTTTATTCTCCTAATATGACCAAAACAATAATTTGGCTCCAGACTTTTTTCAACTTTACCTTCACTGACTTGGCACTAATGTCCACCTGTCAACCTTTACCATGGCCATGTCATCATCATCCTATTCTTGTCTTTTGACGCTCCAATTTTACTTTGCATCAATGATCACAAGTCAATTTACTTTGGCGATCACAATTCATTTTGTTGTGGTGTCCAATTCATCCTTCATTAATGACCCAAAGTAATTGCTCCATTAGTGAACCAAAATAATTTTTCTATGAATGAACAAAATTCTCTTTCTATCGACAAATGAAAGTCATTTTCCATCGATAAACAAGATAAAATTTGTTTTTGGTGGCCAAGCTAAACTTGTATTTCCACAGTTGAAATAAAATTGGCTTTTAGCAATCAAAATGAATGAACTTTTCTTCGGCGGTTGAAACTAACTATTATTCGATGGAAAAAAAGATATTTTCTTCGATGGCCAAAATGAACTCTTCTTGGGCAGCTGAAATGAACTTTTTTTCTTCGACCAAAATGAACTTTTCTTCGTCGACCAAAATAAACTTTTCTTCGGCGATTGAAATGAACTTTTCTTTGGCAACCAAAATGAACTTTTCGTTGGCCGTCGAAATGAACTTTTCTTTGGTGACTGAAAGAAACTTTTATTCGGTGCCGAGACAAACTTTTATTCAACGACCGAAAATAATTTTTCTTCAGCGACTGAAATGAACTTTTCTTCGATGACCAAAATAAACTTTTCTTCGATGGATGAAATAAACTTTGTTTTTGGTGGACTCATTCAACTTTCCATCGACAAACTAATTTAACCTTACATCGATGGACTTAAGCAACTTCTCATCAGTGAACTTAAACAACTTCTCATCAATGGACTTAAATAAATTTGAAATTTGTAATTCATTTGAATATGGATGTGGATCGTTAATTTCAAGAATAGGCATGATCTGGGCCATTAATTTTCCCCCACATCCTCATTCATACATAAATCTTCAAAAGTTGGGATTTTTTTCAAAAAATCATAATTTTCTAAAAACATTATGCATAGGGTCGTCTTGGAAGCTCTAGACTTAGCTTCACATGACTGAATTTGACCCTACACCCACCCATTTAACATCCCTACACCAATTATGCATTAGATTTCATCCAGAAATTGGGGATTTGTCTCCCATTTTACCATTTCCCCCAAATTCAAGACTTATTGAAATTATGCTACAACGAATTTGTCAAATTTGTGTTGATATCTAGCTCATACATGTCCAATGTTGAAACCAAAATATCTGATACCAAGTTGTGGTGTACCCAGCACCCTCTATTCTCCATTAAGAATATGGGTTACTTGCTATTTCCATTAATAATCCAAAATGACATAACTTTGATACCATTTTAAATAAATACCTGCAACATGAAAAATAGATTCATGCAACTATCATTAACGTCTAGAATTATAAATGTAGACAATTTATATTTCTCAAACATAGTAACATTTAAACACATGAAACATAGATTAAACATAGCATTCTATCATAGCATTAAAATTGTAAATAAACATAGTGACCATAACACTTATCTTTATAAATATTTACACAATCGATTGTAAACGATGGACATTCCACCCAACCATAGACACTACTGCTTCAGTTCTCTTAATAGGAGTTCAACCTCGAGCTGGGGCTATGAGTCCATAAGAAGAATGACTCATGTGGATGGCTATTATCCACTCAAAGTAAATTCACAATGACAAGACACCTACAACAATTCCAACCACCCAGCTCTCTTCCCCATCAGTTTACACAACCCAAGGGATAATATTTCTTTCTCTACACCATGGTCCCTCAGAAAATCCTCATCCCCTCCAAGGCTCCAGCATAGATTGGCCAAGAATATCTCAACAAGGGGCTCCAGGAAATCCAGTTGTAATAGGAGTGCTCACAGTAGCATTTTCACATTCTCTTAGGTAATTTTTCAACAAGAATTCCTTAGAGGCATGATAGCCTAGTTCTTAATGTAATTCCAAACTCCCTCTAAAGGTCACTTTTACACACAGTATGGTTGTCTCTCTTTTATATCACCAAATTTTGCTTTTCCTCTCTTTTATTGTCCCCAAATAATTTCTCTCCCTCTACTCGAATTTCCCTTCTCTTTTTCTCCCATGCATATTTGACTCTCACAATTCCTCTAAATGATTTCACTCAACCCATGGTGTCATGACTAGGTGAGATGATTCTTTCACCCACCTCTTAGATGCATTCAATGATATAATTCTCGTCATGAGTGTACTTAGCTCGTGCTTTCTTAAATAGGTGAGATGAATTTCCCTTCAACCTGTTACATGCATAAAATGATTGGTTTTAATAAGTCAAAAGAGGTAAATAGTTAATGACTAAATGATTTATGGATGTGGCACATGATTCTAAGCATGTGGAGCCCTTCAAACTCCCTTTTACCCCCCATCTCTTATGGAATCATATCCCCCTATGAATTTGTCCTTATCCATCGGTAGCTGGTGACGTTTTTTTAGTTTTATTACTTTGAATGCACAATATTTACATATTACATCACTTGGCCCTTGGCCATTCATCCTATATACAAATATACATTTCTGATTTGGGATCAAAATCAAGGTTTTACACTTTTGCCACATAATGGTATCATCTCACAGTGGACTTTCCCAGTCGGAATCAGTTGACTCATTGATGGTATATCATCTCATCTCACACACACTTCATATGATACATGCACATGAAGATAGTACATTAAGATTTCATACACATGGTCATAGAACTTTACTTCATTGCTTCACTTCAGTTGCTTTACTATGGTTTCGTGTATGGGTTGCTTGCTTATACATGGTGATATTTTTTCTTATATGGTCATGACTATGGTAAACATTTGGTGTGATCTAATAACGCATTATGACACTTACAATTTTATTATTTTCCTCGTTGTACCATGGGGGACATACTTTTCCCTTAGATAAGTGTTGGCACCTTTTGAGTCAAATTGTACGACTAGAGACCTAGGTAGATGTAGTGTGTCCATATCCCAAATCATACTTAACAATTTTCATATTCCTCGTTACTCCATACACATATTATGTATTCCTTCTCATGGTTGTATTGTCATGTGTCATAGCAAGGTTCACACTTAATAGTCCTACAAGTAAAGCCTCATCTTAAGAGCTATAAGCTCGAGGTTAATGCAACCAATAAAAAGTAAAAATCCAAATGATAAATCTTGAGAAATACCTCCTCACTATGAGACCAGTGCCCCAAGTCCTACACTTAACAATGCATGTCTAAAGAAAAAAGAAAAGGGGTAGTAAGAAAAAGTGTCAAGGAAATGGTAGCTCAATGCAAAGTGCTCCCTCACATTAAAGGCACTCGTGTGGATGAATATATTTAACAAACCTTATGTGGTTATGCAAGTAAACTCGTGAAATTACCTGCCTTTGTCACATCATCCATCATATCACATACTTCTAACTTAGTGATCTAGGAAATACATCTTGGTCTTAGGAGTTGTCGCATGTAATAGAGGTTAAAGTTGTCCCCACCACGATAATACTGTGGCAAATTGTAAAATTAAACTAATGGTATGATGTTGCTAGAAGAGATCACTTGGTGTGCACTACTTAATGACTTGGACTTGGACTATGAGTGGGTTCCCCACATTGGGATGTATGTACTTGCATTAGGAATTACATCTATGCCTTGGGATCCATGACACTTGTCTTGAGATTTTTGTACTTTCATTGGGCTCTATGAAACTGCATTGGGATATGTTACATTGCATTGGGATATATGATGTTGCATTAGTATCTGTGTGTCTTCCTTTGGCTCTATGAAAATACCTTGGGATTTGTGTATCTGCATTGAGATACGTGTACATGCATTAGGATATGTATCACTACATTAGGAATTGTTACATTGTGCCTAGGACATTGTGACTACCTTGAGAATTATCAGAATGCATTGGAAAATGTGATAGGGACTCCACCTCATCACATGTGCCTCCTAGAGAATCTTTTGGAGGGTGCACCATATTCGTGGATGGATTCCACCACACATGTGAGTTTGTTATGTTGGTTATATCATCTTGGACCACATGTATGAGTTTGTTAGAGTTTGTTGGAGGTTGTTACATCACTTTGGACCATTTATTGGGAGAACAACTTTATTTATTGGCATTCATATTTGGTAGTTGAGGTGGTTACAGGTGGAGGTGCACCTCTTTTTATCCCACATCCCTTCACACGTGTGTATTGTTATGAGTTGGTTACATATTGTTGGAGCACTTTTAGGGGGTCACACTACTCTTTTGGACCAGGGACCATTGTTATGAGTTGGTTATAGTTTGTTACATATTTGATGGGTTGACATCTCCAAGGAGGAGTTAGTTGTGACTTGACTCATTTTACATGTTATTTTAAGGGAGGACATCCACTTTGTGAGATGGCTACTTTATCTTATTATACTTGTGGCATATAGTCCACCCTATTTTATTATTGTTTGACTTTATCCTCTTTAGTTAGTTGGAGGATTTTCTATTTTGAGCATAGGAGGTTAAAGAATTATTATGATCCGAATTATGATGATAATGAAATGAGATACACAGGAAAATATAGTTGAAACACAGAAATGTAGTGAAACCCAACTTCTATAAATGAATAAAATAGCATAACACTATACAACACAAGTTGGCTAGAATGGGGTAACTTATCTCTGAAGAGAAAGAGATGTTGGCTATGCTTCAGTCACAACAAGCTTTACATAACACTCCATTACATTCTTAAAAGGACCTCCTTCACCTTTATTATATATGAGAGAGTGAGACGAGAATAATTCCCACAATGCATGTGGGATAAATTTGTCCTAGTTTACAAAATTCCATAGGCATGTAAAACACTAGGACTTACGAGGAGGTCACCCATCCCAGTGCTACTCTAGCCCCAGAAAGCTTAACTACAGAGTTCTAATGGGATATATTACATTAATTATTTAGGCATTACATTACATTACAAATGGA
>ML782856.1:730823-755522 GCA_009831015.1 Picea engelmannii | reverse complement strand
CCTACATCTACGAGTGGAAGAAGCATTCACCCTCCTCAAGCTCCTCTAGTTCTTCTAGTTGTATTCTTGAGGATGTGATATTAGTAGTGGGTTATGAATCGATGATATGTTTCCCATTATTTTGATATGAATCAGAGTCCAAGTCAGGTTATAATTATTTTTCTTTGAGCTCAACCACTGATGACTATTTTGAGCGACATTGATCAGTGTTGTGCCAGTGGATTTTGTGGAACTTACACCACTTTCTAGTGTATTTCTTAGACTTCTCATAACCCTTCTTAATCGGTTGCTTGCACTAATTTTCTTGAGATTGACTCTTCTTTCTTTTTCCTTCGTTCTGTGATTTAAGGATTCCCTTTCCATGCTTCTATTATGGCGTATTTGTAAACCGAAACTCTCTCTTAATCCACTACTCTAATTTCTGCTCAATTTTGACTGCATATTGATAAGAAAATCACAGTGAGGAGATGTCCAAGAAATCCATCCATGTTTGAATGTACTTGTACCTTGAAGGGTGTCACACCTCTAAAATTGACTTGTACCTTGAAGGGTGTCACACCTTCGAAATTGACTTGTACCTTGAAGGGTGTCGCACCTCCGAAATGGTTGCTTGTCGAAGATGCCTTAGCCACCTTTGGTAGTCATCGAAAGATTTGAGTGAAGTTGTTCATCATCTCATTCCTCTACTACACAAGGGATTCCTTGAGAAATGTCTTGAAAGGATCTCTTGCTCCTTCATCTCTCTTTTATTCCACCATGGGAGGTCGCTTGGGCAGACTACTCTGATACCACTGATCCACATTGTGATGGGAATGAAATGAGATACAAAGGAAAATAAACAGAAACACATAAATAAAGTGAAACCCAACTTCCATTAATGAAAAAAATAGGAGAACATTATAGAACACAAACTCGATAGAATGGGGTAGCTTATCTCTGAAGAGAAAGAGAAGTTGGCTATGCTTCATTCACAACAAGATTTATATCACACTCCATTACATTATTAAAGGACCTCCTTCACCTCAATTATATATGAGAGAGTGAGAGGAGAATAATTCCCATGATGAATGTGAGATAATTTTTTCTAATTTTACAAAATGTCATAGGCATGTAAAACACTAGGACTTCCAGGAGGTCACCCATCCCAGTACTACTCTAACCCAAAAGCGTTTAATTATGGAGTTCTAATGGGATTCAGTGCATTAATATTGTAGGCATTACATTACATTACAAATGGAGATGGAATTACATTACATTCCCCATCAATAGGGTGAATATCATGGTTTATCAAAACCACATGCTCAGAAATGTTGATTCAATGGAGAAGGTGGATGGCCACCAAGATCCACCTAGATCATATTATTATATTATTGGGAGGCTTTTGAGATCTTCATATATATAAGGAAGCTCCTCCTCATTGTATTGTTGTTGGAAAAGAATTGGAATAAAACTTGGTCTGAACTTTGCCAAGTCTTAGTCGATTCTATTGCATCCTTTCTTGATGATTATTGTCAAGGGGGCACCATTGGAAAACATATTTTTCTTGCAGGTTTGTGTAGGACAAAGACAACATAAATCCAAAGGAGGATTACACATGCTACATTCGAGGAGCTTATAGTGGTAAGGTTAATTCTTTCTCTATTTCCTTGGTTATTTGCATTTTAAAATTAATACATTAGGCATAAAACATCCTAGCTTTCTTACATTTGTTTTAATTTAGGAGGCCACCTTGGTGTTATCTTAGTAAGCTCTAAGTGTTTCATTGGAGTTTTGTGAAGCACATATTTGGATTGCTTATGAACCTCAAACTCACACAAGGATATAGCCTCAAGTAAGATCAATTGTTGACTCCATAACCCAAGTGGAGTAGGCATTGATCTTTCCCTTTCCCAACCACTTGATTAAAATTTTCATCTCTTTTATTATATTTTCAGCAATCTAAAGTTTCATAACAACAAGCATACCTTAGATTATGTTTCATTTACCAGACTATTTTGCTTCTAAGTTTCTCATATTTTAATAGACTTGCATTCTTAAGCAAATTGGTAGTTCATTTTGGGTAAATCTTTAGTTAATTTCTTTCATTTATTACTCTCTTTTTTTAAAGCTAAAAATATCTAGGTATTTTCTATTATATTCAGAATAAAAAGTTAAAATAAAATCCAAGGGGGTCTACCATTATGGAAACCAGAACCCCTGCTTGGTGATATTTGGAAGAGTTATCATTCCAAAAACCTTCAGTCCTTTGAGTCCCAAATCTGTTAATAACTAATACCAAATAGAAAATCATTATGTTGAATATTATGGAAATAACATGTCCTAAGATACTACCAGTGGCCATATATATAGAAAGACAAAACATAATAACCAAGTTCAAACCTCTCAACCATCGGTTGGAGATTGGACATTGTCTTCCTTTTCCTATGATGCTGGAGACAGAGGGTTTGAATCCAAATAAATGGGGTTGTCTTTGGTTCCTGAGGAGTTAGCTAAACCACCGACCTGCTTTTTCTTAGCCCCATGCTCCTCTGAATATGAGACTTTAAATCTAATCCCAAACTCTAGATGGCATAACAACTCAAACTTGCCTTCAAAAATACGTATGGTATGCAGGATGTCCCTCCTCTCCTCCATAGTTCTTTCCATAGCTTACCCTGCCATTGCTTTAATAATCTAATATTTTTCAACAATTTTGATGTACTTTGTATCCCTCATCCTGGAATACAACGGGTTAGTAACTGAATCCTGAACCTCTTTCAGAATCTGATTGTCAAGAGTTGACAATATTTTCTCCCTCACGACCGCCTCAACCTCTTCGAATTATCATTTCGCTACATCTGAATAGTGTTCATGGAGTTTGTGGTCAACTTTTGATGCTTCACACACCATGCAGGTGGGAAACACTGGACCAGAAGAGCATGAGGCCTTCTCAAAATTCATTGGCCCTTACCATCTCCCCCTACTCCTCTTACCGCATCCCCTCACCATCATGTCCACTTCTATCCAAACGTAACCACTACCAATCTTATTGCATGAGCTTCCCAACCACCTAAACCACACCAGACATCACCCCCTAGGAAGGACACCACCTATTGACCAAAACCTGAATTCTCTCAGCTTCTCGAGAGTTTCCAGAATCCTTCAACCCTTAAGGAGCAAGGTCGATGCAAAATAAACTACACTTAGCTCCCCTTGAGGGCCTGCAATTTCTAAAAACACAAAGGAGAAAGTGGCTATAGTGGACCCTGTCCCAACAAAACCTTGTAACTCATCCCCCACTATATCACCAAGGCTCAACCTCAAGGGAAAACTCCTCGATAAAGCTCCATCTCCTAGGAAAAAACAACCATATGTAGAGCACCAATGTGCTAAGCATATACCACATCTCTAGAACAATCGAGCTTCCCCTCTTCCAGGTATGATTCACTAGGCTTATCATTGTACTCTCACCATTAAACTTCCCACTTATCATCCTCATTCACTTTGTCCTACCTCTAGCATGATCCATACTTGGTTTAATTCCACACATTATTTTTAGTGTTGGAACTTGCAAGGTTGTACTCCCCACACCCCGGTCCATCCCTTACCTCAGACATCTCACTATTTGAATTGAATGTGGCCCTTGTTGTCGATGGGACATGTGGCGAGATGGCTACGTGGTGCACCACGTGGGTTCCCCCATCTCGACTGTTGTCACCCCATCCCTCTTCACATCGCTATTTAATATATTTATAGAGGAAATTTTATTAGATCTTAAATCATTAAGTTAATACTCCAAGGAAATATCTAATAATCACTCATCAACTTAAGAGCAATTTTTTGGTTTACTAGCTCAAACATTTCATTCACTTGCTCTTGTGCACCCTCATACATTGTTGGTTTTAGATGTTTAGTTAACTTACACATGGGACTCATTTGAGTTATTTATTTCAAGCTGCATCTAAACACTTCATTAATATTCTCATAAAAGTTAATTAACTCCATTTTCTTTCACATGCTTAGTTCCATCACACAAATTCATGGTTTATGGATTGGTAACACTCTAAAAGTGCCAAATAACCATTTGGGATCCATTTCATTACATCTATCTTGTTATTGTATCTTGTTGGTTATATTATGGTTATGGCATGTTGGAATCAAGTAAATCTAAGGATTAATCCTAAGAAGGTTAATTCAATAACTTTCAAAATACATTATTTTTCTCAAGGATTAATCTTGTGGCATGAGTTGTTAATGATACACATTTCTTGGTTCATTTTCATGTCTCCTATGCAAATCCCTTTAAGCTTATTTTCAACATTTCACTTCAGGATAAACTCATTAAGTTAATCGCATTCACTTTATCATAGG
Organism: Picea engelmannii; assembly: GCA_009831015.1. Classification (NCBI taxonomy): domain Eukaryota; kingdom Viridiplantae; phylum Streptophyta; class Pinopsida; order Pinales; family Pinaceae; genus Picea; species Picea engelmannii. The sequence goes on along the minus strand of ML782856.1, from coordinate 751,172 downwards.
ATGTGCGCATTTACTTTGGATGGTTGATCATATGTATGGGAATATGCTCTTGGATCTTGAATCTCATTTTGACTTGCTAAATGTGGTGAATAAGTCTTATTGCTAAAATGTTCATGATTTATAATTTCACATTTATTTTGGTATGCTTGAAGCAAATCTTGTTGTATAATCATTCTCCACTTGTATTTAACCTTTATGGAAATCTCATTCACTCATTCCACTTGAATAATTTCAGTTCTCATGTGCTAAGCAATGTATATGAAGAATTCATAATTTAATATGTCCATTGCTACTTTCACTTGCAAGTTTTGAATCTTTAAGTTTCCATTACATCATTATCTTATGGGCATGATAATATTAAATGAATATTAATCTCATAACACATTATTGAGTTGGATTATTTCTCTAAGCAAATCATATGTTAATTTTTTTACTCACTTAAATGATTTGCATTCAATAACTTGAATTAGCTAAGATTTATTTTTCATCACTAATAACAACAATTGGGCTTAGTTAACCTTTAGGGATACCCCCCAGGCTCCTTTTCCTTAATCTAAAGTGAGAAAAGCAAAGCTATTGAGGTGACAGTGGGTGGCTTAACTAATAATTGCCTTTGGGTTCTCACAACTTGTGCTTGGGAATTTGACACTAAGCGAGACCTTGAGTGGTAACAAGCAACTTATAATATAATTCATGGATTTCATTTAATATACCTCTCCCTTTAATAGCAAAGGTAGGGGCTAGCTACTATGCAATGTTTCCATATTTTCTTTTCTTGTGTATATATTATAACTATAAGATATAACTAATATGTTTGTATTATTTTATATATAACTTTTATGTTATAAATATAATCAACTTATATGTATTGTAATACTTGAAATTGAGCCTACAATTTATTATAATGTATGAAATTGAAAATATAATATATATACTTCTTATCAATAGAATTACATCAATATATAAGTGGAGTTGGGGCCAAATAAATGGCATCATACAACTTGAGTGGGTCTAATTGTATATTTAAGCATGTATGTTTCCTCCTTGGAACTCATAGGTTTGTTTTCATAGAGAGGTAAGGTATTACATGGCCTTTGTAGACTAAACACTCAAATCATTGCATGGTCCCTTGTCCCACAAACAAAGGGGTCGTATACATCAATTTGGTGATCTTGAATTAGGTGTAGGTGCAATGTTGGTTGAATATGAAATGTAGAACTCCACCACCTTCAAGCGACACTAGTCGAATTTAGATTGAATATTTGAGAAATAATGTTTTCAATTGTGGCTAGTCTCAAGGATGATATTTGGGATAGGAGTAGGAATTCATGTAGTAAATAATTATATTGTACAAATATGTACACAACATGATGTTGGGTGTGGTTTCATGAAGCATGGACATAGCCATACATGCAAAAAATAATTCAATATGAAAATTTTCAATTAACATTATAAATCACATGGAAATCAAATACACATTAATGATCCCTTCGACTTATATTGTTAATATCCATTGCCTTTATAAACTACATGTATAACTATTATATAAGATTATAGCCTATCCCTGTGACTTTGACTCTTACAATCATCCTTATACATGGTTGTCTATAAAACATACATTTCCAACATCATACTTGACAGGTGCTCAAATTGACATCTTTGTAGCACATGTCCAATACCTTTTTATACACCATTTTCCCATTTCCATTCCATCTTAATACCCTTTTTCATTCACAATGATGCATTTTTGGTCAAAGTATAATTATCCTCTTGACATGCCATTTCAATACTTATTCTTATGAATTTTCAAGAGGTTATCACATTTATGTGCTAACAGTGGTATACAGGAAACAAGGCTGCACAGATAGCTTATGAGCACAAAAGTTGCAACTCATGAGTATGAGTTGTTGAAACTCTCTACTCAAGCATAGTTGTTGGAAGTCTTTGCCAGAGCGTAGTTGTTGCAACTCTGGGTTGTTGACACCATCGTTGCGACTCTGACTATTGTTGCAACTCTTGCCTCGCCATTGATGAAACTCTTTGTTGTTGTGACTCTCGCCTCATTATTGTTGTGACTCTCACTACAACACCAATGTTGCAACTCTAAGAATGGGTCTTGTAACTCTGCACCTGCTATAACAATGCATCAGTCAACCACACAAGATGTCATCCAGGGACCATCCAGGTAGTCAAACGACCAACTCCTTCACATAATATAATGACAAAGGCGATTGGGCGCCCAGAAAGGAATGAATGACTCAGCCGCCACTTGCCATTCGACTGATTAAGTCAGCATGTGCCCAATTTTTCCTATCCTTTGGAGGAAACGATGTAACGAGATGGAACAACCTGATTCTCGTGGTTGTCTATCAATTCCTTTGACTGGTTTAGGAAGAAACTATTAAGTATAAAGATCCCTACCCTCTCTGAGCCAAGGGAGGAAGGAAGCAGAAGAAATATAGTGAACAAGAAATCCATTGTTGTATTTGTGCATTTTTCTGCAATATAAGTTTTGCTTTACTATTGTCCAAGTGATGGTGTGTTGATAATTTAAGCGCCTAACTACGTTTGTGAAACAATACCTCGTCTAAGGAGGTAGGGCCTCCTCCTTAGCTTGGTAATGTCTGTATTTCTGTATTTTATAGAAGTAGTTGTAGCATCTATTATATATTTCGTTTATTTCCAACAATTCCTTTATTTAACACTTTCTTGCAACTCAGGTATTTTTCATTGTTGTAACTCTTGTTGCTGCAGCTCCATGTTAACATTACAATACCCTATTTTATGATTAACGAATGTGTAGTTGTAGCATCTCTCATATTTTTATTTTTTTCAACAATTCCTTTATTCAATACTTTGTTGTAACTCTAATATTTCTTGTGATGCAACTCATGTTGTTGCAACTCTACCCACTTTACAACATTTTTCTTTCTGGCTAACAATTGTTTTGTTTGTAGTTCGGGTTAGTTTATTTCCTTTGCTTACAACATATATTCATGACATAGTGAGGTTTGATTTCCACAACTTGAATATTGTTGCATCTCAATACATGAGCCATCATATATTTGTCACATTAATCAAGATCATTTTAATACTTGAACAAGTCACCTTTGATGCGTGTGTGATTGATTTCCTGCGAGAGTGATATTTATTTTCTTGAAAGTGTGACATTTAATTTCCCACAAAAGTGTGTTTCTATTCCTGCAAGTGTGGATTCAACTGCAAGTGTTGTGTGGTTTAACTTGGTGACTTGATAAAGCATCTTTATATCTTTCCTTGTGACATTTGTTTAGAAGTACTACAACCCATTGGAAATTACAACATCATACTTGCATATATGATGCACGACAGTTCATAAGTTCTATATGATCCTGGATTGATAATTAAATGCACAAATCTTCAGTTGGTTACTAAATCAATTAGGAAGTGATTGAAAATACCATCATTTTTGGCGTTGTTGTCAGGGATCTGTCAAAAGTATAATTGATGTTTTGTTGTCATTTGGATTTTCATTACAGTGGATTGAGTTATATGATTTCTTTTCAACAAATTATAGAATGTCTTTCTAATATTTTATATGCATAGAGTTAAGGATCAACAAGGTAGATTTAGTAGTTCATCAAAAACCCCCATAAAACTAACTATGCAGGTCACTTTCAAGAGGGAAAGGAGCATAGTCAACCCAACTATTTGACACCTACAACAATTTCCCTTGCCAAAAAGAGACTTGAGTCTTCCGCTCAAGAATCTGAGACTGTACAAGTTTCTATGCAAATAGAATTTTTTTCTTTAGAAGATTTGACCAGTAACCAGTACCTCTCTAGAGAGTTCATATTTCCTAACTCTTTGAAAGCACCTTTAGAAGCAGAAGACATACCTCGAAGAAAGATGGCACATGAAACTGTCAAGGAAGAATCTTTGCCTTCGGATTTTCGATTAGAGGATCAAATGAAGAGACCAAAATAAAGAATACCCTTTATTCAACCCTCTCAAATTTTCATGGTCTATCCAAAGAAGACGCTGACAACTTCCTCTTTGAATTTGACATGCTTTGCAGAAGTTATGATTACTTATCGAATGCCCAGAAATTGAAACTTTTCCCTGCCACACTCAAGAACATTGCACTACGTTGGTTCATGGGATTGGTAGGGATAACATCCGCACATGGGATCAAATGATGCAGAAATTCATGGAGAAGTACCGAGATTATTGTAAATACAAAGAAAGGAGGGATGAATTCTTTAGAATGACACAACATGAAGATCATATCCTTGAGGATTATGTCGAAAGATTCAATTGTAATTTGCAGAGGGAAAGGCAAGGAGATTTGGCTCCCGAGACATGATGTGTCTTATTCTTAAGAGGAATCTGAGATGACTGCATTGAACTTATCAAACTAATGGGAGGAGGATATATATCCCAATAAGATTATGATGTCATATTGGAACTTTGTCAAAAATACTCCAGAGGTACTTCAAAAACAGGCAAGGGACCAAGAGATGTATTGACAAGGACTGGAAAGACTACTGGGAGTACAGTTACAAGAGAATAAATTGGGACTATGTTAGAGGATTTCAAGATTGATATACTTAATTCATTAAGCTCCTAGTTGGACACACTGAAAAGGAAGAAGAGGGAAATACCCGCTCTCTTTTTCCCAAAGTGCAGAAAGAAATACTCGTTGAGAGAATGTCCATTGGACCAAATTGAGGTTTGTGAAATATGAAGTGAAGACCATGTTACCAACAATTTCCCATCCCTACCAGGATCGAAATTTTTCTACTAGAAAACTGAGCAACCGGAGCAGTTATGCTTTGTTTCTCAAAAATGGCTATGGAAACCCAAACTTCAAGGTATTGTTCAAGACCAGTCTTAGTATTTTAATTCAAATTGGACTAACCCTTCCATGCAATATACTTCGCAACCATGGTATCTTCCAGCACAACCATGGATGGCTCCTCCTCCTCCAAGACAATTTTTGCAACACGGGTGGAGAAATCCCACTTTAGGAAGCCCTCAACTTTTCATAACACAAGCACCAATGAAACTTCTTCCCCCTCCACAAATGAAAGCATCCACATCAGTCACTCCTCGACCATAATTACCTAGACAACCTATTCCTAACCCTAATAATGGGAGGTCATCCCAAACAACACAAGCTATCAGACTTTCCACCTATCCTACCTATTCCATCTCTTCCCTAGACTACCATGATATTCATCTTTGATCTGGGAAGACACTAACCAAAGACCAACCTTGATCCGAAAATATCTTTTAAACGACAATGGTTGAGTTATTAATGCATGTGTTAATTACCATTTAGGAAAACTGATGAAAGAGGAAAAAGGAAAAAGGAAACATGATAGCCATATAAACATATATAGATCTAAACATAAGCATGAAGACAACAAACTATAACACCAATGTGATAACAGAGTTTGGCAACCTCGCCTATGTCTTAGTGGGCTTTCTTATTTCTCTTCAAAGCTTTTCAAGTACATCATGAAAGTGCCAATGGATTACAACAATGAGTTGGTTTTTTTCTACCAAATCCCAATAACCGATCAAAACTGACGGCACCGAAAATAGATGTACGAAGCTCCCAGAAATGGATCGCAAAGGTGCGATCCTCAATCGCTTCCCTGCATAACAATGGTTTTGGCTCAACAATTCAGACTGTACAGACCTGCCATGTCAAACCTGTCACCTGCCACGTCAGCCCTATCAACAATTTGGACTATACGGACTTGCCCTGTCACCTTCCACTGTGCCTACCACATGTCGTATGGACTGTATGGACCTTCCACTTCAGTCGTACGAACGTGCCACATGTCACCCTTGCAGTGGTGACACATGTCACTCCCTGATTGGTCCACATGTACCTACCTAGTTAGCAACCTATCCACATCACTGTATGGTCAGCTACCATGTGTCACCTCCAAACATTGCCACATCAGCATGACATCATGCTGACATCAACGTTGACTTTTTGCCTATTTGGCAAAACTAACAGATCGCAATATATGGAGCATATGACATATGTTTGAGCCCGTTCAAGTTGCGTTGGGTTTGTAACTTCGAGGTCTACACACACGTTCGTTTTGAAGGGATTCTAAGAACTTTGATTTTTAGGCCTTTCTGAGCCTTATCTGGCTCCTGGAACTAATTCTGGATCACACCTTCTCACTAAAGACATTTTGGTCCTCCAAAAGGTTACAAAGTTAACCTTACTGATTACATACTCTTAAGTAAAAAAAACAAAACACTATGTTGTACAAAAATGATGTTATAACAGGTCATCATTTCAACATGTGTGATTACATTAATGGAAGCAAAATACAATGAAGATGTGACATCCACTTCTGGCAAAACCAAGTGGTTGGTTTCTTTCCTTCATGGTGTTCCTCTTGCTCCATTGGTAGTGCCTTTTCCTTCATGATTACATTCACAATCCTTTTGTCCCTCTTTGGACGAAGCTCCAGATTAAGATTCCAACAACTATCTTGTTGATGTCCACCCCTGTTGCAATAAGTGCAGTGAGTTTTTGGCATCCAGACTTGTTTTCCCTTCTCTTTCTTCCATTGTGGAGTTGAGTCTTTATGTCGTGTCTCCTTCTTGGTTGACATAAACTTCTTGTACAAATATTGTCTCTTCCAACACTTGGCAACACAATGCTTGGGTGAATGAAAAAAAGTACATGGATACATATTCCACAAGTTTCGAATTACATGATTATGTTTTTTATAATCAAAAAGAGATTTGGAAAAATCATGATTATTATACCTTCCTTGTTGATCTTCACTTTGTTTTGGAGATGACTTGCATTCACAATCATGGAGTGATACACCATCACCTTTTGTGAATCGATCCTGCAATGACTTAAGCTGATCATTCGAAGCATTACTTGCTTCCGATGTTTTGGAGCCCATCTTGGAGAATGATCCAAACTCTTCTTCGCTATATCCCAATCCTAAATAACAAGGTCTTTCCACAACCTCTATGGGATTAAAGATACCTTGGCCCTTATTTCCAAGGCCCTTTCCTTCATATCCCATCTTGGTTAGCAATTTCAAACCTATACCTCTTGTATATTTTTCAAATGCACCAAAACCATCTTGATGGAAACAATGCGAAATTGGTGAATGACCTTCATTGTATACCTCATAGATTTTTTCTGAAACATATGTAGAAGGAAATTCCTTCAATCCTTCTTTTCCTTTGTTGTTCTTTGAAGCTTTCTCTTGAACCGATCTATTTCGTTCCAAAGTAGTCTTCATACAACACTTTCACCATCTTGGCCATGTCAAAGAGAGATTTTCGCATATCCTTCTCATCTTGAGAAAGTCCCTCTTTAGATGCCATTTTCTCAGCTGAGATGTGTTTTTCCCTGGTTAACATGCAAACTCAAATCCAAACATCAACTAGCTTTGATACCACTTGATCTGAAAAGATGTTTTAAATGACAATGGTTGAGTTATTAATGCATGTGTTAATTACCATTTAATAAAACTGATGAAAGAGGAAACATGACAGCCATATAAACATACACAAATCTGAACCTAAGCATGAAGACAGCAAACCATAAGACCAATGTGATAACGGAGTTCGGCAAACTCGCCTATGTCTCCGGGCCTATGTCTCAGTGGGCTTTCTTATTTCTCTTCAAATATTTTCAAGTACATCATGAAAGTGTCAATGGATTACAACAATGAGTTGGTTGTGTTCTACCAGATCTCAAGAACCCATCAAAATTGATGGCACCGAAAATGGATGTACGAAGTTCCCAGAAATGGTATGCAAAGGTGCGCTCCTCAATCGCTTCCCTAAATAACAATGGCTTTGGCTCAACAATTCAACAGCATAAACCTGTTCTAAACCTCCTCTTTGACTTCAAGAACCCTTGGTTTATATAGATCTGAATTTGGTAACCATCTCCCAACTTCCCCCTGAGAGCTAGCCTCAAAAAGGGCCCAATATCCCCCAATATTGCCCAAAAATCTCTAAAATTGTTGAATAAAATCATTTAAAATCATATTACAAAGTCAAAAACCCACTATTGCAATTACATAGGGCACAACCCCTTTTATGTGGGCTCCTGGTCTTATTGGGCACATCCATGTGGCCAGGCGCTAGCCGTTATGCGTTGGCCCCCTCCTATCTCRGCCCTGGTCTTATGGTGATAGCGCATGTGGCCTRGTGCTATGAATCTGCGTGCTCTAAACTCGGATAGGCCCCCGACGGTTAAGCCCCTAGTCGGCGGGCTAGCCCAGCCGACCRGRGCTAACCCCTAAGTTGTTCACRCTATATGTTATGAACCCCGAGTCATATGCATATCCCGCAGGAWTCGGGAGTTGAACGATAGCAATAACCWTGCACGCCAACAACATGGGAGTGGTTACCTAATATGGTTGTATGGTTAATGTTGAAACCAAGGGTTGGGGCCAAGCCCCAGCCCTTTCCAAGCCCAAACAAATCACCATKCAACTTTAAATATGAGCAGCGTCATTTAGGGTTAAGACCCACCAAGTAGGCGGGTTGGTAACCCGGCCTACACGAAAGCTTAGCGCCCATGGAGGTCCACGGTTCGAATCTGGTGGACTCCAAACCAAATTTTGCTAAAAAATMTTTAACCATTGAATTGGTGCCACGTGGTATCCCATGTCTGGGACATGTGGCACCTTCCCATTCRCTCGAACTAATGCCACACATCAATTGTTGACTRGTCCACGCAATACCCACGTGTTTTCCCTGTCACCTGCCACTGTACCTGCCATGTGTCGTACGGACTATACRGACCTGCCACGTGTCATCCTTGTAGTGGTGACACGTGTCACTCCCTGATTGGTCCACTTGTACCTACCTAGTCAATAACCTGTCCATGTCACTGTACATTCAACTGCCACATGTCACCTCTAGACGCTTCCACGTCAGCATGATGATGTCATCATTACGTCAGCATTGACTTTTTGCTTGTTTGGAAAAATGAACAAATCATGATATCTAGAGCATACGACGTTCGTTTGAGCCAGATCAAGTTGCATTCAGTTTGTAACGTCAAGGCCTATGCACACGTCTGTATTGAAGAGATTCTTAGCACTTGGATTTTTAGGCCTTTCTAAGCCCTATCTGGCTCCTGGATCCAATTCTAGATCAAACCTCTTGTTCATATTGAATATTTGAATGAGGATGTTTGGAATGAAGAACCATAACATGAACAATCTCATGAACCTTTGAGAGCCATCCATGCTCACCCTGAACCCCAAAACCCACCTTATCCAGAAAGATTAAACCAAGAGAAGCTTGCTACTCAGCCTGAGTTTAACTTCTTGGGGGAACTCAAGAAAGTGTGTTAAAATACTATTGTTCTAAGCCATCAAAGATGTGCCTATCTATTCAAAAGCGGTACAAGAACTTTGTTTAGGGAAACTCGACAGAAAACGAAGGATCCCCAAACTATCCATGTTATGGGTAAGTTGTCAGACTTAATGATAGCGAGAGTTCTTGCAACCAAATACTTTGACCTTGGTAGCCTGGTAGTTAATCTGAAGATTGATAATACACTCATTACCAACACATTAATTGACCTTGGTGTTGCCATTAATGTCATGATGTGTGAGACCATGGAAGCCTTAGGACTCATCGGTCTTAGGGAAACCCAAACTATACTCCAACTTGCTGACAGATCAACTATCAAACCATAGGGAATCCTAGAAGACAAAGTGATATGTGTAGATTCGTGGGAATATCCCAGCTACTTTATGATCCTATAACCCAAATATTCTTTGGGAGGGAATCCTTTAATCCTGGGAAGGCCATGGTTGACCATTGTTGATGTTTACATTAGCTGTAGCTTTGGAAACATGACCATTTCCCATGGGACCACTACAAAACAATTAACCCTATATCCTACCGCCAAACCCAACATAGATTTCGAAACACCACTCTGGGCTGACAAAGAAGATGGTGATGAAAAATGAGAAGCTCATCAATTCCTCTCTACAGATTAGTACCTAGCCTTTAGAGAGAAAACTAAAGACAATGAAATCAATGATTTTTTAGCCTCTTATTCTCCCTGAGCCAACTCGCATGTTCTTGAATGGGTTGTGCATACAAAAACATAGGCTTCTCTTGCCTCAACAAGTACTTTGCCTTTGGAACATGCGACCTCAACTGAAAAAGACCAAGGGTCCACCACAGAAACTATAGAAATCAGCCCTAGAAGGACTTTAAACATCAATCGAGGGATAATTGAACAACAAAGAGAGCGCATGTTGAAAGTGTTGCAAAAGCACAACAATTCCTTTGCCCGAGATTACTATGACATGAAGGGAATCCATCCTAACTTGTGCACACACCACATATACATTAAGGAAGGATCTAGACCCATCCACTAGGCCTGACACTAGATGAATCCAACCTAACCCGGTGGGGATTGTCTGTGTGGGTGTGTGTTGACTTGGTCGGAACGAGCTTGATGTTTATGAGGCATGACGAAGGTGATGGGTCATCCTAGGGTTTCTGTGGGGCTTATTTTCTAGGTCCCTAAACCCTAGAGTCTTGGCCTAATTTATCATCAAAGCCATAGATCACGGTCTGGACACAATGGATTATGGGGAGGATGACTCACCCAGTCTATCATCCATCTTCTAGATGCATGATGATTTGGTTAAAATCTGGAGAGATGCACGAGATTTTAAGGAGGATCAGGCATGTTAGGTGATGCCTCAGATTCCTGGACATATAGAACCAAATGGCAAGCCAAGCTTTAGGCCAGACATTCACTCCATGGATGATAGAGATCATGAGATCATGTCATATTACTCTGACCATAAAGGCAATGCGACAAGGACCAATGTATAGCAGGCGGTGGAGCCTTCGAGATCTATGATTTGGGGATGAAACATAAGGTGGAGTTTAATATCTCTGACCAAGTTGTGGAAGGGTTGAGCGAGGTGTTATGGGGGATGAAGCCAAGGTTAGAGCTTAATGCATGCAACTCAGAGCCGAAGTTAGTCTAGGATGCTCCAAGAATTAGAAAAGGAAACAAATGTATTAGATGTAGAAATGAAAAGGTGAAATTGGTGCTTAGACTTGATGTAGGTATGGATAAGATCAAAGGACAGATGAACCAAGCTTTGGTGGGCAAGTTTAATGGAAAACGGGTAAAAGGAGACTCTCTAAGACATTGTTTGGAAGAAGGATGGTGCAATTATGGGATATTCCCCTGAGTATTACCTCTTGGTCAAAGGGTGGATTTGCTTCAAATTCAAAACAAAAGAGGATGTTACTATAATCCTCAAACATGACTAGTTGTGGGGGCCTTTTGGTCTAGTCTTGTGGAGTTGGAAGCCAAGGTTTGACCCCCATCAAGAACCAATGGATATATAGCATATTTTGGTACTTCTCCTTGGGCTATCGCTGGAATTTTGGAATGAAGCAGTTTTATGACTAATTAGATGTAATATCAAGCATTTCATTTTGGTCGAGGAAAATCTCTGGGACTCCTTCTACAAACAAATCGCAAAGGTGCTCATCAAAGTTGATATTAGGGATGGGTTGTTGGTAGAAATTGAAATTATCAAGGGGAACTCAGTGTTGCTTCAATCATTGAACTACTAGAAAGTGTCATTTTGTTGCTCAAAGTTCCACGAGGTAAGCCATTTGTGGAGAGAGTGTAGCATCCAAATACCTCAATGGAAGCCCAAGAAGAAGAAGTGTATTAATAAATTAGATTTATTGTATGATCAGACTCCATTGGCTCTGGAGGAATCAAAAGGAATATTGTTTTCATCTTATGGGTTGATGTCGAATCGACTCTCCCTAATTAGAGACAAGAGTTCTCAACTGAAAAAGGAGGATTCTCATAAGGAGTCTTCTTCAACTAGTACGTATAAAGGTAAGGATTCTTTTTCTTTAGATTTGCAACCTCTATCTGTTTTTAGTGAAGAAACGTTATCACCAAAATGAGATATTTGGGAGGACAAATCATAAGTAGTTTTAGTACTTGGTGGTATTTCATTAATGGAAGTTGAAGACTTGTTAGTTTTGGATGTGGTGTCATATGCATCTATGAAGTTGCATGAAGTAGGACCACTTGATAAGGTTGAAAAGGTTGTGGATATTGTGCAGAATCGACTTGGTTCTCCCCTGTATCATTTGCACCCTAGGAAATATAACTTGGAAGATGAAGGAGGAGGGATAAAGGGTGATTTGGGTTTGATGCACTCTAATCTAGATCCAATGGGGAGAAAATCATATATCTCACAAGCAAAATTGAAGGCCTCAAAGGAGGTAAAGGCAAGAAAATAATTGACTATACAAGGGGTACTTAGAGTAGAGAACCCTAGGAAGGTTTCTCCATCATGATATTTTTGTCCTTCAACATTAGAAGGTTATGGGTGTTACACATTATTTTCATCATCCCTATGACCGTTAATGATGTAAACCTATCTGTTGTCTTCATAGGGGTCAATGGCCTGAATTCCTGAAGAAAGAAGGGAGAAGAACTTTTCCTGAGAGAAGAAGTTGTGTTTTCCTTTGTAAAAACCCTATTAAAGAGGATTTTCGTAGGTTGCTCTATACACAGGGTGCGGAAATGCCTGATTTTTGTAGGTTGCACCATAGCTAGGTTGTGGAGTTTCCGCAGGTTGCTCTATAGCTAGGGTGCGGCGACCTTCGTACGTGGGAAAAACGAGCATCTTCTCGATGCTTCTAGAAGGAGAAGCTTCTATGGTGAGGTGGCCTCTGAACGGTTTGGATCTTACTTGCTTTCATGATTTAGTGGGATCATCCTAACCTCCTCACCTTATCCTCTTCAGCTTATAAAAGGAGAGGAGCTCTCATGGAGAAAGTTAGATTGGATTGTTATTGAGTTTTGTAGCTTGGAGTTTTTGGAGTTTGTATGTTGCCTTTGAGATTCTCTTTGTCAAGAAAGATTGTGAGTAGCTATTAGATCTATGGTCTCAGAATCCTTGGAGCAAGAAGTGTGTGGGAAGCAAGGAACTGTTGGAAGGAACCTAACAACATCAAGGCATCTGGTTGTATCTTTCTTCCACATTCTTTAATACATATATACTTTTATTTCCTATATGAATGTTATTTGTCCATATTGTATGATTCCTTGATCACTTACATAGTTTCATATTGAATAGACTCTATTATTCTTGTCTTCGTTGGCTTGTGTTTATTTGCAGATATTTCTCCATAAGCCTCACGACGAAGCTTGGATTGCATTGGTGAAGTCGGATCTTCGATATTTAAAAGGTATGTTCTAGATCTATTTCTCATTTGATAATTGAAATCTAAAGAAAGAGTAGTGTACTGTCTTGTTTTGTTCTAGTTTCGTAGTGAAGCTAGGGGGATTGATTTGTGTCCGCACTTAACAATTAGCCCGATAACAAAATTGGTGACTCTACTGGGGAACATATTGTTTTCCTAGTTTGTCTTGCTTTCTTGCTTTGATTTCCTGGGTTCTGTTTTCTGAGTCACTAAGAGATCTAAATTGACTTTTTGATTGTTTAAGTTCACTGGAAAAATCGTCTTACTTTTTATTTTTTCATTTTTACTTTGATTTCCGCACCCTGCTTTGAGGGACAGTGCGACGATATTTGATTTCTATAGCCTACATTTTTTACCAGTGCGAAATATCATGATCCTACCCCATAGCTAGCTTGCGGAAGCCTCAAATTTCCGCACTGTATTGGTTCTTTGGCCTGCAGAAATTAGGGATTTCCGCACTGTGTTAGTCTAACAGCCTGCGGCGATTGTGAATTTTTTTATTTTTGATGGTTTTTCCTTACCTAGATCTTGGATTTGGTTTTGGGGTGAATTGTTAGGTTTGATTATGATCTGTTTACAATATGCTTCATAGATTTTTGAGCTGCTTTTAGCCATCTTTTCTTTGTTTGCTTTTGAAATATTTGGTCTCTTGCTTTGAATGTCTTTCAGTTACAAAGAATTATTTTTTCTTTAGAATTGTTTGGTGAAAGAACTTTTTCTTTTATTGAATAGTTTGTGTTAAAAGAGAAAATTTGTTTGGGTTGCTATTGCTTTTAGCTATCTTTGAAACAAACAAACAAAAAAACGTATTTCTTGCTTTATATTAGATTGGGGGTATTTTTGCATTTGAAGTAGCGAAATTGCATGGTTTTTGGATTTTTTGGTCTTGAATTCTAAAAAAAAAATCCCCCTCATGGACGGGGGGGGGCAAGAATCGTGTATTGGTGTACAGTCTTTTTTTCTCATTTCTTGAATATCTTGATATTGATGAGTTTAATAAAATTTTGGAACATTGTGCATCTAGGAATGATAAACGTTTTCTCCTTCTCGTAGCATAGCTTTCATCGAAGAGAAATATTTGCATTAACATTTATTTGAATTATTTAGAGTTGGTCAAAACATCATCTAGTCCACGCCATTTTCCTTTTGAGTAACAACAACCTTAAAAATAAAGCGCTTATAAAAATTGATTAGACATTTTTATATTTTCTAGTAACAAACCTACATTAGATTACTTGTAGGGCTTTGGAATAGGTGTGAAAGATAAATTTCCAAAGCTGCAAACAAACATAGAATCTTGAGTTAGGGAGCGATGAAATCCACTTGTCAGTCACGAGGTTGCATTGAGACTGGCAGAGTTACTCACCCTGCTTTGTTGGTCTTGGTGTAGAGACTGCTCGTATTATGGGGGTCGCTTGAAGGTATACACACAATGATGAGTAGAAGCCTTTAAGGTTGATTTTTGGCTGGATACCCTGCCTTTGCACGTGGATCGGACTGTCGACTGTTTCCCCAAGCATCACTGTAGTAATTGCTAACCTTAGTAGCCTATCTCTTTAGGGTCTTTGTTGGTTGTGGAGCCTGATTATCTTCCTGATTCAGAGGTCCTTGCTTTCAGCCGTGTTTACACCCCATGAAGTATTTACACCCCAGAAGTATGTACACTCTTCCACGCGGGGGAGTGAAGAGGGGGGGTACCCCCTCTGTGGGGTCTGGGGGCAAGCGGGCCCCCGAAGCAAAAATTGCCTTATAAAAGTATATTGTAATTTCATTGTAAATATAGACTGTTCATTATAAGGTCGCAAATCTAATGGTAGAGATTATGTTAGGGTTTTTCTCCCTAGAAGGCAACCCTCTTTTATGAGGGAAATGTATTGCGGCTATGGTTGATGGTGAATATTGTATTCTGAGAGAGGAGACTGTGAGAAAAAGAAGAGGAAGTTACAGCGGGTTTTGTTGTAGGTTGTATCCCTTCATTTGCTAGATAATAATAAAGAAAGGACCTGGCAATTTCTCTGGTGGACGTAGCCCACACTGGGTGAACCACGTAAATCTGTGTCGCTCTTGTATTGTGTGTCTTCTGTGTTTTGTTTCTGCATTTATTTTATTTTATTGCTCCGCGGTCCTGTTTTTCTAACAGTCTTTACACGAGGTCACTGTGGAGGGGCAAGTCTTCACGGTACCTGGAATCGACGTTGGCCAAACTCACTCGGTCTCCTTGGAGGGTATACCCACAATTATGTGTGGGAGCTTGCACCAGGGTTTAAGTCCATTAAGCAGGTCATCAACGTAACTTTTCCACCCACTCTATCTCAGCCTCTCCTTGTGTTGTTCCCGCGACATTGAATTGCATCACCAACAAGTGTGTTCATTGTGAGAAGGTTTTGTTTGCTTGTTTTCTTCCTAGATTTTTAGCGTGTGCTATTTTGTTTTCCCTATTAGACTCTAGGTTGGATATTTATTTAATGGCGTCAGTCCCCAGAATGACCAATGAAGGAACCCCTTTTCTAGGGGAACCTTTTGTTTTCCCTTCTTATGAAAACATTGGTCCTCCTCACATCACTACTTTGAGCCTTCCAGGCTCACAATTGGATTACCGGTATGGTTTTTTTCCACTCAGGTAATCCCGAATGCAACTAGTGCTTCTATTGTAAGCACTTCCCCCCAAGAGCATCAACCTCATGTTGATCCTTCACCGTCTTCACCAGTAAGATCTTCTTCACCTTCTTCACTTGCAAGGTCTTCTTCCATTTCATCTTCTTTGCCAAGTGAAATCTCCCAAGCCAGTAACCCGACGGCTAAGAAGAAGAAGAAAAGGAAGATTAAGAAGAAGAAAAATAAGCAAGGGTCCAAACTTCCAACCACTGCTAGACATGTTGGAAAGAAACCAGTTATTGTTAATTGTGTTGAGAGTGTTGATGATGTCAAGATCACCCAAACAACCCCTAAGCCCAAGTACCCTTGCAGGCTTTGTAAGGGTAGCCATCTTTTTAAGGATTGCCTTGGTCTATCTAAGGTTATAGAAGCATGGTCTACACACCCTCGCCAATCAATGTCGTCAGCCTCTGAACAACATGTTGATGACCTGTCGTCAACTAGTCATGATACAGTTGGGAAGAAGAAAAGTAGAGTCAAGTTCCCGTGTATGTTATGCAAAGGGAGTCATCTAACTCATCTTTGCCCTCGTATGGACCAAGCCTCAAAATTACTAGAAGACATGACTGTTTCACAGCCCCAACTTCCAGCTACTTATCACAAGCTTACTCTTGCCCACCTGAAGTTGATGAAATGATCGACCCGACCCCTTCCTCGATCAATCCCCCTCTCCCGCCAGACAGTGCAACCCAAGTGATCGATTCGATCCCATCCTCGGTCAATCCCACTCTCCCGTTAGAGAGTGAAACCCAATCAGTCGATCCCTTTCCACCCGTCGACCCCATTCTCCCCTTGGAGAATGAAACCCAAGCAGTCGATTTGACGTCATTATCAGTCGATCCTACTCTCCCGCTAGAGAGTAAACCTGATACTGCCCAAGTTTTTCTCGTTGATACAGAATCTACTGTGCTGGGGGGCATTCCTCCTTCTCCAGTGGAACCTCCTCCAAGTAATGAGGCCATCCTTTTTAATTGGGGTGTGCTCACTAGAGCTCGTCTTCCCTCTCACATTCCTTTCCAGATTACAATACAGGTTTGTGGTCGGGATGTTTCTCAAACGTTGATAGATGAAGGTGCATCTGTTAGTATTTTTTCCTCTATTGCTTGGCAAGCTTTGGGTTGTCCTTAGCTTGCAACGGTTACGCAGAATCTGTTTGCTTTTAACAGAAGAACCAGTCACCCTTTAGGGATCCTTCCTCAGTTTCCTGTAACGTTGGGAAGAAAAACTTTCTTTATTGATTTCATGGTAGTCCAAGACCCCTTGGATTTTGATTTACTCCTTGGGCGTGATTATGTATATTCCATGAAAGTTATTGTGTCCACTCTTTTTTGTGTGATATCTTTCCCTCACGATGGAAGAATTATGACTATCGATCAATTTTCATTCTTCGGTCCTAACTGGATGACCTCCCTAAATGGTTCTTATATGCAGACGGTATCGCCCCTGCCACAGGTCAATTATGTGGCGTTGTCTCCCATGCCTTCAACTGATGAAGATGAGCCTCTTACTGTAAGCTCAGTCTCTTATGACTTAGATCTGGTAGTTGACATGGTGATCTCTTCAGTAGGGCTATTGGAGCCTGAACTCCTTACCCCTATTGTGACCCTCGACATGTGTTCCTTCCAGAGTGTTTTTCTTCCATCAAGTGAAGATCTCTTGGAGGCCATGACCAAGTTTTGTCCCTTGACATGGTGTCCTTCCATAGCACTGTCTTCTTGAAGCCAGGAACAAAGAGCCTTGAGCATGGTTTTCTGATTTCAAGCTCATTAAAAAATGATACCAACTTTGAGCATGGTTTTCTGATTTCAAGCTCATTAAAAAATGAAGCCAACTTTGAGCATGATTTTCTGATTTCAAGCTCGCTAAAAAATGAAACCAGTTACGAGGATAGTTTTTGTGTCTCTATGGAAACCTTGTTAAAAAATGAAACAGAGGTTACGAGGATAGTTTTTGTGTCTCTATGGCAACCTCGTTAAAAAATGAAACAGAGGTTAAGAGCATAGTTCTCATTTCTGTGTCAAGCTCGTTAAAAAATGAAACAGAGGTCTGGGGATTGAACCTGGATTCTCAAGCATAGTTCTTATCCTATGTCAAGCTCGTTAAAAAATGAAACAACTTCCCCCTCTCTGTTTGAGTGAAGTATTTTTTCTAGTATTTGAAGCTTCTTTTCATCCTCCTATGTCGTTGGACAAATCGAAGCTTGGGGGGCAATGTCTTCAGCCTCTGGATTTCATGTTGAAGTTAAACCGCTAGCTTCTTAAAGTTGGGGTCTAAGTACCAACCATCTTTGTTTAATGCGTTGGGAAGTCCAAGCATAGTTTTCTATGGTTCAAGCTTGTGTAAAAATGAAACCACCTACCTCAAGCATAGTTTCCTCTGGTTCAAACTTGTGTAAAAATGAAACCAGTTCCAAGCATAGTTTTGTTTAGTTTTTAAGCTTGTGTAAAAATAAAATCCATCCCAAGCATAGTTTTGTTTTGTTTTAAAACTTGCGTAAAAATGAAAACAATCCCGAGCTTAGTCTTTGTTCTTTCTCATGCTCGTAAATACATGAGAATAAGTTATCGAGCTTGGTCTTTGTTCTTTCTCATGCTTGTAAATACGTGAGAATGTAACCAAGTATACTTTTATCACTTTTTCAGACTCGTAAAGGTTATACGAAAAAGGAACCCCCTGGAGTTCCCTTTAAGCTCTTTTCAGACTCTCTAAACATGAACATATTGCCGAGTGATATTGTTCTTTTCACGCTCGTTAAAGTATTAGAAAGCGCATCTATTGAGCGATAGTTTATCTCTTTTTCGGTCTCATCAGAATACTTTACGAAAAAGGACATTTTGGAGTTTTCTTTAAGTGTTTTTCAGACTCCCTAAAAATGAAAAACCCCCGAGTTTTCTCTCTTTGGACTTGTTAAACAAGCATCGAAAGACCCATATGGGATTGAACCACTCTTGCCTAGGGTTCGTTAAATATACTCCGAAGGATGAGCTTACATTACAAGCATATGTTATCCTCCTCAAGCTTGCGTAAAAATAAAGAGGTACTCGCCAGAAATGGTAGGGGAAAATTTGAAAAGAAATGTGTCTAAACATGTATTCCATGGAAGAGTCACCTTTGAACATGATACCCTTTCACTCGCTTTGTGTCTAGGTTGGAAAATCCGCTCATCTCTTGGTCATACTCCTTTATAAGATTACAAATTGGTCTGTGATCCCTATTGTTGAGTCAGTGTTTCTAAGACAGTTGTCGTGTCGTTAATATGTTCAAAGAGAAGTTCAAACCGGAAAGCCTTCTATTGCATCAGCCTTTTTTATAGTCCTTAAGCCTTCTATTGCATTGGTCATCCCTGAGTCAGTCATGGATCACTTGTTACTCTTATCTACTTCAAATCTTGTTACCCATTTTGTGTCATTGATGGGGGATACATTAAGGCCCTCCTGTGACGAATCTTTTCCTGTCAACTTCAACTCATTATCCAGGAATTAGACTTAGAAACTAATTGTTACCTTGGAACTTGCATGCCTCAATGGAGAGTTTCATTGCTTTCGACAATGGGTTTTCATTATTGACCCCTGATCGGGAGATTCCGCCGAGTGTTCGACTTCAGCTCATTGATTCGCATTCGTTGGATTGTACTAGTGTACCCTAGGAGTCATTGATATTAATGGTGATTTCCCTCGCACTTGTTAACAGTATTCACTAATGACCAGTAATCAAGTGGTTTCTACCATGTTCAACTTCAGCATATGTATTCACATGGTTAGATTCATACTATAGAGTGGTGGAGATGAAGACCCTGAATCTTTTCTCACAGATTCAGGTTGCATTGGAGTATATTCAGTTTGTACTATTGCATAGATCCACATTGTATGGCTCGTGGATATGTCCAAATTTGAGTCTTTAACACATAGATCCACAATGTTTTTTGGTGGCTATGTTCAGATTTGAGTCATATTGGCATGGATCCACACTGTATGTTTGGTGGCCATGACCTGTCTTACTTGACATGGATCTTCGCATGTCGGCATTTATGCTTTGAGTCATTTTTATTCTGAGTATGGGAATGCCTACCTCAATGATGATATATTTTGTATTGTATTTCCTTATTTGTTGGCAGGTTTCCGACCGACGTGTTCCTTGTTCTCTACACACACTCGACAAAGTATTTCAGCTATCACTTTGTTCTAACTTCATACTTTGGGGGGCTCTTTGTTACACATTATTTTCGTCATCCCTATGACCGTTAATGATGTAAACCTATATGTTGCCTTCAAAGGGGTCAGTGGCCTGAATTCCTAAAGAAAGAAGGGAGAAGAACTTTTCCTGAGAGAAGAAGTTGTGTTTTCCTCTGTAAAAACCCTATTAAAGAGGATTTATGCAGGCTACTCTATACACAGGGTGCTGAAATGCCTAATTTTC
>ML782856.1:711505-725380 GCA_009831015.1 Picea engelmannii | reverse complement strand
GCATACCAAAGGGTGCAACAACAAATAAGCTACAAAAATACAATGCAATGGCATTGAACATAATTCTAAGGGGCTTATCATAGTCTGAAAAGAAAAGAAACAAAGTTGGAAAGCATTCATCAGCTAAAGAGCTTTGGGACAAACTACAAGAAAACTACATAAAGGAAGCAATGCAGAAATGTGTAGAAGATCAAAAGGAAGATACGCCAAAGAAAGAAGCAACATCAAAGAAAATAAATGAAAACCCAAATAAACTTGCATTTGATTAATCAAATGAAGAAAAGGTGAAGGAAGTTGAATCAAGTAAGTATTATTCTGGTGATAAATTAAATCCTTCTGACATTAGATGTACCTATGACAATAAAAGTAGTTTTGACAAAGATAAAGATGAAAGCTAAATTCGTGCCTCGGAAGAAGAAGAGAATGATGAATTAGAAGCTAAATTAGACCTTGAAGGGGAACTGATTAGTGCTCTAGATGATTTGAGGAATGCAAGGGAGAAGAAAA
Organism: Picea engelmannii; assembly: GCA_009831015.1. NCBI lineage: Eukaryota > Viridiplantae > Streptophyta > Pinopsida > Pinales > Pinaceae > Picea > Picea engelmannii. The sequence goes on along the minus strand of ML782856.1, from coordinate 724,873 downwards.
AAATGTTAATAGAACATCTGCAGAGGTATCAAGAGAAGAATACATTGCTAGAAGAGAATCTAAGTGAAACTGAAAAGACTATCATTTTTTTAAAGGCACAAGTAGAAGTGGCTAAGAATACTGAAGAAGAATTGAAGAATCAATTAGAAGAGAAAGACACCCAACTAAGCACAAACCTGCAGAATGTTATAATTCAAATAGAAGAGGACAAGAAAATTGAAGAAGTCCTAAGCAGTCAACTAAAAGAGAAGGAAAAAATTTGTCAAGCAAAAGAACTTGAAATTGTTTCTCTAAGAGAAGAAGTGAAAAGGATAGTTGCCACAAACTTCAAGTGTGAGAAGATTTCATCAACCTTAGAAGACATTCTCAATCAACAAGGATCTCCCAGTGACAAGACATGTATTGGGTATGACCACAAGAAGAAACACATTGAAGAAGAAAACAATTTCAAACTACCAAGAAAGACTGAAGAAAGACCTAAAAGTCATACAAATGGTTCAAAGGATTCCAATAGTAGAGTAAAATACCATGATCAATCAAGACATGACAAGCAAGCATATTGAAGACCTCCATTTCAAATAAGACCCTTTGCTCCTAGGTATCAAAGTTTCTTTCTTGGTTATTGTTTTTCTTGCAACAATTTTGGACATAAGCCTATAAACTATAGAGCTTATGCAAGAAATAATCAAGTAAGGAATAGAGGTATCTACAATAATGTTGAATGTTACAAATGCCACAACTATGGACACATAGCTTGGGACTGTAAAAGCATGATGGAGTGTTCCATGAAATAAAATGCTCATATCAAATATAAGAAGGTTTGGAGAAGAAAAAAAAAACAAGAACATGTCGATGGAGAATTCTCAGAGGACATACCCACATGAGTCGCAAAGATGAGTAACAATGATAAATCTGCAAGTAAAGAGGAAGATTTTAGTATTACAAATGATGATCCTAGATCAGAGAAGCATTATACATTATTTTAAACAATTTGGCATAGAGACTCCCAGTATCGTGGATAATGTTGAGGGAGTCCAAGTAGCAGGCAAGGAATACCAAAGAAAGGAAAATAGGGGATTGTACAGAGAAAAATATAGTGGCTTGGTAAATCATACATGAGAATGGGGGGAGCTACTTCAAAAAGCTTAAAAAAATGGCCTAGTCCAAGAGGGATTCAACACAGTCAAAGGCGGAGTATTGTCAAAAAGGAAATATGCTCACAAGGATAGCATTACGGTCAAAAGAAGGAACCATTGATGACAGAGGGAGAAACAAAATTAGTTAAATGACAGTGGATGAAAGCATGAAGATAGGAGGAGCAATAGAATAATAAAGAGAATCATGAAATTCCATAGGGGAAGCAATTATTTATCCTAGATGTCAAAGGGAAGAAAAAACAAACTGTTGGTGATAGGGGGAGTCACACGATAAGAAAAATTTATCCTTTTTCCATTGATGTCAAAGGGGAGAGAAACAAAGTAATGAATTGAGTGAGCTTGGTGGTGGATATAGTGAGCATGCATCACTGCAAAAGGCAGAAGGTGTTTCCATCAATGACAAACGGGGATATTGTTGAGAAAATGTTGTCATTGATGTCAAAGTGGCAGTGATGATGATGATGTGGCAGTAATCATAAGGATGTAACAATGATGATGATAATGTGGCAATGAAAAAGGGAGATTGTTTGAGTATTGAAGCCATGAAGCCAAGTGAAGAAGCCTTGAATCCATAAAGCTAAGTAAAGAAGACTTGAATCCATGAAGCTAAGTAAAGAAGACCTGAAGCCATGCAGCCAAGTAAACAAGCCTTGAGATTGTTTGAGTATTGACGCCATGAAGCCAAGTAAACAAGCCTTGAGATTGTTTGAGTATTGAAGCCATGAAGCCAAGTGAAGAAGCCTTTAAGCCATGAAGCCAAGTGAAGAAGTCTTTAAGCCATGAAGCCAAGTAAAGAAGCCTTGAATCCATGAATCCAAGAGAAGAAGCCTTGAATACATTTTGATGAAGCCTCAAGAAACCAACATGCACTAGTCAAGTTGTGAGGACAAGTCAATGTCAAAGCAAATTGAAGAAGCCCCTAAAGCAATAACGATGTGTCCACTTGAAGAAGCCTTTAAGTGCCTTGAAGGAGCCTTGACATAAATGTATATAACTCCAAAGTGGTCCCCTTATGGCATAGCTTTTAATCATTACCCTCATGGGTTGAGATAACATGTGGTCGTTTCCACATGCCCACTTTAAGTTGTGCAAAAATCGAGCCTTGAAGAAGCCCTAAAACCAAGAGAAGAAGCCCCTAAAGTCAAGTAGGAATTTTTACCCTACATGACTAACTCAGATGGAAGCACAATTTACATGGTTGGAGTTATTATTCCAATACCTTTCCAACGGTATATGGAAGTCCCTCTAACTCCCTAGGAATGAGAAGATTTGAACTTTTCCATCCAACAACCCAACTAGAAAATTGAGGTTGGCTTAGCTAATTTTTGGGGATATAATTACTATAAATATAGAATATAATTTCACATTTTTAGTATAACCAACCAAGAGATCAAATATGAAGTGCACTCAAGTTGTTGAGGTGTCTTGCTGGTGTGCAAGAGAAGTCTAAGGGATTCCCTTAAGGTCTTTCTTATTCTCAAGGTATGTTATAAGGTTGTGATGTTGATGTATGTTCTGCTATGAATTTGTGATATTTTTGTGAGGTTGTGATGTTGTCATATGCTATGATATGAAGTTGTGATGTTGTCATGATGTTTTCATGAGGTTGTGATGCTACCATATGCTCTACTATGAAGTTGTGATGTTGTCATGAGTGGATGTTTCCATTGGTGGGCGTTGTCATGAATGGATGTTACCATCAATGGATTTTTTTGTCAGTGATTACATTCTGGGAATGATTCTATGAGGCTTGCTAGGGTTTGAAGGATTGTCTATGGAATGAAGCATGTAGGTGAAGTCATAAGTATTATGTGTATAAAGATCTTGGATTGGTGATCTTATTGAGTTGGTGCTCAGTTGAGAATATTAGTGTTTTCATTTAGCAGGTTGGTGCATGTGCTTTAGGGACTTAGTGCTTCCTTCCAGTTGGAGCTAGTAAATCCAAGGGGTTTGTGCCTCCTTCTAGTCGGTGTTGGTAAATTAGGGAGTTGGAGCTTCCTTCAGGTTGGTGCCTGTCAATCAAGGAGTTGGTGCCTCCTTCCAGTTGGTGTTGGAGATCTTGGAAGTTGGTGCTTCCTATGAATGTAATATTAACATGACATAAGAAAAGAATTGTGTGGTTTTCCTCCCGTTTGGGTTTCCACGTAGAAATCATTGTGTTTTGTGTATTTGTTTTTGTGATGATGAATGGCATTGTTAATGGTTAATGTTTACATTATGTACTTAAGGTTAAAAGTGCTAAAAAGTGATCAATATCAATTCACCCCCCCCCCCTTTTAGTGTTGGTAAATATTCCAATATCTTCAATTTGTCCCCCGAGAATAATACATTCGTCGTGAATTTGTTGAAGCACTTTCCGGTGTTGAAAGAAGATTTACAGGATGGAAACCACCTGTGTGGATAGGCTACTCGGCCTGATTTGCAAGACCTGATTTAAATTTTAGAGTTCCTCAACATCCCATTCAAATCGAGAATATGTCACCTTAGATTTACCTTGTTTGCACAACTCCATGAGATCAAAAACAACATAGGAGATTTGAACCAACAAAGTAAGGCTAACGAGGACATCAATGTTGTTGATATAGCTAGAGGACAATCAGAAGAGAACTACTAGAACAATTGTATAGGAGGTTGAGCCAAATAAAGTCTTATGTGCATGGAGAAATAGATCTATAATGACCAGTCTCATGTCACCCTGAGCCCATTAAAATTCATGATTACATCTCGGGACAAGCAGATCCATCACAAGCAGGATAATCCCACACTGAGCCAGGAGAAAGCATGGGAATAGGTTATACATGGGGTCCAAACGAAGGAAGTTATAATGAGTTGAAAGAGGGCATGGTAGATGCATGAGGTCATTGAGGCAATAGGCTACCATGTGGAGAATCCATGAACTAATTAGTAATTGTGTAACATCCATGTTTATCATCCTCATTTTATCGACGTGTAATTAAATACGATGTATGGTCATGGGCCCAAATATGCAATTTGTAAACATTGTATATGATCGTAATAATAATATACATGTGATGTTAGCTATGGGTGGACAAAAATAGAGTAATCGGGGGATAAGTTTCCACAAGAGAGGGGAATGTCTAAGAGAGGGGTCTAAGGGGGGGGGAGGGGGGGGGTTATTCATGGGTATTAATTCCAACCCACTTTCCTAAAATTATTACTTTCAGTGAACCTTCTAATCTCATTTTGAGTGTGTGAGAGCCCAATCATTAAACACATGTAAGAGGGGATTGGTGGGAAAAGTCACATCCCGTAGTTATGATAGCATGAGGGCTAAGTACAATCAACTTTGGGGAATGTGAGTCAAATCTCATGGGTAAAAGGGAAATTTGAAAGGCCATTGTGGGCAGTTTTTGCATGCAATTTTGGGAGCAACAAAGGAGTGGAGAGAATTAGAGCTTGAAGGCAACCATAGTAGGTGTTGTGGGAAACCTGTTGGAGCTCTTATTGCATGAAGAAGCAGGTTGTTAGGCCTGTAGAGAGGGAGATTTTTGTGTGAGAGATTTTCCCTGGAACAATGGGTTGTTTGGTTAGTTTTCTTAGGGTAGCTAGCATCCCTAGAGTCCCTAACCATAGAGATTCCTACCCAACCTTGTGTTGGAGCCCTGAAGGGAAGTGAGAAGACCCAAGGGACTGTGTGTAGTGAAGGGGGGTCCCAATTCCTTGGGTTGCACAGGTTGAGTGGAAGAGAGCTAGAGAATTGGGTTGTGAGAGACACCCTCTTTTGTGGATTCGTAGCCCTAGATCATGGGTGATTTGCTACTGATATTTGGAGTAGAAAATCTACAGTTGGGAGGAATTTTCTTCCCCTACAATCAATTGTTCATTTGTTGTTAAAAGATAAATGATTTTATCTCTTTTTACCAGTTTTATTCATGGGTTTTTATTGTTGTGCATGTAACTCTGATTTTAAAGTGAATTGATGTTGTTGTGTATGAGTATAAATAACAATGCTCGTGTTTTAGAAATGATGTTAGAGTGCATTTAGTTTATGGTATCATAAAATTTGTATGGGTTAGGTAGTGGGGACACTACAGAGTGGTATTAGAGCTCTAGTTGCAACACCAAGCTTGTATGGGTTTGTCATAGTAGTCAAAAATTAAATATGTGTGTAGGTTTGGGTAAACACCCGTTTTGCCTAGCCATGTGAATTTGGGGTCAAGGCCCTAAATTTGAGTTTTTGTATGTTTTTGTTGTTAAGGGGGTCAACTTGACCTCTAAATCTTTAAATTTGACTTAGAGGGCCGAGTCGGGTGTTTTCGCAACAACCACGAGCCCGAAAATCATGATAAAATGACTAAGTATGAAGATGTCCCTTAGTCGTCGATACAGTGTGTATGAAAGAAGAATGTACATCTTTCATCAATACATCAATAAGAAAAGGACCTATTGGGGCCGCCAAAATGGGAGCATTTCGGTGAAAAAGAAGGGTTTTCATCCTCGAAACGTTGGCGGAAAAAAAGCATTTACATCGTTGAAATGTTGACAAGAAAAAGTGTTTTCGTTGCTAAAACATCGGTGAGAAAAAGTGTTTTCATCGTCAAAACGTCGGTGAGAAAAATCATTTTCGTCGTCGAAACATCAGCGAGAAAAATCATTTTCGTCATTGAACCATCGACAAGAAAATTTATTTTCATTAGCGGTACATTGGTGAAAATATAGATTTTATCGTCGATACATTGGCGAAAATATGGGTTTTCGTCACCGATACAATGGCGAAAAAGATAGGATTTCATCGTCGATACGTCAGCAAAAATATGGGTTTTGTCGTCGATACGCTAGAGAAAATATAGAATTTCATCATCAATATGTCGGTGAAAAGATAGGTTTTCATCGTCGATACATTGACCAAACGATATAGTTTCGTTGTTGATACGTCGATGAGAAGATAATGTATGTATCGCCAACAAAGACATATTCATCAACGATAAGGATGTATTCATGTCGCCAATAAAGATATATACATTAGCGAGAGGATTTGAATTCATTATTGATACGTCGACGAGAGGATGCATTTACATCATCGATAAAGATGGATTCTCGTTGGCGGAAAAAAAAAATTGGCATTGTTATATCGGTGGGTAAAATACATCCCAACGTCGATACATCAACGAAAAATGGGTTTTTTAGAACTGATATGTTGGCAAGGAGAATAGATCTTGATCATCGATAAAAGGATAAAGAAAAATAAAGAAGAAAGAAAAGGGAGAGAAGAAGAGAAGGAGGAAAGGAAGGAAAATCCAATCAATTTATACAAATATTTTTGGGTTTTTGAGTGTCATAAACTTGCAAGGGCATTTTGAGGCCCTAAACAACATTTTTCAGGTAGTCAAAATCGAGTTAACTATGTGTATCAAATAGTATTTTCTACTTAATATCAAAGAAATTGGTGAGAGCTTTCCAACAAGTTATTGTGAGTGCAAAACAAAGCTTATATAAGGAAGTTGCAACTGAAATAGTACAGGGTATAATTTAGGCACCAATTTACTTCCAAAGAGCATAACTCATTGCTCATAAGTTAGTTTGGGGCACATGGGCGGTCTGTGGAAAGCTCATGGACCATAGAAGACAACCATGGAGCCAGATTTGGAATCTAGGTAACTAAAATTATATACGATGGAAGAGAAAACACTTGTAGCATATAGGGATAAAAACGAGAAAACAATCTAAACTTCTGCAGACCATAACTATCAACCCAGAGCTCATATTTGGGAAAATGAACAGTCATCAAAAAGAGAATTCAGAAGGGAATATGTTTGAAAGTTCATAAGTTTGATTAGTTATCAGTGTTCTTCAAAATATCGAGGAAAAGAGGCTCGATAGCTTAAATTTATAACAATTTTATAATATGCTTAACTCTAACAAATAATTGTTGCATGCACATTCCTTGCATAATTGGAGGCACAGGCCACATATCTTGTCACTATACGGGGAATAGAGATATGAACGATGCATAAGGTTCTTGTAGCCATGAGGATGAGGTTGAAAGTCTACATGTCAACATGGGAAATGCGGAGACTAAATCCAATGGGCGTCGAGGCAGAGTGGAGCCTATAGAGTTGGCTGAGACTATGAGAAGCCTGCAAAAGGAAGTGCAAAGTTATAGAGAAGACACTGAAAGGATGATGAGGGATCATGAAGAGATACTACGGAGTCTGAATATGCAAAAAAAAATAAAAATAATAAATATTATGGCACAAAGCAAACATCTAGTGCAAGGCAAATGACAACATCCATATCTCGTGACCATGGGGGATCTAGGTAGTCAAGGATTATGAGCAGACATCATCTTCGTCGTTCACCAAGAAACTCACCAGAAGGGTACATGCACATTCAAGGTCAAAGAGTATCCCCAATGTGTCCCTTGTCAAAAATCAGATAAAGGGTTTGAGTTAGATATTTTGCAAGGATGGATCAGGAAAATAAATCCACCATCATTTGATGAAGAGAATAGGATGGGAGAAGATGTTGAATCTTGGCTATTGGGCATGAGAAAATATTTCCAGTTGCATGATTATCCATAAGAAGTAGAAGTTATGATTGTGATATACCATATTCAAGGAAAAGTATATGTGTGGTGGGATTAACTCAAGCACGTCAAGCACATTGATGAAAAGAGAATTTCCTAGAATTAATTTAAGAGATATTTCCAGCAACAATACTTTTCATAGAATTATTATGAAAAGAAGATGAAAGAGTTCATTGAACTCAAGCTTAGAAGAATGACAATGGTTGAGTATGAAAGGAGGTACCTTGAACTGTTGAGGTATGTTGGCTTCATACAAGATGAGAATCCAAAGATTTATGAGTGGACTACCTTCTTTCTACAGTGATAAGATATATTATGATGAGCTCAATACATTGGAAAATACCACAGGGAAAGAAAAACACCTTTATGAGAAGAATAGAGGAAGTCCATATTTCCAAAAGGCTCGGGATGACAAAAGGAAGGAAATATGGATTAGAGAAATAAAGGATTCAAGCCGCCTTTCATCGTGAACATCTCTCAAGCATATCAACAAGGACAATCAACATAGGATAAGCATAAAATGATAGATTCTTAGGGAAAAGGCCAAGAAAAAATCCTATAGAGTGTTGGGGATGCAAAAGAGACCACTTGTATAAGTATTGTCCTTAATATGGAGATATGATGAGAACTATGCACAATATTCAGGAACTTGATACAATGGATGATGTGGGAAGGAGCATGCTAAGGATTTATACAACTTTAGAAAACAGGCAAGCAAACTACCGATCTCACATGATTGAGGTAGAAGGTAAGAATGATAGCCATCCCATAACTATTTTGATTGATTTTGGAAGTAGTCATAACTATATAAATCCAAAAATAGTTGAAAGGTTTAAATTGAAGAGATGTAAGTGTGAAAAATCTTGGTTGGTTCAGCGAGCCATTGGAACCAAGAGGATTGGTAGGACAAGCATCATGCTATCCTATATTGCTACAACAAGGCTTTCATGTGCCTTGATGAGGAAGGGAACTCATGGATGGTGCAAGGTATTCCTAGACCTATATCTGTCATAGAGATTTCAACATTACAACTAAAAATAAGTTTTAGGAAAGGATGCCAAAGATATGTAGTGCATATGGAAGAGTCGACCAAAGATAAGGAGCCAAGTCTCGAAGATGATCCAATAGTGAAGGACTATGAATATGTGTTTGGGGAGTTGCTCAGATTGCCACCAAAGAGAGATGTTGATTTCTCTCTTGACTTAATGCTTGGAGCTGCCCCAATGTCCAAAAATCCCTATAGAATGAGCACATCGGAGTCGTCAAAGTTGTAAATACAGCTAGATGAATTATTGAAGAAGGGGTACATATGCTCGATCCTCTCACCTTGGGGTGCCCCAGTGCTCTTTATGAAGAAAAAAGATGGAACTATGAGGTTATGTATTGACTTCAGACAACTTATTAAGGTTATCGTAAAGAAAAAATACCCTCTACCATGGATCGATGATCTTTTTGATCAACTAAAAGGAGCAAGGATAGTTTCCAATATTGACATGAGGTCAAGTTTCCATCAAGAGAGAAATAGAGAAAAAGACACTAGAAAGACAACATTCAGGACAAGGTACAACCATTATGAGTTTGTGGTGGTGCCATTCAACTCAACAAATGCACCAACTACTTTCATGTGTCTAATGAATGGAGTGTTCAGAGATTACCTCGACAAATTTGTCATTATCTTCTTGGATGATATTCTTATCTACTCCATGTTATAACAGATTTTGCCACACTCTATTCATCTTGCTTTGATGGCCTTCCATTTCCCTATGTAGAGTTCATTCCCCCTTTTTTGTTCACTCCAGAGATAAAAATACACATTTGTGTCCATGTACATGACCTACCAGTTAGACAACTCGTGTATGTACACGGGTTGCTCCATTACAACCTGCATACATCGGGTTTGGTGCTCAAAAAATTAAAAAAGTGTCGAGTTTCCATGGCATATCACAAGATCCATGATCCTTGACCTTCCATATACTAGAAATGCTTCGACTCGAACCTTCAATTCCATTTGAAGGTTGTAAATTGAGCCATATCCAAGCCTTGGGAGATATCATCACATTGAGAGCAAAGACACTCTGGAGAAAGTTCACCTCAATTGAGTCTGCATTCCTTTGTCCTTGAAAGTCTGAACTTCTTATGTTCAGCCCCCAAGCTCTTTTATCTTGTGATGGAGAACTTCATTGACTCCTACTTGTGAGCGTGCCTTTGTGGAGGATTGAAGTGGTGGAGACCTAGCTGGAGGGACTTAGTTTCTCGGTTYYGATATATGTCGTTGTAGAATTTTATCACCTATGTACTTATGTTGATTACATTAATAAAAATACTATTTTCTYGTCCAATTGATATCTTGCAAATATTTATGTTTCTTTCCATGGGTGTATTTGTTATGTATGTTAATGGATTATGCTAATTTATATGTTAACATTATATATCATTACCACATGATTGTGTATCTTGTTTGTTGAAGACAAGTTGCRGGTATAAAGCTTTGGGTCGTGTGCTCAACAATGGTCTTCTTCAGACGTCCAGACGAGGTAGGATTCTAGCCTTCTCCTATTAGCATTTCATTTATATAGCATACTTGATATTAGAGTTGATTTATGGGTGTCGTTCCGTCTGTTGTGGTTTTCTCCTAGCCATAGAGAGATTTTCCTCGTAACAGAATTGGCGACTCCACTGGGGAGATCTCCTTTTTGGGGTATTGAGTGTTTTTCTCCTTTATTTTCTCTCTATTTGCTTGATTTTTTACGTCATTGGTTGCTTGACAACATATATTTTGCATTAGATATGAGTTTCTTGTCTTAACCCTTTCCCAGGCAGTGTCTTCCTTGACATATGTGGGTTTTTTCTTAACAGGGCTCATACATACGTGAGTTGTCTTCCTTTAGGGCACGCACATACGTGAGTTGTTCTCTAAACAGTCGTGTACACTATCTCTTTAGTCTTTTCGTTGATTTTAGTAATTGTTGGGTGAGTTTTGTTGGTTGCTGAGACTTCTTGGGTCCTTATGTTGACTGTTAAATGCCTACAAAGTGATAGGAAGTCGACTTATTAGTGAATTCTTGGGTGAACTCTTTGTCATCATTTTCATTGTCCTTGCATTTTGGAGTCTGGGTAGTTACTTCTTGGTGTCCTGCTTGGCTTGTCTCTTGGTGCTTGTCATAGGGTCTTTCTGAGAGGTTCTTTATTCAGTCCTTGCATTTCATTCTATTATATTGAAAATACAAAAAAACAATTGCTTTCTTGCATTTTACTTATGGAATTCACATGTTTGGCTACCTTACATTAGTTTTGGCATATTAGGAAAGATTGCACTTGATTGAAATTGCAGAGATTGCATTTTGGTAACAACATTTAGAAGAATACCATATCTTTGAAAATCAAGACTAGTGATTAGCAGTGTTTTTATATTTACTTCTTTTATGTTGAGTCGTCATACCATCAGTTTCACGATCGCACCTCTTGAGTAAGCAGAAGCCACTAAAATTAACATTGAATAATTAAAATTGATTATAAACGATTTTATTTTTCAGGGTACAAAAACAAGTATAGGACCTAGAGCCTTGGAATAGGATTTTGTAAGTAAACTTCTCCAAGGATATAAAACTTAGCGTATGTGTTTGACGAGGGAGTGGTGAAACCCATTATATAATTGGTGTCCTCGGGAGGCTTCGCTCACACCAGAGTTAAGCACGAGGTCGCGCGAAGTTTGTTGCTGAGATATCCCTCTAATACCTTCCTAGCGCCAGAGATATTTATGGGATTCTATTCATATTTTGGATTCTTGTTGGTGCCCTCACCTCCTTGAGAGGCGGTGCTTTCAAGATTTTGGGCTTTGCTACCCTTCCCATACAGTGGATTGGACTTGGGACTGCTCGCCTGAGCATTGGTTATATCATGGTGACTCTAGTTACTTGACATATGTAACCACATAGGTTGCTTGTAGAGGTTATTATACAGGTACCCTCGATCAAATAGGTATCAAACATCACACAGACTTTATGAAGGATTTCCTCTCCGGAGGGATTTGACCGACTGTGTTGTGAAGCCTACGAGGGTCCTTATTGTTGATACTGAGAGGGGGGTGAATCAGTATCAAGTACAATTTAAAAAAAATTTCAACTTATACTTAAAACATTCAATTATATCCAATGAGCAATGAACAATAGTATAAGATTTACACCAATACACCACAATACAGCATGCACAATATATGAGAAATAATCAATAGTTATTGTTCAAGGGAAGTAATGATTTCCAAAGGTAGCTACGGCTTCCAAATGTAAAGGGAGGGATAAACCTCCAAGAGGAAGACACAATCCTCCAATATCAAGAGAGATTTGAACTCTTCATCCCTTCCCCTTCCTTCCACCCAAGAATATATGAGAGATAATAAAACTTTACCTTAAATCATCACCATCCACCAACCATCACATAGAACCTGATAATGCTTCCTGAGACTTCTTCAATTTATGCAATTCTTCAATTCTTGGAATACTATGATCCTATAGATAATATTACTCAATTTATTATCTGAAACTTCTCCAAGTTTCACTCCTTGAATCCTCCCCAAAAAGAAGCTATAGAGATAATTGTATACCTTGTTCAATTATGGTTTATTCAGGAGACCGAACTTGTACAGAATGCTCCACGCTCAATATTTAACATCAAATTCTAAAACTCGCACATGGGAAACTACAGTCCGTAATATTTCCAATTCAATTTGCCCCACTTCATTTGGATTCTCTATGAATAAGTTATGACTGTTTTACCCGGAACACTTGTTTATTGACTAGCTTCAGGACTGGTCAAAAACCCTATCCTCCACAGAGTGTATCTCCATAATTATAGTGAATCAAGAGATGAAACTTTTACCACGGGTACCTTGATATGTCTTCTAAATACCATAGAAAATTTTCCATCTGAATCGTTCTAGAAAAAAATTTATAGCGAAAATGGTAAGATGACATGAAAATAACATACCTTAGAACACATCACCAAAAGACTTCATCCTCCCTTGAAATCCGGCCTTCTTTACTTCTGATTTCCTCTAAAATTTGACTTGGGTATCAAATGAATGTATAATGATATTTATTTATACCATTTATGTCACTTCCTTTTAACATTAGGGCCGACCTGACACTTTCTTATTTTGTAATTATTTTCTTTAATTATCTTCAAGGCCTACATGTACTTTCTTCTTCAATTCACTTTGTCATCTTCAAAAATTCATTTCTCCTCAACCATGGGGATCCATATGACGTGACACATACCACTAGAAAMAACGTGATGTATATTATCCATCCATGGGTGTTTTATCTGAATGTGCATTGTCCTTCATGTGAAAATACCTTCATCAATCTTGCGGTCCAAAACCAATGACTAGGGTTGACATCAATGACAACAACCAATATTCCAACAATCTCCCCCTTTGTCATTGATGGAAACACTTATGCTCCCCCTATCATCGTGATCCCAATTTCTCTCCCCCTTTGACATCAATGGCAAAGGGTAGGGCTTATCCCCCTGAGTTTAATGGCAAAATGTAACCTTCTTCTTTGGGGCTACTCCCCCTGAACATGTGGCACTCAATAATACTTCATCCTTATTTTTGGTCTTTGGAACTTTTTCTTCCTTGGAATCATTTTGTGTGGCTTCTATCTT
>ML782856.1:680294-705458 GCA_009831015.1 Picea engelmannii | reverse complement strand
GGTTTGTTCAGGAGACCGAACTTGTACAGAATCTCCCGCACTCAATATTTAACATCAGATTCTAAAAATCATACACGGGAAACTACAGTTCGTACTCTTTCCAATTCAATTTTTCCCACTTCATTTGGATTCTCTATGAATAAGTTATGACTGTTTTACCCAGAACACGTGTTTATTGACTAGCTTCAGGACTGGTCAAAAACCCTATCCTCCACAGAGTGTATCTCCATAATTATAGTGAATCGAGATTTGAACCTTTTACCACATGTACCTTGATATGTCTTCTCAATACCATAGCAATTTCACCATCTGAATCATTCTAGAAAAAAAGTTATAGCGAAAATGGTAAGATTACCTGAAAATAACATACCTTAGAACACATCACCAAAAGACTTCATCCTCCCTTGAAATCTGACTTTCTTTACTTCTGATTTCCTCTAAAATTCGACTTGTGTATAAAATGAATGTATAATGATATTTATTTATACCATTTATGTCACTTCCTTTTAACATTAGGGCTGACCTGTCACTTTCTTATTTTGTAATTATTTTCTTTAATAATCTTTAGGGCCTACATGTACTTCCTTTTTCAATTCACTTTGTCATCTTCAAAAATTCATTTCTCCTCAACCATGAGGATCCACGTGACGTGCCATGTACCACTAGAAACAACGTGATGTAAACTATCCATCCATGGGTGTTTTATCTGAATGTGCATTGTCCTTCATGTGAAAATACCTTCATCAATCTTGCGGTCCAAAACCAATGACTACGGTTGACATCAATGACAACAACCAATCTTCCAACACTTATAACTGGTTCTGATACCTCCACTCTATTTTTTTGAACTCTCAGGCCCCCCTTGGGCAAGGCATACCTACTTTAATTCGGGCGGTCCCTTTCAACCATCATATTTTGTTTGTGTGCATTGGATTTTACCTTTATTTAAGAGTTTTCTCTATGCTTATTAGTTGGCCTTAGGATTTTGTATTGCATCGTGAGTTTTGACTGCTATGGTTGGTGGAACCCTTATGAATCCCTCAGTTATCTCTACCCAGTCCATGGGGATTAATCATTTTGTATTTTCAAGTGGTACGTTGAATCATAGTATTCAGTCAATGCCTTGGGCCTCTAATCCTTTCTCTTTTGGTATGTCATAGATGACTTCCACTTGTCATCCTCTGTTTCGTCATCTTATGTGAATCCTAGTTTTGGTTTTGGGGGCATGATGCCTCTTTATTCTCCCTTTTCATTTGGTGGGGGTCATATCCCTCAACCATCTCCTATGGTAGTAGGTTAGAATCCTTCGTCCTCTGGACCCAATCCTAGCTTCACTTTTCCAGGATCAAGTCCTCAAATGGGTGGTCCTTCTACTTATTACATCCCATCCATCTATCCTTTTTTCACTATGTTGGTTCCTACAAATGTTTTTCTCATGGCGAACCTCCCTCTGTCCTCTGGTGTTTCATCTGGGGGGAGTCAGTTTTATAGTATGGGTAACCCCCTACATGAAGTTCCTTCGTCTGGGGGAAACATATATCCTCACATGAGTAACCCATGTCACATCGATTTCTCCTCGCAAGCGGCTTCCTCGATGATGATGCCCTTACAACCTTTTATGAATCAGTTGGGAGGAGGATACTATCCTACCAGACATGGCCATGTTGTATACCAGAACCCTGCTTGGCCCGCGATCTCTCAAAACCAGTCTTTCCCGGGACCATGGTCTCTGATGCCACAACCAGCCACTGCAAGTCATGCTGGAAGCACAAGTCCAGTCACTACAACTCACACTAGCATTAAATCACCAACCTTTGCAAGTCATGTTGGATACCTATCACCAACCTTTGCAATTCATGTTGGAGACCTATCACCAACCTCTACAAGGCATGTTGGGGACCTGAAACCAACCTCTACTAGTCATGTTGGAGACCTGTCACCAACCTCTGCAAGTCATGCTGGGGGCAAGCAACCAGTCACTACAAGTCATGTTGGGGGCACAAATCTAGTCATTGGACAAACATCACCAACCTCTGCTAGTTATGTTGGAGATGTGCTACTAGCCTTTGCAAGTCATGTTAGGAGCATGTCACCGACCACTGCAAGTCATGATAGGGACATTGATATGATGGAGAAGCCTAGACGTATAGGACGTAAGCCAAATTTCATTTGTAGACTTTGCAAAGGAGATCACCTAACTCATTTGTGCCCTGCTATTGCAGTGGTACAAAAAGTGTGGTCCTTGTTTAGTGGCCCCTCGGGTTCTGAGTCGTCTTTGGTTTCCCAACATTTTAATCCTTCTTTGGTTGATACATCAATCGTGTCGATGCAATCTTCGACTGACACCACTCCTGTTTCAGGGAGTGATGCGTCTCTTGGCCATGTTGTCTCGCATCTTGTTCAACCAGTTGTCGTACAGATGAAATATTTTTCTGGCACCACTCCTATTTTGAGGAGTAATGTGTCTCTTGACCATGTTGTCTCGCATCCTATTTAACCAATGGTTGAAGAAGTGGTCGTGCCAATGCAATCTTCAGTCGATGCCACTCTTCTCTTGGAGAGTGAAAAGTCTAAGGAAGTGACATTGTTGATGCAATCTTTGGCCAATCCCACTCTTCTTTTGGGGGGTCATGCATCTTTCGACCATGTCCTTGACATTTCTACTTCTATACATTCTGAACAAGGGAGCATTCCACTCTCTCTGAGTATGCTCCCCCCAAGTCCTAGGATGATTTTCCTTGATTGGGATGATCTTGTAGAGCCTCTCCTTCCTTCTTCTGCACCCTTCCAAATAATGGGTGTTCTTCAATGTATTGTAGATGAAGGATCCTCTACAAGTATTCTATTCTCCTCGACTTGGAAAGCTTTGGGTTCTCCCAAGCTTATGTCAACTACTAGTGAGTTGCTAGATTTCGACAGAAGACCTGCATGGGAGCCTAACCTCCCCCGTGATATGTTGCTTAGAACAACATTAGACTCTTAGTTAAGCTCTTTTCAGACTCCAAAAAATGAAAATATGGTCGAGTGAACTTTTCTCTTTCACACTTATTAAATGGTTTTGAAAGGACATCTATTTGGTATAAGTTTAACCCTTTTCCAGACCAAGTAGACTACTTATGAAATACGAATACTCTAGTCACCATTGGCTAGAAGAGTTCTCCTAGGTATTATTTTATACTTTTTCGGGCCTAGGGGACTAACATCTACCAAAAAAGGACATTTCTTGAGTTAAGTTGTAATTGCATCCCATTATCCTGCTTGCATTGTTGAGCATATTGTCGACCCCTGTTTTCTCATTATAAGCCTCTTGCATCAACAATTATCATCATTATCCCAGTAATGCCTTTCATATATCCTTTGCAGCTTGAAACCCTTTACTCATAGAGGAAAGATCCCCTCAAGTGCCCATGCCCCGCATACGTTCCCTTGCATTGAGCATAGGTATGTTCCACTGCTTGGAACTAGTTGCTTCTTTGACTATGAAAAAAACAAAAAAAGACGGGCAGGAAAAGAATATTAGCTCCTATCAACAACACTCGTGTCACCTTTGAATAGAGCAAAAATTCTTGATTCCATTTTCATCCAAGGTTTGAGTTTAGACCTTAGGAAGTTGAGATCATTACTTAGAGTCTACTCCTCCGACTTGTTATTCTTCCAGTCCCTATGGAGAGTTTGTTAATTCCTCCTGCGTCACAAACTTTTGTCAATGATCAATGTTAATTCTATGTTGCCTAAGTTATCCATATGTCTCATGCTCTTATTCAAAGGAAGTATAAATCTTGTGTCAGTCATTTCTCAAAACTCTTGACTTTGCATGTTGACCATACCCTCGATGTATCTCAGAATCACATGAAGTTGTTGTCTTGCCTTGCACCCTGGGCCTACTTTCATCATTGATAGGTAACCTTGAACCTAGCAAATGACATCTCATCATTGATAGTTGACTGGGGATTTCCCTTGTGTTCGACGACAATAAATCTATTCACACATTGGGATTCATGCAGTGGCTTGGATTCCATTAGCCCTATTGGTGGTTTCCTCGTCTTTGTCAACAAATTTCCTCATTGGCTATTATTCAGATGGTCTCTTTCATGTACTACTTGCATATGGTGCATGTGAGAGACGCACATGGTCATTTGTTCATGAACATCCTATTAGTCTGAGCTCCTCCTAATGATCAAGTTACTCCTTTTTACCTCGCGCTGGATGATGAAAGATGACTTAATTCTCTCCTTTCAGTGGGTCTCCTTCCATCGAGTTCAGCTCATCTAGTCTAGAATCGATATCTAGAGTCCTATGAGTATCTAGAGGCTTGCAGCCATCAATGGTAGTTTCTCCCACCATCGACATTTGGGAATACATCAATGTCTCCTGATCGATGGATTCATGGAGTGTTCGATCTCAACACCTTTATTCACACTTGTAAAATGTACTTGGTGCCTTGACACCTACTTTCATTATTGGTGGGTTGTCTCGCGTTTGTTAACAATGTATTTTAATGACCGGTAATCAAATGAAGTCTCATTGTGTTCAATTTCAACTCCTTTATTCACATAATGTAGACTTGGACCTTCGGCGGATAGTGTAGACCTTCAGTTTACAGTAGCAGCACCACATATATGTTGTTGCCTTTCATTAGACCAGTACATGTATGACTTCAATGATCATGGAAGATCGTATTGTACTCCATTGTATAGAGATATCTTCGGTTAATTTTGAGACTGGACTCCACTGTATCTTGTTCGTAACTATGACAACTTATGACATATGTCCACTTTGTATAGCCTATTCATGGAAATGAACAATTATTTGATATATATCCACATGGATCTGTAGTGTAATTCAGATTGGCCACCATGTGTACAAAGTCAATATGGATTGTAATATTCTCATGAGTAACTAGTACTTCCAGTTGAGTCTTCATTACTCCAATTTTGGGAATTATAATGTATTTCGGTCATCGCAAATACTCCTCTAACCTCACACATTAGGGGGCATTTGTTATAGCATATTTTTTCACACTCCATGCATCTTGTTTTGATGACCTTCCATTTCCCTCTACAGACTTCATTCCCCCTTTTTTGTTCACTCCAAAGATAAAAATACACATTTTTTTCCATGTACACGACCTACTAATTAGACATCTTGCGTATGTATGCGGGTTGCTCCATTACAACCCGTGTACATCAGGTTTGGTGCTCAAAAAATAAAAAATTCATCGGGTTTCCATGCCATGTCATGAGATCCACGATCCTTGACCTTCCATATACTAGAAACGCTATTACTCAACCCTTCAATTCCATTTGGAGGCTAGAAACGCTATTACTCAACCCTTCAATTCCATTTGGAGGCTATAAATTGAGCCATATCCAAGCCTTGGGAGATATCATCACATTGAGAGCAAAGATGCTCTGGAGAAATTTCACCTCAATTGAGTTTGCATCCCTTTGTCCTTGAAAGTCTGAACTTCTTATGTTCAACCCACAAGCTCTTCATATCTTGCGATGGAGAACTTCATTGAATCCTACTTGTGAGCTTGCCTTTGTGGAGGATTGAAGTGGTGGAGGCCCAGTTGGAGGGACTTAGTTTCTC
Source organism: Picea engelmannii (assembly GCA_009831015.1). NCBI lineage: Eukaryota > Viridiplantae > Streptophyta > Pinopsida > Pinales > Pinaceae > Picea > Picea engelmannii. Next base: position 699,866 of record ML782856.1, on the reverse strand, counting down.
GATTCCAATATGTGTCGTTATAGAAGTTTGTCACCTATGTACTTATGTTGATTACATTAATAGAAATACTCTTTTCTTATCCAATTGATATCTTGCAAATATTTATATTACTTTCCATGGGCATATTTGTTATGTATATTAATGGATTATGCTAATTTATATGCTAACATTATATATCATTACCACATGCTTGCATATCTTGGTTGTTGAAGACTAGTTCCAGGTATAAAGATTTGGGTCGTGTGCTCAATGGTGGTCTTCTTCGGACGTCCGGATGAGGTAGGATTCTAGACTTCTCTTGTTAGCATTTCATTTATATAGCATACTTGAGATTAGAGTTGATTTCTCGGTGTTGTTCCGTCTGTTGTGGTTTGCCTCTGGCCATAGAGAGACTTTCCTCGTAACACTCCAAGACAAAGAAGGAACATGAACAACATTTGAGGATGGTGTTATAAGTGTTGAGAGAGCACCAATTGTATGCCAAGCTAAGAAAGTGCACTTTCTATCAGAGGAAAATCCATTATTTGGGCCACATCATCTAAGAGGAAGGAATAACAGTGGACCTTGAAAAGACTGAAGCAATCAAAAGTTGGTCGGTGCTAAAGAATGTTTTAGAAGTGAGATCCTTTATTGGAATAGTTGGATATTATAGGAGATTCATTGAAGGTTTCTCCAAAGTTGCATATCCAATCACTTCACTGCAAAAGAAGGGAACAAAGTTTGAATGGACTACTAAGTGTGAGGAGAGTTTGTAGCACTTAAAGGAATGATTAACTAGTGCACATATTCTAGAGGATGCAGATCCAAATAAATACTTTGTTGTGTGCACATATGCATGTAAAGAAGGGCTTAGAGAAGTCCTTACGCAGAATGGGCATGCCATATGTTATGAGTCAAGGAAGTTGAAGGCGCATGAAATAAATTATACTACCCATAACTTAGAATTGATGGCCATATTTTACACCCTAAAAATATGGAGGCACTATCTCATGGGAAGAAAATTCGAGCTAAAGACAGATCATAGTGGTTTGAAGCACTTGTTCAAACAACCAACACTGGATGCCACACAAACTAGATGGCTGGAATTTCTCAGTGAATATGACTTCTACATCAAACACATCAAGTGAAAAGAGAATAAAGTGGTTGATGCACTCAGCAGGAGGGTGCACGAAATGCATGTTGCAATCATTATCATGTATTGTTCAGATTTTAAAAGTAGAATTTTGGAAATGGTAACATCATATCAACATTATGTGCAAGTCACCTAAGGCTTGCAACATAAAAGTGTATCGCCAGAGTCTAAAGACTATAGGTTGGGAGAAGATGGAATCCTCTTGTTCAAGGACAAAATTTATGTTCCTAACACTCAAGATTTGAGAATTTTAGTGTTGAAGGTGATCCGAAATCGGATCCAGAAGCTTGATAGGGCTTGAAAAATGCTCAAAAATGAAAGTGCTCGGAATGCGACGAAACATGTTCCATTGCGTCCGTCTCGTCTTCCTGATTCCGGTGGTATATTTACTTCGTCAAACGGAGTCCGTATGGAGAAGATATCGCGGTCTTTCCGAAAAGTCAAACAGGCAAAAAAGGGGATGACTGTACAGTCCGTACAGTCCACGTGGCATGTCCGTACAGCTGACGTGGCATGTTCGTACAGCTGACGTGGCGGCTCCAGAAGGCGACATGTGGCAGATCCGTACGGATGACACGTGGCATCACCAGGACGCGACACGTGTCAGGTCGTTTTGACATTTTCAGCGTACGGTTGGACCAGTCTTGAGATGACACATGTCACCACTGGCAGGGTGACACGTGGCAGGATGACATCAGCAGCTGACGTGGCACGCTAACTTGGCAGACACGTGGGATGACAGGTGGCAGTACGGTCGACGACGTGGCGGTACGGAAGATGACGTGGCAAGTTTATGTGGCAGTACGGTTTGGGCACGTGGGCCAATCACAGGCCGACACGTGGCATGTTCTCATTGGTTGGTAAGGGTGCCACGTGGCCCAATCCTGGGCTGCCACATGGCACCCCATTATTGGTTGATCGATTTGTTGTTAAAAGTTTGTTGTGGCGTCGCCGGGGGTCGAACCCGTGACCTCTGGTGGGTGAAAGGACCGGGAATGTTGGGCTAGCCGGCCCGCCGGCGGGCGTTATTTGTTATATAAACGGGAAATAATATATTTAAATTGTTATAGCGTTTCAATCGACGGGAAAAGGGTCGGGGCTTAGCCCCGGCCCTCGACATAAAACATATGACCACCTATTGGAACCTGGAGAGCGGCGTATGGTGGTTATGCGTGGAGCCGTGGTCATATACGGATCCCATAAGACCCGGAACTAACCATTAAACGCGCGGGGTCTATCCACAGGAGCGTGGGGTTGTTAAAACAAACTGGCCCGTGGGCCTATTATCATGCCACATGATCGGGGGCAGGTGCGAGGAATAGGGGCCCGCGCTATGGCGCGTGGCCATATGCCATCCCATGTGACCGAGTAAAGGGGGTCGCGCCCGAGATTTGGGGACTTAAGGCCCAATAACAATATAAAGTGGGTTTTATATAGCAGAATTGGTTTTTATTGTTTTAAATATGCCTATTATTGGCAGATTTACTCCATTTTGGGGGATATTGGGCATTTTTGGAGGCCAGATTCTTGGAGGAAGTTGGGGATGTGAAACCAACTCCAATGCTATATAAACCAGGCCTGTTTGAGGCCAAACACAGTCATTCAGAGCAGATTTATGCTGAAGGAAAGCCAAGCCAAAGCCAGTTTGATGCAGGGAAGCCTTTGAGGTGGAGACGCTGTCGGATCGTTTCTGGGAGCTTGGAGCATCAGTTTTGCATGTCGTTTCTTTTGCAGGGTTCTTGAGATCTGGGAGAACAAGACCAAATCAGTCTTGTAGCCATTGGGAATTGCTGAGATGTAATTTTGAGCACTTGAGCAGAAATAAAGAAGCCTCCCCCACAAGGAAAAAGGCCCGGAGACGTAGGCAAAAGTTGTGCCGAACTCCGTTATCAACCTGCATTCTTATGTTTTGTTGTTTATTATTCTTTTCAGATCTGCATATGTGTATTTGGCTGATATAATCCTCTTCTTTCCTCATTCTTTCATTAAATTCTCAAATGGTTAATTTATACATGCAAGTTTAAAACTCAACCATAATCATTTAAAAGATCCAACGGATCAGAAGGAGATGCACAATGTACCATATACTAGTCATTCAGGATACCAAAAGATAATTGCAGCAAAAAGAAGCCAATATTTTTGGTTGGGAATGAAGAAAGATGTGGCCAATTAAAGTAGTTGATGCACTCAGTAGGAGGGTGCATGAAATGCATGCTGCAACCATTAACATGTATTGTTCATATTTAAAAAGAATAATTTTAGAAGTGGTAACATCATATCAGCATAATGCACAAGTTACTGAAGGCTTGCAAAAGAAAATTGCACCACTGAATTCTAAATATTATAGGTTGGGAGAATATGGAATCCTCTTGTTCAAGGACAAATTTTATGTTCCTAACACTCGGGATTTGAGAATTTTAGTGTTGAAGGAGATGCACAATGTACCATATACTAGTCATCCAGGATACTAAAAGATAATTGTAGTAGTAAGAGGCCAATCTTTCTATATGGGAATGAAGAAATATGTGGTCGATTACATAGCCAGGTGCATGGAATGTTAGAAAGTGAAGATAGAACACAACTATCCAACAAGATTGTTACAACCATTGCCCATTCCTGAATGGAAATGGGAGGTAGTTATGATATATTTTATCACCAAGTTTCAAAGAACAACAAGGAAGCATGATTTCATCATGGTAGTGGTGGACAATCTTATGAAGGTTGCACATTTTATTCGGGTAAAAATGACTCACAAGAAACCAGCATTGCAAAGATTTACATGAAGAAGATTGCTAGGCTACATGGTGTGCCTAAGGCAATAGTATCAGATAGAGATCCAAAGTTTACTTCCAACTTTTAGAAGGGGTTTTTTAAGGGATTTGTAATTTGAATTTCAGTACAACATATCATCTAGAGTCGGATGGGTAGATAGAGAGGACTAACTAGATAATTGAAGACATGTTGAAGATGTATGTAATGGACAAGCCTTCCAAGTGGGAAGACTACCTTCATCTATTTGAGTTTTCTTACAATAATGGGTATCAAACATAATTGATGATGAACACATTTGAAGATTTATATGGATGGAAATGTAACATCCCAATGAGTTGGGACAACCCGACATACAAAGCAGTTGTTGGGCCAGAATTGCTAAGGTAAATGGAAGAGCATATGGTAAAGATCGGGTAGAATTCAAAGGTTGCACGGGACAACCAAAAGATTTATGCAGATAAAAACATGATATAGAAGGAATTTAAAGTGTGTGAGCATGTGTTTTTAAAAATAAAGGCTAAAAGGAGCTTTCTAAGATTGAGAAGTTGCCCAAAGTTGGTAGCAAGATACTATGGGTCATTTGAATTTTTAGAGAAGATAGGCCTAGTTGCATACATGCTTGCATTGCCTGCATACATGAGAATTCATAAAGTGTTTCATGTGTCTTTATTGAAGAAATATGTGTCTGCTCCTAACCATGTGATTGATTGGACTGTGATCCAGGTGGAGCACGAAGGGGACTTTTGAGAGGAACTCATGCGCATCCTGGATCAGAAAGTTAAAGTGCTTTGGAACAAAGCCACCAGTCTGGTAAAGGTTAAATGGACCTACTACAGTCCTGAAGATGCCACGTGGGATCATGATGAGACCATGTGGGAGGAGTATGCACAAATTTTTGAAAATTTTGAAGAAAGTTGAATGTACATAACTATGCAAGGCTCCATTTTGGTAGTTGAAGTTTCTAGATCCACATCTCAGAGAGTTGTTGGACAATTGGTTGTCATTGATGTCAACAAGTAGTGGATTAATGTCAGCTGATGTGATGGGTGTATTTGGAGAAGTCTCCAAAGTGACCCCCTTATTGCGTAGCTCTAAGCATGGCCCTCACGGGAAGACGCTTTGAAGAAGTCTACAAGAAACCCATAAGTATGGTTATGGATCCCATAGTTGATTATGGAATTAGATCATGAAGGACAGAGTAAATGAAGGTAACTCACTCATGGATGGATAATCCTTTTCATTCTGTTTCCGGTGATAGGTGGTACGCCACATAGTTCCTCACTGTTGAGGATTTATGGCCTTGTGAAGTTAGAATCCCCGAAGAATGGTCAAGAAGCCCCTAGTTTGTTACAAGTCTTTAATGAAAGGGTGAAGTGGTTGTAACAAGAAAGTTAAGAAGCCCCTAAGTTTAAGGAAATAGGTTACCCAACAAAATTATAAATACACCTTAAAGAGTCATTCACAAGTACATTCACTCACTTATTCTATTGAATATATTATAGTGAACTAGTGATCTTTTGGCTAAGTTTGTGACGGTAAAATCTGAGGTAGCGAAGACCAAGGAGTACGAGAGTTTCGACATTGCAGTGGTGAGCGAGAATCTCTGAGGAAACCCTTGTTTTGTTGATCCTCGTGGGTCAGACTGCTAGTTCCCTATGAGGCATCCCCGCGAGTTGCAGTATACCTGTCATGCAAGGCCCCATGAGACAGGATGTCTTAATCCCGTGAGGACAAGACAAGATTGGGGGAAATGTTGATACCATGTCCCTGAAGACAAAAGATAACTTATAGGTCAGCATTGCAGTGTTTCAAATCAACTACATAGGTACTAGTATGTTTGTGTACTTGTTGTGAAGGTTATGCTTGATTTTGATGTGCTGAAAGCTTGAGGCATACTTGGCATATTGATGAGGGTTTGACACATGATTGAGTACATCTCGGGTACATGATTGAGTAAGGTATTTTGGTATATATGGTTCAACATATGGCATGGTTTTTATGGTTCATATTTTTGAGATGATTGTTCATGGTTGAGGTATACACTTTATGTATGGTGGAATATGCATGAGGAACTTGCATTAGTTCTTCATTCATGATATGGTACAAGTGTATACTTGATTGATGCTATGGTATATTGTACAAGTTGTATTCATGTTTGACATATGCTACATGATTGGCTACTTATCATTGATGTTGTAGTTGGTATACCTTATTGTTCATGATTGATGCATATATGTTGGTACACAGTTTATGGATGATATGGTTCAGATCTTGGTATAACACAGGTTGATGATGCAGGTGACAGGTTGATAGTACAATGATAGTGACAGGTTGATGTGACAGTGACAGTGACAGTGACAGTGACAGTGATTGTGGTAGTGACATTTGGTCTACATTTATATTTTAGGTGACAAGACAGGGCAAGGAAAGGGCATTGTAGCCTCCTTCCAGTTGTAGCCGAAGAACATAAGGAGTTGGAGCTTCCTTCATGTTGGAGCCTAAGAATTAGGGGTTATAGACTCCTTCTAGTTGGAGCTAGAGAATTCAGGGAGTTGTAGCTTCCTTTAGGTTGGAGCCTGTAAATGGGGGGCCATAGCCTCCTTCCAGTTGTAGCTGGAGAATTGAGAAGTTAGTGCTACCATTGAATGTATTATTTTGATATATAAGAAAATAATTTTGTGGTCTTCTCCCATTTGGGTTTCCACGTAAATTATGATGTACTATGTTTTTGTGGATGTCTATTATGCTATGTTGATTTATATTGCTCGTGATATATTGATGATGATGTTAATGATTACATATTGTGGTTAAAAGAGATAATAAAGTGATCATATTGATTCACCCCCCCCCCCTCAGTATTCCAACAATTGGTATTAGAGAGGGTCCTTCAAGAAACAATTTAACCACTAGAAGGAGATCATGGAATACGCTAATATTGGAGCCCCAAGGTTTGATGGACATAATCATGCCTTTTGGAATGAAAATGATCGAGACAGAAATCGATGGCCACCCACCTATTTCGCTAGCTCAAAACAGGGGTTTCCACCTTGGTAGTTTTTCTACATCTTTTCAGGTCCTAAACTTCTGGGGCCATTTTGAGGCCCTAAACAACGTTATTTGGGCCCCCATGGTCACAATATTGGTTGTATCCAAAGTGTGCTGGGAAAATGTGTAGTCCTCGGATAGACCTTTCCAACAAGCTATCATGCGCCCCAAACGGAGATCGTATGCAAAAGTTACACCCTTGGGAAGTTGACGTATCAACTACCCCCATCAGGGCCCACAAACCTTTTGGCGTTTCATCTTTCGAGGTTAGGGTTTTGGATTTTCTTTATGTTAAAAAGGCCCTTGGAGCATCATTGTAAACATCATAATCTTCTTGCGAATGTGCATATCCATCACATCTCTTCTCAGAGATAAGTTGCCACCATTTTAGTGAGTCATTCACTCTGTAATTTTATAGCTTCTGTACATTTCTCTCATTAATGAAAATTGTGCATTATTGTATTTCTGTGTTTATTTCAATATCTCTGTATATTTCATTGTTATATATATGTCTTCATTTCGTTCTCAAAATAATTCAGATCATTGGTATCAGAGTAGGCTACTCCTTTTTGTTTCTTAGTGCATGCCTGCAATGAGGTTATGGTATAGAGAGTTGGGTCTCGAGCTAGTTTCTCTTGAGGATAACCGCTCTCGCCAGCCCAAGCGGTCTCCCATGATGGAAGAGAAGAGAGATGAGGGAGCAGAATATCCCATCAAGTTGTTGATCGTGGAATCCCTCGTGCAACAAAGAAATGAAATGTTGGAGAATTTTTCCCAAATCCTTCAACGATTGTCGACAATAACATGCATGTCTTCATCGAGAAATTGCTTTGGAGACGCTACCCCATTCAAGGTACAATTTAATTTTTATATCATCGTATTTGAAGGTCAGATCGATGCATATTCTATGGAAAATGGTTAAATTTGCTAGAAGGTTATTTCTCTGTTCACAATTTTTCTGACAGAGAAAAGATCACGTTTGCACTCCTTAAGGCTCTCCCCCATGTCAAACATTGGTGGGAAAATTACTGGGAGAAAAATTCCATAGAGGAGTCTAGAATATTTAGGGCCGAGCCCACTTGGGATTTTTTATGGATGTAGTCAAGGAGAATTATTACCTTGTGGGAAACTATGATGACCAATACATGAGATGGACCACGTTGCACCAAGATAGGGGCCAAACAATGTTGGAGTTCACAAATACCTTACATACCTTGCGCACCAAACTGGGTATCAAAGACTCTGAGCGACATTTGGTTCTAAAATACCATGGGGCTCTACACAGGTACATCCAAACCGAAATGGAGTTTCTAGACATCTCATCACTAGGAGCAACTTATCGATATGCTGTCAAAATCAAGCAAAAATTTAAGCACCAAAACAAGCGAGAATTTAGGTTTGTAGATCCGCAACCCAAAGTATGGTAAGGGAATCCCTAATTCACAAAACAACCAACCTCAAGACTACCAGTACCAGACACAATAAAAGAAGGGTAATGAGAAGACGAAGAAGGACACTGGAAGGTGGTGTGACTGCCAAAAAATCCCTCGGCACAACATCGATGAATGTCGCTCAAAACAGTGATTGGTGGTTGAGCTCAAAGAAACAAAGTTGAACCCCGACTCAGACTTTGATTCGGATAATAATAAAAGGAGACAAATCATTGATGCAAAACCCACTGCTATTGTCGCTACCACAACAATCCAACCAGAAGAATCAAAGGATCCCGAGGAGGGGGATCGCCTCTTCCACTCACAAATGTGGGTGAAGGGGACCCCACTACATTTTATTGTTGATAACATAAGCTAAAAGAAACTCATCTCAGCATAGGTTGTCATTTGTTGGATTTGATGACAACACCACACCCTCATCCATACAACATCGAATGGCTTCGTCGGGGATGAGATCTTTGTGTTAGCTAGCAGTGTCGCATGTCAAACGACATCAAACCCTTCAAGGATGAGGTACTATGTGATGTTGCCCCATTGGAAGTATATGATTTTCTCTTAGGCCAACCATATATGTGGAAGCGTCATGTTGTTTATGAGTCTCGACCCCATAGTGTCATTGTTACTCTGGGAGGTCAAATCTACATGATACTAGAGGTAGTTCTGACTACTGTGCAAACAAAACAGTGTTGCAAAGTAATCTCTCATACCGCAAAGTTTAGCCTCTTCATGATCTATTCAGAAGAGAAGGACACTACAACCTCAGCCCCAGACCCTTATATCCAACAGAATCAAATCAACAAGATTGTAGAAGAGCACCAAGATATTATTACTGCACCTACATGGGTTCCTCTACATTTTTCAGTCAAGCAAATTTATAACAAATCCATTCATTCTCTTCATGTTGCATCTTCACCGATAGAGTCCTCCCACAATCAGGTAGATCATGCAGCTATATCGGTTGAACAAATCCAACCCTTCCAACAACAGGTTCATAACAACAAGCTAAGCAAGACAACTTCTTCAGCAAGGCAAACAATTCACCAAGGTTCAGATTCAACAAAAGATTCTCCGAGGACTTGACGCAATGGAGACCATTTCKTCCTAAGGAGGGAAGAATGATCCAGGCAGAAATTGATGGCCACCCACCTATTTTGTTGGCTCAAAACAGGGGTTTCCACCTTGGTAGTTTTTTACAATTTTTCGGGTCATAAACTTTTGGGGTTGTTTTGAGGCCCTRAACAATGTTTTTTGGGCCCGCCACAGTCACACTTTGCTCTAACTAYGGTGTGACAACAAAATGTGTAGTCCTCAGATAGACCTTTCCAACGATCTATCATGCGYCCCAAACATAGATCGTATGCAAAAGTTAAGCCCTTGGGAAGTTGACGTATCAACTACCCCCATCGGGGCCCACAAACCTTTTGGCATTTTAACTTTCGGGGTTAGGGTTTTGGATTTTATTTATGTTAAAAATGCCCTTGGAGMCTCATTGTAAACATCATCATCTTCTTGMGAATGAGAGTAGCCATCACATATCTTCTCAGAGATAAGTTGCCACCATTCTAGCAAGTCATTCACTCTGTAATTTTATAGTTTYTGTACATTTCTCTCATTAATAAAAATTGTGCATTAATGTATCTCTATGTTTATTGCAATATCTCTRTATATTTCATTGTTATATCTTTGTATTCATTTTGTTCTCAAAATAATCCAGATAAAAAAGGATCCAAACCTTTTTATAGGCACAGGGATTTGATGTTTGGCAGTCAGTAGTAGATGAATATGTAACACCAACCACTCCCCCAACTAACAAAGATGGAAATAAACTCAACAAAACCAACTCAAAGGCTAAAGGCACCATTGTGAGCAGTCTGGATGATTCAATATTTGTCAAAGTTATGCATTGCAAGACCGCAAAGGATATTTGGGATAAACTTCAAAAGATTTACAAAGGAGATACCAAAGTCAAGGGAGCTAAACTTCAAACCCTCAAAGCTAAGTTTGAGCAGCTAAAGATGAAGGAAGATGAAGGAATTGCATCCTACTTTCTATGAGTTGATGAAACAATGAACACTATCAGAGGACTGGGAGAATAAGTTGATGAGTCTGTAGTTGTTCAAAAAGTTCTGAGACCTCTACCTATAAGATTTGATCCTAAGATATCAGCCCCGGAAGAAAGAACAGATCTTGACAGTTTGAGCATGGACGAGCTACATGGAATGTTCACAACTTATGAAATGATGATAGAAAAAGAAAATCCAGTCACAAAGGAAGAAACTTTCAAATCATCTAAGAAGATGAAGAAGAAAAACAAGCAAAAGCCAAAACCAGATTGCAACTACAGCGACGATTCAGAGGAAGATGAAGAAGTGGAAAATTTTGAATGGAAGTTAAAAAGAGGAGCCAACAAGTACAAAGGTATGCTTCCATTGAAATTTTTTAATTGTGATGGTATTGGTCATTTTGCTTCTAAATGTCTTTATGCTAAGAATAAAGGTAGTGATGAAGAAGAAGATTCTAAGAAGAAGAAAAAAAAAGGGAGACAAGAGAAGGAACACAAATAAATTCTTCAAGAAAAATCTCTACTAAAAGGAAGACAACTCTTCATCATACGAGGCTGATGATAGTGACAATGATTCAGAAAGAGTACTCTTCATGGCAATAAAATATGATAAAGAAGATTATGAATATTCCAAAGAAGAAGGCGAAGTTGATCTTAGAGTAGAACTAATTAGTGCCTTAGAAGAACTGGGGAAAGAAAGAAAGAAAATTAAGTCACTCAAGGCAAAGTTAAAGAAGAATGGATATCAAGATTCCAACTCTGAAGAAGTCAATCAGATAATCACGAAGTTAAAGATCCAAGTAGAAGATGACAAAAGGATTGAAGAAACACTCAGAGGTCAATTAGAAGAAAAGGAGAAGATGGTTGAAAGCTTGGAAGCGAAAATAATCACTCTAAGAAAAGATCTTCAGCAACAGAATAGCACCAAAATATTGGATGAGATCATCAACAGTCAAAGGCCATACTATGACAGGTCTGAACTAGGATACAATCAAATGTAGATCGAGAAAGGCTCGAACTCCAAGACGACAAAACAAGAAGCAAAACATAGCACCTATGCAGAAATAGTCAGAGGCACTCAAGAATAAAATCATAGAGGAATTGGACTACCTAGAAGATTCAGAACACAGAACCAACAATCAACAATCAACAACCTCCCAAGAAGAAGAAGGTTTTAGAAGACAAACACCATCAGAAGATCCCCTACATCCAGGTATCAAACTATTTTTCTTGGTTTATGTTATTCTTGTCATCAGTTTGGTCACAAAGATGCAAACTATAGAGCCTATAACAAAAGCAGCTATGAAGGCTATTCCAACGACAATTATTCCATAAAGTCTCATGAAGCACATAACAAAAATCATAACAGTTTTGGTTCACTAAGTAATGAAATAGAGTGCTACTAGTGCAACAATTTTGGACACATGGCCAAAGATTGTAGACTGATTGTTCCTCTAAGAGAACCAAAGCAGAACATCAACAGTCACAAACAAGAACCACAAAGGATATGGAGAAGGAAGCAAGATAAATTTAATACTGAAGAATGCTCGCTTGCTTTACAAGCTCAACACAAGAAAAGTGGGTGGTATGTTGACAACGGTTGTTTGAAGCATATGACAGGTGACAAGAACAAGTTTCTGACACTGAATAAGGAGTGATATGGATCAATTTCGTTTGGAAATGATAACTTAGCCAAAATCATAGGAAGAGACACAATCAAGCTTGGAAGCAAAGATGCCAAGGCAGAAAATGTTCCATTGGTCGAAGATATGAAGCACAATCTTCTAAGTGTAATTCAAATGTGTGATCGAGGACACAAACTTTTGTTTGACTTTGAAAAAATGTGAGATAAGGAAAGAAGGATTAGGAAAGTTAGTGGCTACAACTAGAAGAACTCCAAGCAATATATATGTACTAGATGAAATTAGAAAAGAAAGATGTTTCTTAGGAAAAGAAAATGAAAGTTGGCTCTGGAAGAGAAGGATGGGTCACATAAACTTTGATAACCTTGTCAAAATCAATAGAAAGGAAGCAGTGAAAGAAATGTTTGAGATCTCGAATCCAACAAACACTTTATGTGAGCATTTTCTAAAAGGAAAACAAACTGGGACCAAGTTCAAATCAAAAGTGTACTTCACAAAAAGACCATTTGAGATTGTACACACTGATCTATGTGGACCTACCGAAACGAAAGGACTAAATGGCGAGCAATACTTAATGCTATTGGTTGATGATTACCTAAGAATGACTGCAGTTTGCTTTCTTAGGAAGAAATCATAGGTATTCAAACACATGAAGATATATAAAGAGATGGTTGAAACCGAGATGGAATTGAAAATCAAGTGTTTGAGATCAGACAATGGAGGAGAATTTACATCAAAGGAATTCATGGACTTCTACAACGAACATGGAATAAATAGACAGTTCTTGGCAGTTGGGACACCTCAACAAAATGGAGTTGTCGAAAGGAAGAACTGTGTTGAAAGAAAATGGCTAGAACCATGTTGAAAGATTCCAAGTTGAGTGACATATTTTGTGCACAAGCAGTACATACAACAGTTCACATCCTAAATAGAGGAATGCTCATAAGTAATAGTGATAAGACTCCCTACGAGTTATGGAAAGGAAGATCGACGAATATGAAGCATTTCAGAGTATTTGGAAGCAAATGTTATATCAAAAGAGAAGATGGCAGGCTTGGAAAATTTGACTCCCGAGCAAACAAGGGCATACTAGTTGGGTATTCAAGAAAAAGAAAATCATATAAATGCTTCAATTCAAGACTCAAGAGAATCGTGGAAAGCATCAATGTAAGGATTGACAAGACTGATGTACGCAAGGGCATAATAGGACGCAAAGATTTGAAAGTGCAGGATGACGAGGAATATCTGAAAGAAGAAGAAGAAGAAGAGAATCCATAAGTAGAACAAGAAGAAGATGAACAACATATACCTCCTAAGACAACTAGACGATGAGTATAGAAAAATCATCCATTAGAACAGGTTATTGGGAATGAAGATGCAGGAGTTGAAACAAGAAGAAGAATACTTTCACCAGAACAACAACACTTAGCATTGTTATCTATGATGGAACCAAGCAGTTTTGAAGAGTCTAGCAAAGATGAACACTGGATCAAGGCTATGGATGAAGAATTATATCAGATAGAGAGGAATGACACATGGGAACTGGTTCCAAGACCGAAGAACAAGAATGTGATTGGTACAAAGTGGGTTTTTCGAAACAAACTAAACAAGGATAGACAAGTAACCAGAAACAAAGCAATGTTAGTATGCAAAGGATACACTCAGATTGAAGGTATATATTTTGAAGAGACCTTTTCCCCAGTTGTCATGATGGAACCAATCAGATTGATCTTAGCCTATGCATGTTCCAAAATAATCAAGGTATATCAAATGGATGTTAAGTCAACTTTTCTTAATGGAGAATTAGAAGAAGAAGTCTACATCGAACAACCAGAAGGATTTCTATTGTGAGAAAGGGAAGATTACGTTTGCAGGTTGAAGAAAGTGTTGTATGGACTCAAGCAGTCCCCCAGAGCATGGTATTCAAGATTGGACATGTATCTACAACATCACGTATTCAGGAAGGGCAATGTAGACAACAATCTCTACATACAAGTGGATCGAGACAATATATTAATAATTGACGCTAATGTAGACGATATCATCTTCGAAAGCGATGATGACGTGACGAGTCAGAAGTTTTCCAGAGATATGCAGAATGAGTTCAAAATATGTTTGTTTGGTGATTTGACTTTCTTTTTGGGATTACAGATATGTCAACGTGATAAAGATATTTTCATCTCTCAGACCAAGTATATCAGAGAAATGCTAAAGAAGTTTGGAATGGAATATTACAAACTTGTGAGTACTCCTATGCAGACCAGTTGCAAGTTGAGCAAGGATGATGAATCAAAGGATACATATCAAAGAATCTACAGATCGATGATTAGAAGCTTACTCTATGTGACAACATCGAGACCAGATGTGATGCAAGCAATTGGACAAGTTGCGAGATTTCAAGCAGTGACGAAAGAAGCACATGTTATGGCGGTAAAGCGAATATTCATATATCTCAAGGTAATAAAAGAATTTGACTTATGGTATCCAAAAGGGAAATATCTATCTTTGGTCAGCTACACAGATGCAGATTGATCAAGTAGCATTGATGATAGAATAATTGCAAGTGGAGTAACCTTCTACTTGGGTGATTGTCCAGTATCGTAGCTAAGCAAGAAACAATCTTCAATATCTTTGTCCACAGTAGAAGCATAATATATTGCAACAACAACATGTTGCACTCATGTTCTCTAGATGAAGCAAACCTTGCAAGATATACAAGTGAGATATGATGAACCCATTTCAATACTCTGTAATAACACCAACACTATCAGTATCTCCAAGAATCCAGTGATGCATTCCAAGGCGAAACATATTCCGATCAAGTATCACTTTCTACGGGAACAAGCCACAGAGAAGAACATCAAGCTAGAGTACATTTGGACAAAAGTATAGATTGCAGATATCTTCATCAAACTTCTTCCAAGGGAGAGCGTTGAGTATATTCGACAAAAACTTGGAATGGTTTATGCTCCACAATGATTCACATGGCTTCAGGCACAGTAAGATAGGGGGAGAACAATGAGAGACTTGAAGAATACAAGTCAAGAATATTTTGAATGCTTTTCATATACATCAAAGTTTTACATGAGGAAGCACCATGAAGAGAAAGCAGAGCCTTGTAGACAAGGGAGCAACCCCAAGGAGGGTTACCAATAAGATAGGGGGAGAACAACGAGAGACTTGAAGAATACAATTCAAAAATATTTTTAATGCTTTTCATATACATCAAAGTTTTACACGAGGAAGCACCATGAAGAGAAATCAAAGCCTTGTAGATAGGGGAGCAACCTCCAAGAGGATTACCCTTTGTCATTGATGCCAAAGGAGGAGAGAAAGAACATATGCATGAAAACATAGAGAAAGAACAAATTCATAGAGACAAGGGGAGCAATGATCATAGGTGGAGCATGAATAGGAGCATAAGTGTTCCCATGCCAYCAGTGTTGCCATCAATGGMAAAGGGGGAGATTATTGGACAATTGGTTGTCATTGATGTCGACACGTAGTGGATTGATGTGAACTGATGTGATGGGTCTATTTGGAGAAGTCTCCAAAGTGGTCCCCTTATGGCATAGCTCTAAGCATGGCCCTCACARGAAKATGCTTTGAAGAAGTCTACAAGAAACCCATAAGTATGGTTATGGATCATGTAGTTGATCATGGAATTATGTCATGAAGGATGGAGTAAATGAAGGTAACTCACTCATGGATGGATAGTCCTTGTCATGGCATTTCCAATGATAGGTGGTACGCCATGTAGTTCCTCACGGTTGAGGAGTTATGGCCTCGTGAAGTTAGAAGCCCCGAAGAATGGTCAAGAAGCCCCTAGTTTGTTGCAAGTCTTTAATGAAAGGGTAAAGTGGTTATAACAAGAAAGTTAAGAAGCCCCTAAGTTTAAGGAAAGAGGTTACCCAACAAAAGTATAAATACACCTCAAAGAGTCATTCACAAGTACATTCACTCACTTATTTTATTGAATATCTTCTAGTGAACTAGTGATCTTTTGGCTAAGTTTGCGATGATAAAATCTAAGGTAGCGAAGACTGAGGAGTACGAGAGTTTCAACATTGCAGTGGTGAGTGAGAATCTCCGAGGAAACCCTAGTTTTTCTGACCCCCGCGGGTTAGACTATTAGTGTCCCACGAGGCATCCACGCGAGTTGCAGTATACCTGTCACGCGAGGCCTTGAGAGACAAGATGTCTTAGTCCCGCGAGGACAAGACAAGTTTGGGGGAAATGATGGTACCATGTCCCTGAAGACAAAAGATAACTTATAGGTCAAAATTGCGATGTTTCTAGTCAGCTACAAAGGTATTGTATGTTTGTGTACTTGTTGTAAAGGTTATGCTTGATTATGATGTGGTGAAAGCTTGAGGCATACTTGGCATATTGATGAGGGTTTGACACATGATTGAGTACATATTGGGTACATGATTAAGGTATTTTGGTATATCTGGTTCAACATATAGCATGGTTGTTATGGTTCATATCTTTGAGATGATTGTTCATGTTTGAGGTATACACTTGATGTATGGTGGAATATGCATGAGGGACATGCATTGGTTCTTAATTGATGACATGGTACATGTCTATACTTGATTGATGATATGGTATATGGTACAAGTTGTACTCATGTTTGACATATGGTACATGATTGAATACTTATCATTGATGTTGTAGTTGGCATATCTTATTGTTCATGATTGATGGATATATGTTGGTACACAGTTGATGGATGATATGGTTTAGATCTTGGTATAACACAGGTTGATGATGCAGGTTATAGGTTGATAATACAATGACAATGACATGTTGATGTAACAGTGACACTGACAGTGGCAGTGATTGCGGTAGTGACAGTTAGTCTACATTTATATTTCAGGGCGACGAGATGGGGCAAGGAAAGGGGGTTGTAGCTGAAGAACACAAGGAGTTGGAGCTTCCTTCAGGTTGGAGCCAAAGAATTCAGGGAGTTGTAGCTTCCTTTAATTTGGAGCTAGAGAATTCAGAGAGTTGTAGCTTCCTTCAGGTTGGAGCCTATAAATAGGGGGTCATAGCCTCCTTCTAGCTGTAGCTGGAGAATTGGGAAATTGGTGCTTCCAATGAATGTATTCTTTTGATATATAAGAAAAACATTATGTGGTTTTCTCCCATTCGGGTTGCCACGTAAATTATAGTGTATTGTGTTTTTTTGGATGTATATTATGCTATGTTGATTTATATTGCTCATGATATATTGATGATATACTACTGATGATGTTAATGATTACATATTGTGGTTAAAAGAGATAATAAAGTGCTCATACTGATTCATTCCCCCCTCTCAATATTCCAACAAGAGTTCCTATCTAATCTATTCTAGAGCCTTGGAAGGGAAGTGGTACAACCTGAGGGACTGCAGTGCAGAGAAGGGGGTACACTTCCTTGGGTTGTGCAGATTGTGGGGAACAAGAGATTGATGGTTGGAGTTGCTGCAAGAGTTGAAATTGCAAAAATATCAAGTATTTTGATGTAAAATTTTGTATATGTATGCTAGTATGGTGTTGTGTACCAATGACGATGCAATTTGTAGGGGGAGCGGAATGTAACATCCCCGTTTTAGCGATGTGTAATTAAATACGATTCATGACTGTGGGCCCGAATATGTAATTTGTAACATTGTATATGATCGTAATAATAATATAAATGTGACGCTGGTTGTGGGTGGACACGAACATAGTAATTAGAGGCTAAGTTTCCACAAGAGAGGGGAATGTCAAAGAGAGGGGTCCAAGGGGGGGATTATGTTGGCAAATATTTAACAGACAACGAATGCTTGTCATTGATGGCAAGTAAAACAATGAAGGTGGGCATTATGAGAAGACGTTGCAGAGAAGATTCGATTAAGCTCAGAAGCGATGACAAGATCAGAGTAAGCGGAACAAAGTAAGCTCAGGAGGAGAAGCAGCATTTCTGATCACTGGATCCCATTTACAATTCCCGATGACCGTCAGATCAAGTGTTGATCGGGACTATTGATCCAAGACTCCATTTCAGAGTTTCGCGACTCGCGACATGGAGAGGCAAGAAACATAACTATCAAAATTGCGATTCACTTGCAGCTGTCAGATCAAAGTTTTGTTCTGGACCGTTGATCCAGCTTCATCTCGGAGTTTCGCGACTCGCGTCATGGAGAGGCAAGAAACATAACTATCAAACTCGCAATATGTGAAATCGCGATTTAATCGCAGCCATCCGATCAAGGTGTGATCTGGACCGTTGATCCGAGACTCCATTTCGGAGTTTCGCGACTCGCGACTTGGAGAGGCAAGAAATCTAAAGGCCGAAATCGCGATATGCGAAATCGCGATATGATCTGAGCCATTGAATTAAGATCAGATCTGGACCATCGAATCATAGGTCAAGTCGTTGACTTGGAGTCAACGAAGCATGGTGTGTGAACTCGCGAGATGCGAGATCATGATAAGATCTGGACCGTCGGATCTATGGATATTTCAATCATCGATCAGATGAAGTTTATAAACTCGTGAAGCGCCTTTTTGGCACAACCTATGGTCACTGCCGGTGGTCACGAAAAGGGAAGGAGTCAGTTCTGATAAGCTCCATTTTGGAGTTTCAGGGATCGCGACTTGGAGAGTCGAGATGCCTCATCTCCAGATTCACGAGATGTGAATTCGCGAAAAGCGCTTTATACATAAGCGCATGGTCTCAGCCAGTGGTCACACCATCAGAGAAGCTGAAGAGAAGAGTACTTCGGCATTTCGGGGATCGCGACTTGGAGAGTCGAGATGCCTCATCTCCATATTCATGAAATGAAAAATCGCGAAAGCGCCTTATGCATAAGCGCTTGGTCATAGCCGTGGTCATATAAAGGAAGGAGCCAACATAGAAAAACTTTGTTTCGGAGTTTCGAAACTTGTGACATGGAGACTCAAGATGTCTCATCGCAGAATCTCCGAATTATGAAACTGCGAAACGGGTAAATAACACAAGAACCCATCAGAGTAAATCCAACGATGTAGGTGAATCTGAGCATAATCGAAGGACTACTGTTGCATGTCACAGTGTAACTGCCAGAAACCACTGATGGTTTCTGCCAGAGTACTCGAAGACACTTCGGGGTGATTGACAAAGGAGATGAAGAGTCTCTGGGAATCTTCAAGAGGGATGAAGATGCTCGTGGAGGTGATTGACAAATGGATGAGCATTGAAGCTTGTAACTAGAACATAGAAGGTGAGCTCAACTATCACAGAGAAGACGAAGAGTCTCAACTGCCAGAGAGGCTGAGGAATCTCATCATAACATACAGTGATGCTAAACGAGTGGAAAAACGGTCAGAGAAGCTGAAGAGTCACGATGATGATCAAACAGAGCACTCGAGTTGTGGAGGATATCGACGCGGTGTGAGTATGCAGAGGGATTGCGCGCATTGCATGCACAAGGTGCACAAAAGCTATAAATACACA
>ML782856.1:647226-673044 GCA_009831015.1 Picea engelmannii | reverse complement strand
ATCTTCAAGAGGGATGAAGATGCTCGTGGAGGTGATTGACAACTGGATGAGCATTGAAGCTTGTAACTGGAACAGAGAAGGTGAGCTCGACTGTCACAGAGAAGATGAAGAGTCTCAACTGTCAGAGAGGCTGAGGAATCTCAACATAACATATAGTGATGCTAAACGAGTGGAAAAACGACCAGAGAAGCTGAAGAGTCACGATGATGATCAGACAGAGCACTCGAGTTGTGGAGGATATCGACATGGTGTGAGTATGCAGAGGGATTGCACACATTGCATGCACAAGGTGCACAAAAGATATAAATACATAGTACAAAGAAGAGATGCGGTTGCTATTATTGCTGAGATTGCGATGGATGTTGTTGAAGAAGGATCAGAGTGCAGCATCCGAAAAGAACAGAAGAATAACTGTGCTGCCAATGGACATTGCGCACAGAGCATAAAAGCAGAAGAACAAAATGGGCAACGGATGCATGCTGGAAGACAACGAGGAAGTTTGAGTAGCAAAATCTTGCAGAACAGTGATGAGACTGGTAAGCTGTTATTGAACACTATATCACTGTAATAGGTTTCAGTATTTCATATTCATAATCTAGGGAGGTTGGGAGGTGCTAGGGAGGACTGGTGTCCTCAGAGGTTCAAGTGGGGGCTTGAACACAGGGAGTTGGTGCTTCCGTCTAGTTGGTGCTAGAGAAACCAAGGAGTTGGTGCTTCCTTCTAGTGGGTGCTAGAGAAAAATAGAGAGTTGGTGCTCTCAGCAAGTTGCAGCGTGCAAAACAGAGGTTGTAGCCTCACAATGAGTTGGTGCTCAAATGTATGATAATGTAAAGAATGTAAATAATACTTATCATATAAAGAAGAAGAGGTTTTTACCCTGTATGGGTTTCCTTGGGAAATATCTGTCTCTGTGTTTCTCATATATGTGACTGATGTTGAATGTGCCATTGTTCATTTCCCTGCATTATTGTGATCATCATTGAGTGCCTTGTAAATATTTTAAAAGAAGCATTATTGTTTAAGCACGGGGACAACTGATTCACCCCCCCCTCTCAGTGGTTCAACAGATTATTCATGGGTATTGATTTTAACCCACTTCCTAAAATTATTGCTTTGAGTGAACCTTCTAATTTCCTTTTGAGTGTATGAGAGTCCAATCATTAAACACATGTAAGAGGGGTTGGTGGGAAAAGTCACATTCCGTAGTTATGAGAGCATGGGGGTTGAGTACAATCAACTTCGGGGAATGTGAGTCAACTCTTATGGGTAAAAGAGAAATTCGAATGGCCATTGTGGGCAGTTTTTGCATGCAGTTTTGGTAGGAGCAAAGGAGTGGAGAGCAAGCATTGTAAGTGTTGTGGGCAGCTTGTTGGAACTCTTGTTGCATGAAGAAGCAAACTGTTATGATTGTAGAGAGGAAGATTTTTGTGTGAGATATTTTCCCTAGAACAATGGGTTGTTTGGTTACTTTTCTTGGTGAAACTAACATCCTTGGAGTCCATAGCAACAAAGATTCCTGTCCAACCTTGTGTTGGAGCCTTTGAGAGAAGTGGGAAGGCCCGAGGGACTGTATGTAGTGAAGGGGATCCCAATTCCTTGGGTTGCATAGGTTGAGGGGAAGAGAGTTGGAGGACTGTGATAGTTGTAGGAAAACTAGCTTGCCGTGGGAGTGAATTGGGCTGTGAAAGACACCCTCTTTTGTGGTTTCGTATCTCTAGCTCGGGGGTGATTTGCTGTTGAGATTTGAAGCAACAAATCTATGATTGGGAGGAACGTCCATCCTTTGTATTCAGTTGCTCATTTGTTGTTAAAAGATAAGTGATTTTATCTCTATTTACCAATTTTATTCATGGGTTTTTATTGCTATGCATGTAACTCTGATTTTGAAGTGAATTGATATTGTTGTGTATGAGTATATATAGCAACATTCATATTTTATAAATGTTGTTAGAGTGCATTTAGTTCACGATATCAATTTTTTTTGGTGGGTTAGGTAGTTGGGACACTGCAAATTGGAGGGGGGACATTAGGGAATGGGCTTACAAACATAATGACTATTAATACATAAATCCCCCATTTCCCCCCTAATTGCTTGATTAACCTGATGGTCAATTAATGTGTTATTCTATCAAAAGATATGGAGAAAATCCAATTGCGGAATGACATGCAAAGCCATTCAAATCCAATGGAATATGGAACACAACCAAACATTGAACGAAAGTGATCCTAGTTTAAGATGTCTTATGGTGTTTTTGGAATCTCCCAGTATAATAAATTTGTGAACATTTCGATCTTTAGCTAATAAAATCCCTTGAAACAAGGTGTAAGCTTCTGCTTGATTGTTTGTAACCCGATCATGATTCTAAGAAAATGTTATCTTTAAGGTTCCTCTAGAGCCAAAGAAAACCCCACTTATTCGTGCCACCCTAAATGGTTTGAGTTTGTTTTTACAACATAAATACTTCTTTATTAAAAATTACCATTCCACATTGGTTGAGAGAAGTAGTTCATGGTAACATATAAGCTTTAATATACAATGATACTTAATAGTTAAGCGAATAGATTTCTCATTCTTTTCAATATTAAGAGGAAAAAGAAAGAGGTTAACATGACATTATTAAGTTTAAAAAACGAAAAAGAAAGACAATTTAAGCGTATTTTTAGTTTGAAACATGATTCTAATTTCTACCAAAATTGATAGAAAAGTCACTGAGAGAGTAACCCTGTTTTCGTGGCATGAACATAATAAGTAACGGTGCGGCTTTCTGGGATCCTATGAAAGTGAGAGGGAGGGCGAGGGTGATTGACAGAATGTCGTCTGTAACTAAACTCTGAATTAAACTCTGAGTGAGACGGTGACGACCGACGGGAGATGAACATTTGTATTGAAATTGACAATTTGGTTTTTTCAAGGTATGGCGGTTGAATTTTAAAGTTGCGAATTGCGTCCAGATGTGGAGCTCGCATCGCATCCCATCGGTAATTGTCGAATATTCTAAAATGCGACATTGACATTACCCGCAGCCGAAGGAAGCACCTTCAATTCTATTGTAAATGCATTCACATCCTCGAATGAATGCATCACCAGCCTCAGCCTTCGCTTGGGTTGGGAGATCTTAAAGTCGCGGGTTCAAATCTCTCGGACCTTGCACTATGGCCATCCGAAGAAGGCTTTCCTTCGATCTTCTCCGCTACGATAGCTCAGGGGATGCAGAAGAAGACGGAAATTTTGTCAATGGCAACGGCAATGCCAAGCCTGGAATTCCTACCTGGAATTGCTCAGATGCTGCCGTTACATCACACCGCAGACGACGTAGAAATAAGGGTTTGAAGAGAACTGCCACAGATATACCACTCTTTTCAGCCCCGGAAAATGGCCAAATCCATGGAAACAATGTTGCAGTGAATTCCTTAAATTCCCCCTCCACTGTCCCGGACATCGGATTCTTCACGGAAGACACTGTGGAACGATCCGGATCAGGATTTTCAGAACAAACTAAAGCAGGGAACGGGGGAATTTCACGCCATGCAGAGAACTCTGTATTACTATTGATAGCAGATGATAATAATAATACCAAGAAAGATGAGCCAGTTGCCCTGGATAATCAGATAGAACACACGAACACAGACGATTCTTTGATTTTCTCGCTAGCAACAGATATGGATGCAGATGCAAATGGAGTTATAGGTATTGATCAAGTGGATTCGGCCGACCCAGAGGACAGGGTTTCTGTTTGTTTGCCAGGGGCACGTAGATCGACCGTCGTGAATACGCTATCAAATCTTGAAGATGTTTCGAATACGTGCAACAATTGGGGTTCTCCTCCTGAGTTGAGGCAGCGGACTGTGACTGCGAGTTTGAATGTAAAGGCCAACTCTTGCATGAAATGCATAGTTGAGACTGAAACAGTGGAAGAGGAGGCTCTGAATGGGGCTGCTACCCCAAGCGTTGGATCGCAGCAGCAGCCGCCACCTGACAAGGATTCAAATAAGGGAATGGTGAGTTTCGGAGATCCCCAGGAACCACTGGATTGGGAGCGTGTGATCGCTGACAGCTCCGAATGTAAGTATCTATCTTTCATACAAAACCTCGTCTAGTAGTTAGTTGGTTCAATTTGTCTGCCATTCATTCATAGCAATGATTTCAATTTTCAAACTTCTTACAATCAGTCCATTGCGCTAGCACTATAAATGGATTTGCTAGTTAAATTTTCTTAAACTAACAATCCATCCCCTATTCCTACACTTCATTCAACTCCATCACCTATTCCTACACTTCAACTACGAAATGAAAACGTGCAAATCCTTGCCCTTTAGCCATAAAAGAGGTTAGAGTCACAGAAGAAAATTTGTAAAGTTGCAATAGACCATTTGGGTCTCTGAGTGTTTGGTGTTGGTACTTTCAGTGCTTTGCCAGACAATTGGGGACTTCGGACGCTATCTCCTCGGGTAGTTTGTTCTTGATAGACATACCTCTTCTCGAGGAATAGACTATTACATGCATTGTCAGCATGTGGAGATGCATGCTCGTTTAAAAAATTATTCTTAAATGAGAAATGCATTATCTTGCTTTGTTTTGTTTCCCTGTGTTTGGCTGTCCTCAAGACCATTCCTTTGTTGACTTATTGTTTTTTTGAAATAATACTTCCTATATTCACATAAATATATTTACATTGTCAAAGCACAAACAAAGTTGGAAGGATATTTACAATGGCACTCAAATCCTCTTCCTCGATGCTACTAAAACAGTAATAAAGTCCAAATAGGCAGCAGGTTCTAACAACTTGGCATCTTTGGTAAGCAAAAAACCTTTTGCCAAAAGTTGCATGCATACCTCATATCTCTACATATGATAAAAGGCAGACAAAGAGCTAATGCCATTCTCAAAAACACATTTACACCAAAGTTTCCGGAGGAGAAACAAAGCAGAGATTCTCAAACAGTGCCAAATACCACTGAGAGAAGAGCGAACTAGAGACCTGAAGTCACCAAACAAGGCTGCATGCCAATGCACCCTCCCCTTAAGAATAGCTGCAAGCCTGCATGTTGTGCCTGCACATGATCCCAACCATAGTTTTAAAAACCGGAACCGGTCGAGGGTCCAACCTGAACTGGAACTGGTAATGAACCAGTTTTAAAAAAAATACATAAAATATTTAAATTTTAACGAAAAAAATATATTTTTAAGATATTAAATCATGTTTCCAAAGCATTAGAGACAATTAGAGACAACATATCCAAAGTATGCTTATGGATATATCAAAACGACACCAAGTGCAATACATATCTAGAGATCGGAACATAAATACATAATCAAGGAGGCTCTAAATAGCCTCTACAACATCAAATAACATACTAAGTTAGAGTCACTGATACTATAGGTGGGAATGCCAATGAAAAATACAAAATAGCCATAGGGTAGATACTAGAACCGTAGATGGAAGAATCTCATAGCTCATGAGTCGTGACTGTCAGTAGTCTTGACGACTCCATGTCATAATCATCAAGATTGGCATCACTACCACTGCTCTCTCCTCCATCCTCCTCCTCCTCCCCTATATCCAATGCAATCCGTGCATTTGTTGATGTGGACTCTAGAGGATGACCCCTCATGAGGATCACCATCATCAAAAGTGACTGGCTCTAGCACTAGTTCATTAAGATCCAAGTTGGCTAATGCCAACCCAACACTGTTGTTCAAACCCTTATCATCAGAAAACACATCCCACATCTTTGTCTTTCCCTTCAACCACTCTTCTCTCTGCTTGTATATAAGATGGAGGTTGGTGTGCACATACACTACTAAGTCACCTGACANGAGGTACATAAAGGGCTTGGTTCTCTTGATTAAATGTCAGTTCCATACCCTCACACATGATAGAATCCAGTGGAAACATTGCAATCTTGCCAATCTTGAAATCCTGAAAATTGTTAAGTTTGTTGAATTTTGAATGAGACCTAAAATTCTACTTTCTCCATTTGAAGTCCAATGAGGTTGGAACCACTCTCAAACATCCTGAAACAATTAATGGTAATTTAACATTACCATTAATTACTAGGGTGGGTGAAATGGAGGGGGTGGGGACCTCTTTAAATAGCATTAATAAGGCAACATAACCCTCAGCTGCACACCAAAACACCTTACAACTCCAACTAGCATGAGAAAACATGAGCCAAGTACTTCTTTGTTACTTAGGTTTTAGGTTTTAGGGACCAAACTGGACGGTCTATGACCAAACCGGCCGGTTTGGTCATAAACCAGTCGACCGGTTCGGTTTATTGGCCGGTTTGAACCGGTCGACCATCAAACTGGTCAAACCAGCCGGTTCCGGTTCTGGTTCAAGGGTTTTTAAAACACTGATCCCAACAGCTTTTGGCAAAGAGGCAGTCCCACATCTTATGCTTCACCATTTCAGAGCAATGGTAGGTAGGGCAAAGACCATCATAGAGACTACTTTTTGACATCTGAACCTTAGAAGGAAGGCCCTGATAAATAACTAGCAATGCAAACACACGAAGCTTATAACTGACCAGACATTGTGCAATCTTTGAATCCACTGGTCTTCAACATCAAATGATATCCACCATGTATTAAGTACAGGGCCAAGCTCATGAAGCTGATGCAAGATGGAGTATGACTTACGTGAGTCATACTGAAACAGTGTGCACCCAAAACTCCACTCCTAATCATGCCATGTAGGCCCTGACATATCAATGTTTATTTTGAACATATCCTCTTGCAAGATGAGGCCGATAATCTCCATAAATGTGGCAATCTATGGAGAATAGTGCATACTTACATGCTAAATTTTGCTTGTCCTTCCAAGAACGAGTGTCTGCATCTCACAAATCCCTCTAAAGAAAGATACTCTTCTTGCTCAACTGTCGTGCCTGAAAGTGTGAAAGATCAACGTCGCAGGTGTCCTGAATCCTCGAGCTCCAAATAGGTTGTCTAGCCAAAAACTACCTTGCACAAGTGCCAACCATCTGCCACCAAACCAATCTTGTCACTTTCCTTTAAGCAGACCAAATACTCCTGAAGATAAAAGTGCTTGCTATCTGACATTGTCAGGGTGCTAAAATAATATCACATAGACCAAAGGCTCTCAAATCCTGCCAATATGCTGAGCTGTGAGCAATTTGTGTCTCAACAAAACCTGCCATGGGGAAGACCCCTCCAAACAATGAATCAGCCATTTTGGCTGCAACAATGCTCCCCTGAGTTGCCACATCTATCAAACCAAAACCTTCTTCATATTTGGGCATGATACAGACATCCCAAAGCACCATTGGCAGGCCCTGAGCCCCACCAGACTTATACCACAAATACAATCTAGCATCTGCTCCAACCATCAAAGCTAATCTCTGCTGGGTAGCCATCACGACACATAACAAATGTGAGAGGCTTGAAGGAACCTTCTCAGAACAGTTAATTTCCTGGCAAATTGGAGGTCCTTATTTTGCTAGAAGAGAAGTTTATGCTGTAAGCATTGGAGACACCAATCCCACATGGCAACCAGAGGGAGCCCCACACCAAGGGGATGCCAAGATATTGCACAATATCACCTGGGTGAATAAAATTCCAAGCTACAGGTATCCAGTAAGGGGGGTCCTCCAAGCTAACCAACCAATAGTCGGTTTTGTGATCACTAACTACCGTCTCAGAGCCTCACAAAAAACAACCAAACAGTGCCTGGCTCCATCTATTGAATCCTGATTCGGGTGCACAGAAAGGAGTGAATCATTTGCAAAAATGGTTATTACCCATCTCTAGATCATGTAGAGGAGATATACCTTGTATGCAGCTCTGAATGCGCRCAACTTCTAGTAGGTAGCCCAAAGCATTTGTTCTCAACACATAAAGGTAATAAGGTTCTAAAGGACACCCCTGCTGAATGGACCAATGAAGCAAAATACAAGGGGACAAAGAGTTGTTCACTGATACAAATGTTGAGGCATTGGAGAAAAGTGTGTTCACCATCTTGAGACACTGCAGGCCAAATCTAAGACAGATCAACATCTTAGCGATGAAGGATCAATCAATCCTATCACAGGCCTTGTCAAAGTCAATCTTCAAGAAGAGGGCCTACTGATCACAGTGCACACTCCCTAGCCCACTCCATGGCTTCTCATGCTGAGATCACTGTGTCCAAGATAAACTGCCCCTACACAAAATGTGTTTGTTCCCTCCAAATAATCTATCAGGAAGCATTACGAACGCGAAGAGCTACAGTCTTGGCCAGGATTTTGTAGGCCATTCCTAGCAAAGTGATGGGTATCCATCCCCTTATGGAGTTTCTGAAAGCACATTCTTGGGAATCGGCTTAATCAATTCCTAGTTAAAGGACTCCATCAAATGACCTAAGGAGAAGGCCTCATATGCCAAGCAACAAAATCATCCCCTACCATTCCCCACATCACCTTGTAAAAGTCACAAGGAAAACCATCCATACCTGGGGATTTCCTATTCTACATTGAGCAAAGGGAAGCAGAGAGATGTTCCTTCGAAAAGTCATTGTCTGACCTATCTTGGCCTCCAATAGAGACTTTATGAGGGATCCCCTATTAGTGGGAATTCCTAGCTGCCATAACTGAATCCGTTAGGGCATAAGTTGAAAAAATATTTTGGCAGTGAAGCCCAAACATACATTTCTTCACTTAGTTACCGCCCTTCCCATTAAAATATCTTATTACTCGCCTTCTTAATTCTGGCAGGAGCTACTCCTCATAATTCTCATGCTAATTTGTTGTGGCCACAAGGGTGACCACAACAAGCAAAAACATAGTTAGCTTAAGACTTTAAAAGTTGTAACTGCTAACAAAAATGCCATATATCATCTGTCTTTAGTGGTCACCACAAGCATAAGGATAGCTGGTTTAAAACTTTAAAAGTCTGCTAACAAAAATGCCCTAGATCATCTGTCTTAATTTTTAAATATAATGCCACTTGGCAATGCAAAACATAAGCTGCCTGGACTATGCCAGTGGCTGATTCCGACCCTGCATCATGTGGAGGATCATACTTGTCTTTTTTGGGCCCCCCACCCCTTGTTTGCTGGCTTCATGTCAGGAACAACACTATCACAACCATCATTCTCAAGGTGTTTCTCCTCTTCAGAAATCTCTAGCTGGAGAGTCAGGAGTTTGTCATTCAATGGCCGTGTGGGAGGGTTGTGTGGCCAGCTGTGGTGACTCTCTCTCCTCTGCCTCTCAACCCAACTAGCTCTATGCCTAGGTTTCCCCTCATTGCATTGTGACAGCTGGGATTGAGCATAAGAGGCAGGAAAGGCAGCAGGAGGCTCTCTGCTCATGGTGCAACTTGCAAGGCACTCCTCCCTAGTAATCTAGGGGTTGGTGCAAGTGTGCCACATACAAAACATCATTTGCACCTGCACTGTAACTTGGAGTGAGAGATTAACACATGTCAGAGAGCTATCATCCGCGGAGAAAATATTTTCAACCGGGGCTTGATTAAACAAAATATCATGCCTTTTTTGGTTGATCATAAACAAAATTTCAATTCTAATGAAGTACCGAGCAGCATGGAACTCTACAACTCAGGGTAATATGTCATAACAAAGCAGATTTCCATGAGAGGGGAGCAGGAAGGAAATGGACACAAAAGTCTCATCCCCACATCCAGGCGGAATTGACAACCAAAGACAACCAGAAAATGTGTTTGAGGCTTTCAGGCTGACCACAGAAAGGACACAAGGGCTCGCGAATTCCAAGGTGAATAAGTTGATGGCCTACGGCTGCCCTCCTAGGGCAAGGGACCAAGCAAAGAAAGTTTTGTTGGTTCCACAAAAGGTTTCCACACTCTTCTAAGATGAAACAACCAGTTTGATTGTTTTGGCATAAGCCTTGAAAGTTTAAGTAGAGCATCTAGGGCAGGTTTAAGACACTACCACTGGCACCCATCAACCAGCTAATATATTTTGAAGGCCCTGGACTGACTCTAGTTTCAGTCCTTCCACCATTTGATTGGGGACTGAACACCCAATTTGAACAGGAGGGAGTGGGGATGAGATCCTTGATGCAATCCAAAACGAGCCTGTTTGGGTTGGAAAGTTTGAAAAGATGCTTCAGCTAAGGCCAATGAAGCTAATCTTTGATCTGGGAGTCGAATATGTCACAAACAGTTCAAATTCATCTTCTGAAAATTCTCAAGGCCAAGAACCATGTTAATTGGCCAAGGCCAAGTCTTTCCTTCATGCAGGAGGATAGGTGACCACCAGATCAAACACTCATTGAAAGAAAGACCAAATCTAAATCCCTGGCTGTTCCAATTCAGATAAGTTTTGACAGCCTCCCAAGCTTTATAAATGCTGTGAGCAACAAAAGTCCCTCTAATTTTGATCATGACCAGGGTAATGATTAGAGTTTGAAGGTTTAGACCTGATCTTGCTTTTTGCTATAGGGAGCTCCCTGACTGATGCAATTAAACAAGAGAGCCTTTCAGGCCTCCATTCCTTCTAGAGCTTGGATGATCCACTTGGCAAACAGAACTTGGTCCTGTGCATGGGTTTTGAGGATCCCCAATCCTCTCCAGACTCTGAGGTGCAGCAGAGATTCCAGATGACTCTATGGAAGTCTTTCTCCCCTTTTATATTCTCCCAGATAAGATAAGATAAGATAATTTATTATTTTATTAATGTCGAACAGATGACCACAAAAGTAGGTCATGGGACTAAAAGATACATAGAGTGTGAATACAATGTGTGAGTGCAAAAGCAACTCCTAGCAAACGCTGAAATCAAGATAAAGAAATCTAAAGAAAGAGTGCAGTGTGCACTAGTAGAGGGCACTCAGCAAGAGGAGCAGTATACATGAGTTGCTGACAAAATTTTGGTGCAGATTTCAAACTGGGCAGCCAAAGACAGGGGTTTAGTTGGCCACTTTCCAGTTTTTCTTTCCACCCTTTGATTGACCATTTCCCACAAGTTCTTGGGCGAAAATCGAGTGGACCTTATCAAGTATTTTATTATCCTTATGATCTTGCTACGGTCCCAAACTGCATAAATTCAAATTGGTTATGTACAGATTTAGTTCATAATGGTTTACTATTCCTACTTGATAGGGCAAGTGTAGCTTTTAAAAAAACATGCGATTACAAAGGGGAGATAATTCCTTTAGTTAATCAGTAGTGGGACCTTGGCGTATTCAAATTGGGAAATTTTAGTCAGCTGTTTATGTTTTTATTCAAGTTTGGAATGCATTAGCCATATGAGTATGGTTTAGTCCTCTCCAAGCATGATTTACCCTTTTCAGGGGATGTTTAATCATTTGTGATTCAAAATCCTAAGTAGTTGAATAAAGGTCACATGCCTTGCTTTAAGCGCATAACAAATGGATATGCCTGCGGGTGGTTACCATTGACATTCATGCTGCAACTTTACCTTGTTTCTAATTTTTGGACATGGTATTTTCTAAAGACTTACTGAATGCAGCTTCGTAAGGTCACTCAAATTTTTCTACAATACTTATGCAGGAGAAAAGGATTAATTTCTTTCATAAACTATCTTAAGCAATTGTGTATGTTGAAGGAAGGTG
Organism: Picea engelmannii; assembly: GCA_009831015.1. Taxonomy (NCBI): domain Eukaryota; kingdom Viridiplantae; phylum Streptophyta; class Pinopsida; order Pinales; family Pinaceae; genus Picea; species Picea engelmannii. The sequence continues at coordinate 661,491 of ML782856.1, read as the reverse complement.
TTGGTTAAGGATGAATTTTTCAGTAATTTGACTTACTCTAAAAATTCAGGGGATGATGCATGTTAAGAAGGGTTAGCTTGAAAGAACAGTTTTGCTTTCTGAGCAGTTGTATCTAAGACAACAAATTTTGTCAGTATTTGGATTTGAACATTTATTTTTATTTATAGTTCTGTTTGGATTGTTTTTTTGGGTTTCTTCTTTAGTACTTTGTTAGCTGTATTTTTTAAGATTTATCCATTTTCAGAACATTTGAGCCACTTGACATATGTTCATCTGATTTTTCTTCGAAGTTCATCAGTATCTTGCATGTTGTCTGTCACTGAAGAAGTATTTTGTCTTCCAATAGTTCCAATTCGCATGAGAATTTTCTCATACAGATGTGCATTGTGATGCTTTTACACTCCACCCTGCACTGGATGCAGCAAGAAGTTTAGCTGTAAGATTCTACAATCTATATAATTTAAGCACATTTCTGTTTGAGTATGTAAACATTGAGAAAACCTTCTTGTTTTCAGCTTGATAGCTTCAGCATCTTGTTGAAGTCTGTTCATATTTGCTGCCTTGTATGGTAAAGATTTCTAATCCATCAAATTGTAGTGCACATTTCCTTTAAGCTGAAGACCTGACAAGGAATCCAAAAAGGTGTGGTCATGCCATATCTGTTCTTCATAATTAATATTACTGCTTGTCACACTAGTGCAGTTTCTATAATAACTTGCATCGTGTTTGAAGTTCCAGTACTCTCAGTTTCATACATTATCAAATCCAGTACCGACTTTCTTACAGGCTGGCTGCTGCACGATCAATAACTAGCAATATATAAAAAAATGGCGGAGTTGTTTCTCTTATGTCCATGATTGACCTATTGATTGCATTGGCCCATTCATCTATCTCTTTGGGGACCTAGGTAATCTTTTAATTACTATGAATTGGCTCCAAGCTTACTATCCTCTTCTCGGCTTTCATTGATTTCAAAGGTATTGTTCAGTAGCTTTCTCTTGGAGATGCCTCAACTATGGTGTGCCAGCCGCCAGACATTTGTTTGGCTTCCTTTTTCCAGTACAGCCTTGTTTTTGCTTGTGGCATTTGTTGTATTGACATCTTCTCGGTCCTTTGGATAGCCTTGTACTTAATGTTGTTTGGCTGCTCCACATTTATGGCATTTGTTATATTGACATCTTCTTGCTTGTTGTGCCTTAAGCACAACTTACAAAGAGAAGCTTATTGGTTAGTGGCTATCAGTTAAGTACTATGTAATAAAGGCTTGCTGGACAATGTTTCTATGGACGTCTGGACTCTGACCTACACGTTTGTGGATATATGTCTTGAGTAATGAATTCGCGGTTGTCTAACTAGTGAAGTTGTGGCTCTATCAGGCAAATCTGTGGGCATATTTTCTGTAGCAATTTCGTGCTCTTTGTTTGTGGGAGTCTCTTTCCATCAAATTCTTGGGCCTCTGAGGCCAGGTTGTGGGCTTAGGAGCCAGGAAATTTCCTGGTCTCTGTGTCTATCCATTTTGTGTGTGTACGAGGCTAGCAATTTTGTGAGCATCTGAGAGAAAAATTAGCATGGGCAGAACACAATACCTATTGTTTTTATAAGACCCCAAATCTTCTAGGGCATGGTTTTGCAAATTAGTGGTTTTTTTTAGCAAATTCTGGTTCACTGTGTGGTGAGTTGCAAATTTTCTCTGGGTTTCCTGCTATGAATTTTGTGAATCTCTGACTGCAAATCCATGAATTTCTGTGCGTCTCTTGGAAAGAACTCCACATAGGAAGTGCACTGAGACCTTCTGAACCCGTTTGGAACAACCTGCAACAGTTACACATGATGAAAACATGTTATAGAATGAGTTCATGCCCTCGTGCAGGAGAGCTCTATAAGGCGTCTTTAGCCCTATCTCTGCATGTCATCCTTTTGCTGGGATCTTGTCTGCTTCCTTTTTGTTGAGGATTTGAAGTTTGAACAGTCTGTGAACTTTTGGCAGAAACTTCAGGAAGTGCAACACTTTCTCCTCTTAAGTTGAGTGATATGGTAATTTGTAAAAAGCTTATTGAAGAGAAGATCTGTGCGGGGAATGTGAGTGCAGTGGATAAAAATCCATTAGCACAGGCTGAAGCTGAAAGAGGGGATTAATGGTCTCCTAGCTGTTGATTTCCTTTTTATTGCTCAAAAACTCCTTTCTAGTTTTGACTTCAATGGATTAATGAAGCCATGGTTGAGGTCTTCCATGCAATGGGCATCCAAGGAATCCCAGAGCAAGAAGTGAAGGGTATGGCATTATATTGGTAGAGGCAATAAGAAATCGCCAGATAGAAGAAGCAATACTACCTTAAATAATTGGCCATTAAAAGCAAGGAGAAATTCTTAGGCGAAGAATTGATGAGTGACTTCAGTTGCGAGGAGAAGAGGGAACACATACCTATGGTCGTAAATGCATCAGAGATGTTCATGGTAAACCCTACTAAACAAAATGCATGCAAGAGATTGACTTTGTAGTGGACCTGTAGGGAGACTCTTCACTTTTGAACACAACTCCTTGATCTGAGCTTTTGTTGAGTACGAGAAGCTAAAATCAAGGGACACATGCATTGGGTTAAGGATTATGTTGTGCCCACAAAGTTCTACTTTCAATGCCTAAAGAGAGAATTATTTGGAGAGAAACCCAGCTCTCAGATACGTGTGAGTAGTCTTAACTGAGGATGAGCAATAAATCTGATGAATCTTTATTGATCATTTTGAACGAAATTTTTCCACCATGGGGATTGACTTTAAAAGTTTTGAGAATTGGGCAATTAATGCAATTCTGAAATTTCACCTCATTTACTTGAGGTTTCCTGGATCTAAAATCCCTGTGAACTTACAGCCTGGGCTGATCTGAAATATTAAATTACAGCCGTAATATTTTGATTCCCTTCAACCCAATTTCATTTGGCAGCCCAAGACAATAAATACCATATATCTGTACTTCAATACCACAATGCTACAGCCCTTAGGGCACACTTTTCAAGGCATATAACAGATCTGAAATGTCTTATTGCAGCAGATTATAACAGCAGCAAATCTGCGCTTTTATCTTCCGGATATGTCTTAAATCACTTAACCTATTCATTTGTATGTTATGTCAAATCAACCTGAACAACAAGGGCTGAAATCTATTCAATCAAGAAGATAACATAGGCTGAAAATCAAATCTCCAAGTAAACAATTTGTGGACAGCTGGAAACTTCAGATATATATATAGATAAGATGAAGTTCGAGTACGTACGACAGCTTTATCACAAAACTGGTACAAGTCAAGCTCTCAATCCTCAGTCCAACCTACCCACTGATTTCGATCCTCAGTCGGTGTTCACCCAAACTGCTGCCCTCTACGAAATTTCTGGTTAACCCTCTATCTTGGTGATATCGCCCCCCATCCTCTTGCCACATGTTCCACTATACACATACCAGAGAGGCAATCTGGGAGATGAACACTAGCAGGGCTATGGATGAAGAGGGATTCCAGGTAGAATTCTTCATACATTGTAGACACCCATTGGTGTATCACATTGCTGATTTGTTTAACCATGTTATTTGCACAGGGTTCCCACTGGCTTGGTTCCACCACATCATCCACCCGATTCATAAATCAAGTTCTAATGTAGATTTGAATAGCTATTGGTTGTNTGTGTTAAAATATTGTAACGAGGACAGGTGTCTTGGCTTAGGCAAGGTGTCATGCAAGCAAAAGACACATGATTTAATGTATCTCCAAGTCCTTTAGAAGTTAACCACTTGATAGAAGTTAACCTGTTATGTTAACCACTTGTTAGAAGTTAAGTGCTTGTTAGATGTTAACCGCTTGTTATGTTAACCACTTGTTAGAAGTTAACCACTTGTTAGAGATTTTTATAAGCAAGGGGGATGACTTGAGGAGATCAATGAGTTGGTGAGTGACACCAAGAGGGTTTCAGCTGTAGATCAAAATTAAGGAGAGTTTCTTGCAGGGTTTAGGTGGCCGAGTTGGAGATAGGAAGGCTGGTTGTCTTCATTTCCATCAGATCCAAGTGTGCTAGGGTCATGTGGGCCATATTAGCTGTAAGAGGCTGCATGGAGTGTTGGGGAGCCGAGTTTGAGGTTGCTGTAGCAACAGAAAGGGAGGTAGGGCCAGGCCGTAACCTTCCCTACTCAAATCGTGTCAAGTCGTGGGGCTACCACAACAACACCTACAGTTTTTGATAGCAGAAGCCGTGAGGAAGAGAGGTCGTGACTCAGCCAGAGAGGCCGAAACTCAGAACAATAAACTCAGATATGCTCAAATTGAAGTTGTGTTTCTGTGTAGAGGAGATTGCTAGGTTTGGCATTAGTGTATTTATTTTCTGGATCTGCTGAAGTTGAAATAATAAAATCCTCTTTGCTGGTTTTCCCCGGAGTTGGGGTTTCCTGGGTAAATTTTTTGGTGTTAATATGTGCGACTGGTTTCTTTTTTATCCGCTATGCATTGCAAGTTATTTACTGAGTAATATTTATGTTTCATAGTTCATAATCGGATCTGTGTATTGCTGTTTTTGTTTCTGGGTATAAAAATTATTGGATGCAAAAATTAGTATGGCGCAAGTTTGAGAGAGAGAGTAGTGCAGCTGCAGCTGCTGCAGTTGTGTATGGTACTTGTTCTATGGATATGGAGACTCTCTCTTGTGCGCTACCTTTGGAGAAGGAGCGCTCTACTTGTCTTGAGTTGTTGCTGCAGTTAGCAACTAGGGTTTATCTGTTGGTTTTGGAGTAGGCTTTCCGGAATTTTCTAAGTAAAGGTTAGTGTGCTCGGGGGTGGCATATGTGAATGACTATGGTTGGGTGACAATGATGTGACATTGTCTATGTTTAAACGAGCATACCAAAATTTCAACAGAGATGACCTTTGATATACAAATGGGGAATAAGTCCAAATGTACTCCAGTGGGACGAGGGACTGTTACCTTTCAGAGGGAGTCAGGAAAGACATTTAGCTTTACAAATGTGCTGTACGCACCAGGGATGACCAAGAACTTGATATTAGTTTCGATGCTTCAGGACAAGGGGTATGATGTGTCTTTTAGAGGAAACAAAGTGTACATTCAGCCCAGGGGGTTGAAACAAGCCAAGATGATAGGGATCATGTCACACAAGTTATACAGGTTGCAGTTTGAGTCACCTCAGGTGTTGATCAACAACACTAAGGATATGGGAGAATTATGGCATAGAAGGATTGGCTCACTTACACCATGGGGCACTTAACATCCTCAAGGAGATAGTGACTGGCCTTCCTGAGTTGAGCATCGAGCACAGTGATGTGTGTAAAGGGTGTGCATTGGGAAAGTATGCTAAAACATCTTTTCCAAGCAGTGACAGTAGATCGAAGGGCGCATTGGATTTAGTGCACTCAGATGTATGTGGGCCTATGTCTTCAACATCCTTGATAGGGTGTGAGTTTTTTTTCACATTCATAGATGATTTCTCCAGGAAAACCTGGATCTACTTCATGAGGACCAAAGATGAGGTCTTCAGTCGCTTCCAAGAGTTTAAGGCTCTTGTGGAGAACGCGACAGGAAGGAAGATAAAGGTTCTCATGTTAGACAATGGAGGTGAGTACACATGGAAAGCTTTCAAGGAGTTCTGTGATAACTTCTAAGGCAGGGATCAAGAAGGAATTGATAGTTCCCTATAACCCTCAGCAGAATAGGGTAGCGGAACGAAAGAACATGGCCATTGTCGGTGCTGCTAGAGCTATGTTATATGACCAAGATTTGTAGGGAATAAGCCAGAAGTTGGTCACTTTAGGATCTTTGATTGCCTAGTCTATTGTCATGTTCCCTCTGATAAGAGGACAAAGCTCGATTCCATTGCAGAGAAGGGAATCTTCGTTGGCTACAATGAAACTTCAAAAGCATATCGGATCTATGTTCCAGGATTAAAGAAGACAATGATCCGGAGGGATGTTAGATTCGAGGAGAAGGTTTTCAAGAAGTCTTATGATGTGCCAACAACAACAAAAGATCAAGAGTTGGTAGCTCCAAAGGAGGAACATGAGTCACAGGTACAGGTCACAAGGACATGTACAGATACAGGTACATGGACTAGTACTCAAATTGTGGAGTAGGATGAAAAGTAGGAAACTCCACCCATCGAGGTTATACCTTCTACTGTAGGGAGGAAGAGGAATCGAGAGATTTCTCAGATATTGCGAGATTCTCAGGAGTTTGTGGGTTCTCCTAGTACGAGCTTCGGGCAGAGCAAGCCATCGCAACGATACTCAGGGTATATGGCGTTGATGAGTGATCTCATTGATAAGGAGCCTTCCAGTTTTCAGGAGGCATCGGAGCAGCAGGTTTGGCATGATGCCATGGTGGAGGAGTATGCCTCCATAATGAAGAATGGTGTTTGGGAGATGGGGCCAAGACCAGAGGGCAAATCAATGGTTGGGTCTCACTGGATCTATAAGATCAAGCATGTTGCAGATGGAAGCATTGAGAAATTCAAAGCTAGGTTTGTGGCTAAGGGGTTGTCTCAGAAAGAGGGAGTTGACTATGACAAGACGTTTGCCCCGGTAGCCAGATATACTTCAATCAGGGCCGTGATCTCATTAGCAGCAGAGATGGGTTGGCAGATTCATCATATGGACATCAAGATGACATTCCTCAATGGAGTTATTGGGGAGGAAGTGTATATATAACAGCCAGAGGGTTTTGAGCCATACGCGAGGGAGACTCATGTATGTAGACGGAAGAGAGCACTGTGTGGGCTCAAGCAGGCACCTAGAGCGTGGTATGAGCACATTCATAGTTACTTGTAGGGCATGGGCTTTGTGAAGAGTGATGCAGACTCGAACCTATACTATATCATGATAGGGGGTGAGCCTCTCATTCTAGTGCTATATGTGGACGATCTATTTTTGATAGGTTCACACAGGCTTATGTTGATGATTACAACTGTGTGAGACATTCTCCAGGACACAGACTGATTGAGTTGACATGAGAGAGAGCCCCTGAGATGGGCATGTGGTTCCTATCTGAGACAGAACTAGAACGTAGTGATGACCTCCTCCTTACAGAGAGTTGAGAAGAACTCCAGATGATTCTCCTGTGTAATGCAATGAGAAAGGAGATCTGCTAAGTTGGACGTCCCTGTGGTTGAGCACAAGGTGAACGTGTGAATTCCCATAGAGCTGGGTGCATCGTCATGAAACAGAGATGAAGACGATGTATTAGCCTCCTCTGAGCAAAGAGTTGAGATGATGAACTCCAGATGACTCATGTGTAATACAGTGGGAAAGAAGATCTGTTGAATGGACGTGCCTGTGGATGAGCACAGGTGAGCGTGATCCTAGTGGCTGAGCACTAGTGAGTGTGGTTCTCCTGTGAGACGTAGTGAGATAGAGATATGAACATCCCTATGGATGTGCCCCTAGTGGTCGAGCACTAGTGGGTGTATGAAATCCCTTGCTATATTGTTCAAGAGTCAGACCTGCCTGTAACCCTAATTGTAATGTAAAGGGTACAGGTCGGCCCCACCTTAATGTAATTGATAATTAATGCAAAAGATAATAAATCTGGTTAATATTAATTATATTATGAGATAGAGAGGTCAACCCTGTTGTGCCAATAGACACTTTTGTTGATAGGTCAAGTCTAATATAAGTAAAGGTAAATTCCCCATGGAGGAATCATATTTTTTGTGTGAGTTTGGAAATTTCAGCAAGTACATCTTCTTGGGAAAAGTGCGCACCTCTCTTGGGCGCTAGTCTTCTAGGGTTTGCAAGCACCCTCTTGTGTGCTAAGTTTTCTTGGTGGTGAAGGTCTTTCTCTTGAAGAATATAGCAAAGGATTTGGTTGGGTTTTCTTCCCTTGTTGAGAAGGGTTTCCTAGGATACTTCTTGTGTACTTGTGCATGGTGTTTCTTCTTGTGATCTTGGTAGCTGCAACATAATTGGTTATGGTTTAAGTAAAATGCTAAAATGGAATGAACTTCATGCTTAAACCTTGCTCATTGAAAAATCAACATGGTTTTAGAGCATAGGTCTTGAAGAACCCATTGCACAAGCATCTACTAGTCTCCTCTATTTTCTGCAGAACTGTACGACCCTCCTAGGGTTTTTAGAAAATATGTACGACCCTCCTTTTTCAGGTGTTTCAGCCCTTAATACTTGAACGTTGGGGCTAATTTTGGCATAGGAGAGTACAACCTTCTCCAACACACCTCCAGAGACTCTTAGAGTGAAATTCTGAGCATTTTGAAATTTTGGCCCTAGGGTTTCTAGGGTTTCGCTAATTTCTGCAAAAAATTCAGAATTAGGGTTTCTGCAACTCATTGAAGGAGCTCTTTAGCTCACCAGTGTTCTCCTATCTTTCAAAGGCTTATTGTTGGCAGTCATAAGCCCAACAAAACCTAAAAGTGCTAGCCTAGCCTAGCCGTTAGGTTTTCTAGCCCAGTTGGCAAGGGTTTGTGAAGAATCTAAAGTTATGATGAACAAAACTATAATGAAAGATAAGCTTGATGGATCAAACAACTTCAAGTTCCTAGAAGACAAGACTGTTGGACATATTGTCATTGATATGTTGTCATTGATGTCAATAGTCGATGTCATTGTGATATGATGATAAGTTGTTATGATGAATTGTCATTGTTGAGTTATCATTGATGAAATTGGCATTGATGTCAACAATATGATAGTTAGCAGAGAATGAAAATGTCAAACAATGTGCAGAGAATGAAAATGTCAGACAACATGCAGAGATCAAAGCTCAGAAGGAAAAGCACATTGCAGAAACATGATCAGATTAAGTCGTGACCGTTGGATACGCAAGCGCCAGATCAATGGCAGGGATTGATTGCAGAGCGCGAAGGGAGAATTAAACAACGCGTTAATTCCAATCTCGCAATTAGCCTAGACCGTCAGATTACAAGAGAAGGACCGTTGGAGGATTGGTCAATGATTAGATCAAGTCATGACCGTTGGATATGCAAGCGCCAGATCAAGGGCAAGGATTGATTGTGGAGCGCGAAGGGAGAATTAAAATACACGTTATTTCCAATCCCGCAATTAGTCTAGATCGTCATATCTCATCGACTCAAAGATCGACAACAATGGTTGATCCACCAATAATCGCACAACTTCAAATTGCGGAGTTTGGGTGATAGACAAAACCACGCGCAAGTTATGGTTCCGCAATCCACATCAACTGTTGGATCAAGTTGAGTGGAAGGACAGAGTAAGTCATGAACCATAGATCATGGAAGTGACATACGCATGGTCAGCCCGACTTTGACCACTTTGGGTAAAATCGACCGAAGGAAATGTGCATGAAGGAATTTTAGCCAAAGCCGAAGTTCCGAAGTAAACGTGAGCCATCCGATCGTAGGAAACTTTTTGGGAAAAAGAAGAGTCTTTGGATTTAAACCAAGGCAAAACAACATCACAGACAGATCGAGCTGTCGATCTAAGATCACAATCAACGAACAACATTCATTTCGGGTTAAAAGTTGTGAGGAGGTTACATTTCGGGTAATCTCACTTCGGGTAAAACGAGAAGTAAGAAAGGTCGAAGTCCCGAAGTGGACATGAGTCGTCCGATTTGAGGAACACTTCGGATAATATATCGACTGTTGGATCGAGTAAAGTGGAAGGACATTGTAAGCCACAAATGTTTCGAAGTGGACATGAGTCTTCCGATTTGAGAAATATTTTGAGAGTCATATTGACCGTCCAATCTATATAAAGTGGAAGAATAGGATAAGAAAAGACGAAGGCCGGAGCCCTAAAGTCCCGAAGTAAATGAGGACCATCGGATCTGGATAAGACACGATGGTCGTTGGATCAGAATAGTTGTCAACTTCGGCGTTGACCACTTCGGAGAAAAAGGATTCAGAACATATGAGTTCACCCGAAGGCCGAAGTTCCGAAGTCACTCTCAACCGTCGATCTGAGATACATTTCGGGAGTTAGGACAAGCATTAGATCTAGGAGAAGAACATGTGCCACATGAGGAGATCCATGTTAGCAAGGACATGTGGTGCAATCAGATGATGACAAGTGTTAAAGTGCAGTTGGCATTTCAGGAATGTGTAAGTCACGAATCTAAGTGACATGTGGCAGCCACTCAGTCAGTGCCACGTCAACAAGTGACGTTAGCAAGTTACGTCACTCCTGGAGTTTTTACTTCGGGAGTTTCACCACCAGCAAATGCCCGAAGTCTCGAAGTTTCGAAATGAACGAGAATCATTCGTCGTGCAAATAAACTCCAACCGTCCGATCTACTTCGACGAAATGAACTCCGGAAGATTAAAAGACAATGAAGGAGTAATCACCCGAAGTGCCGAAGCTGAAGTTAACGCGTACCGTCGATCTAATTCGGGAGCATTGTCGACCGTTGATCAAGCACAGTGGAAGGATAGAATAAGCGTAAACTATGAAGTGACGCTAACCGTTGATCTACTTCGAAGAGCGTTCTCAACCGTTGAATATTATGGACACGCGTCTTTTATTCGCGAGATTTGTGAAGAGGCTGGAAGTCACGAACGATGAACTCCCGAAGTACCGACAGTTGTCCATCTCATCGAGAGATTAAAACGTGACTGTTAATTTTGATAAGTGATCAAGCACTCGCTTGGCCTAGCGCCTGGTCACCACCTATGGTCGTATGGAATAAAGAAACAAAGGGAAAAAGAAGAGGCAACGCTTAAATCAATGAGCCCGTGGTTTTGCGCATATGGTCACATGTAAATGGTTTGAAGGAAGTGCCTCATAAAGATTTAATTCGATAGAGAGTTAACACTAGAATAATACAGAGAATTGATAAAAGATCAAATATGATATGTTGGTGAACTGAGAACACAACATAAGCATGCGTACAATATAATGAGTCGATCCATGTCTGTGATCAACTCATGATGACAAAAGAACCGACACACAATCATGATTAAAAGAGAGTTAATTCATGAGCATTATGAATAAAGGATAAAAGGAAAAATGATATTAATTAAAGATTAATATTATCATTTAAATGAAAAGGTACAATGGTTCAAATATCAAAAGACACAATGATTCAAATTCACACTAGTTGGAAGACTATATAAACAAGAAGGAATGGTGAGAAGAAGTGTAGTTGAATTTGTTGAAGGATATATATTTATATATAATGGATTGAATGAAGGTTCATTCTATCAGGTTGGTGCCTGTTTACAAGTTGGGTCTTGTATGAGGATTGGATTCCTCACATCTCAGTTGGATCTGAGATCAACAAGTCGGGACTTGTTATGAGGGTTGGATTCCTCATTTCTCAGTTGGATCTGAGAACTACAAGCTGGGTCTCTCATAATTGTTTGAAGATGATATTCAAAGATTGATCTTATGTATTCATTCAAGTTAAATATATAAATAAAGTATTTATTCTTTTATATATTGATTGAGAAAATGAAATAAATATTTGTTGTTAAGTTAATTTGTAAAAAGTGGAAAATTTTCCAAAGTTTTGTGACACTGATTCACCCTCCCCCTCTCAGTGTCAAATATCCATTTCAACAAAGACTTCAGAGGAAGGCTTATTGTGGGTGATACAAAAATGTGACACTATCACTACCCTCTTCATGAAGATGTCAAGAGGACAAAGATCAACTAGGTGCCATTGGAGAAATCATAACAGCACCCTCAGGTATGCACTTGTATATATATTATTTGTATCATTGTCATGAGGGAAATTGCAGGAGGAAGGAACCTTTTGCTAAAGTCATGGATACAGAGGGATCTCAGTGCATTCAGAGGAACAACACATTGGAAGTGAAGACTCCAGGTTTGATTGTTGTAATTATCAATCCTCTAACCTATATTTCTAAAGTTTTCTGCATTACAAGTAGGTGTTGTAGCTGTGACAACAATCCTTAAATTGTTTTGATTCTAGAGATATACTCATTATTCTCCTTTAGGAGATATTCTTCTTTTGGTTCCTCTTGCTTTTTTCTTGTTCCAAACAGGTTAACAACAAAGGAAGATGTTTATCCTTCAGAAGGAGTCACTTGACTCAGAGGGAGTCAAAACTATTTGAGAAAGAGGAAGAATAGAACCATCATTGAGGCAACCAATGCAATATTGCATGATCATAATCCTTCTATGATTCTATGGGGCAGAAGCATGCATGACACAGTATATGTTCAGAACAAGAGTCTTCACCAGACTTTGAAAAACATAACTCCCGAAGAAGCCTTCATCGGAGCGAAGCCTAAAATTGAACACTTCACGAGATTTGGGTGCCCAGTGTATTTTTATGTACCCAAAGAGAAGAAGTCCAACCTAGACCCTTCAGGGAGAAAGGATACGTTTATGGGATAACAGTGAATCTTCGAAGACATTCCAGATAAACAACCCTGGTCAGAGAAAGATTGAGACAAGCAAAGATGTTTTCCTTGAAGAAGAGATAGCCTTTCAAAGATCCAGAGAATCTCAGATGGAGATTGACAGTGAGACAATACCTTCTCCCCCTTCAATAGTTCAGAGAGAGACATACATTATTCCAGCTGATCCAGTTGCTCCAGTTGATATGTACAGAGATATTGCAGTAGGGCATAAAAGGCCTGCCTAGGCTCACTTTGCAGGAGACAGAGAAGCATACAAGCCTCTCAAGGCACATCCCAAGAGAACAAAGAGATTTTTCTAGCTACTCTTCAGCCATGAACCACATCATTGATTCTGAGCCTTCTTATCATAGAGAAACAACAGGAGAACAAGTATGGCAAGATGCCATAACAGAAGAATACCAGTATATCTTAAAAGAATGATGTATAATATATTGTTCAGAGACCAGAAGGGAAGTCTGTGATGACTTCCAAGTGGATCTATAAGATCAAGCATGCAACTGATGGAAGTGTCGAGAAATACAAAGCGAGATCTATAGCCAAAGGTTTCTCACAAACAAAGGGAGTTGTCTATGATGAGACACTTGATCCAGTAAGCCCGATACACTTCCATCCGTACTACCATCCATGAGTTGGAAACTATATCAGATGGATGGATTCTTGATGAGTTTGGGTTTCAGCAAGAGTGTTGCTGATCCAAACCTATATTATTACAGTGTTGGTGACGAGAGCCTGATTTTGATGACTTATTCAGAAAGCCTTGTTGTTAGATACAAGTAAGCCTTGACTTCTGATTTCGAGATGAAGGATTTGAGTATGATACACTACTTCTTGGGACAAGAAGTATGATAGAGGACCAATGAGATTTTCCTAAGTCAAGGAAAATATACAATGGGAATATTAAAGAAGTTCAGTATGATAGAATGCAAAACCACCGTGATGGATTTGAAGAAAATGAATGATGATGATTCAGACGAGATTGATCCACAGCTGATTGGATCATTGATGTATCTACTTCACACCATACCTGATTCATGCTATGCAGTGAATATGCTTAGTCAATCCATGAGTCAGCCGAGACAGATTCACTGAATAACAGTAAGCATGTATTGAGATATACACGAGGCACAGTTAGATATGGCTTGAGATATGCCTCCAAGTGTGAAATTGAGTTTGCAAGGATATGCCGATACAGATTGAGCAGAGAGTATAGTAGACCGAAAGAGCACATTTGGTTGTTGTTTTACCGTGAAGTTTGCCATGGTTTCCCGGTGCAGTAGGAAACAAAACTCTATGGCCTTGAGTACCACAGAAACAGAGTATATAGCATCGAGTGTGCGAAGCAATGTGGCTTCACAAGCTTCTGACAGATTTACTTGATCACGAGATGGATTCTATGATGATAACCAGAGCCGTGTGTAAAGCTCTTTAAGAACCCAGTGTTTCATGATAGATCAAAACTCGTTGAGATAAAATATCATTATATAAGAGACATGATGGAGAGGAAAATAGTACACATGCAGTACCTTCCTACACATGAGCAGATTGCAGACATCTTCACCAAATGAGCTTGGTGAAGGATACCTCCCTAGTTGAGAGGGAGTGTTGATGACTACAACCAAGACAAAGTTCAAAGTACATCCGTGTGAGACTTGGCATGATGAAGAATGCCTCCCTAGCTGAGAATGAGTGTTGATGATTACAGTTGCTTGAGACATTCTCCAGGACACAGACTGATTGAGTCGACTTGAGAGAGAGCCCCTGAGATGGGCGCGTGGTTCCTATCTGAGAGAGAACTGGAACGTAGTGATGGCCTCCTCCTTATAGAGAGTTGAGAAGAACTCCAGATGATTTTCCTGTTTAATGTAGTGAGAAAGGAGATTTGTTGAGTTGGACGTGCCT